>JARQOC010000001.1:215296994-215685071 GCA_033576535.1 Allobates femoralis
AGTATAATAGATCCCACATTGCCTTCAATACAGTATAATGGGCCCCACATTGCCTTCCATAAACTTGAATGGTTGCTATTGGCAACAGACTTATAGTTGATGCTGGGAGATGTCATGTGATGGAATGTTGTGGGTGATGATGTCTCTGAAGGCCTTGTGATGTCATCATCACTGGGAGGTTCCGCCCACTAGGAGCTTGTATCACATTAGCCGTATCTTGGTGCTGAGACTCTCCCTAGAGACAATGAAGATTTTCATAGTGTTCCTGTGCTGTTCCCTGTTTTTCACCATCAGTTACCAAGGGCTGCCGGTGAGTCCCTCTCTATTATTATAATGGAGGATGGTTTGTCCCTGTAGTAATTAATGACTTTGCTGTTGTTTTCTATAGAAACCAATAGGTTCAGATCTTAACCCTATGTTCAGTCTTCCATCCCACAGATCTGTTCCCTCCACAATTTACTATTCTGTAACTGAATTTTATTTTGTGTAAACAGAATTTGTCATAATTTTTAGTTTTTAAGTCTTTGCAGTTTTGCTAAAAAAATGTGTTTAGAAAAGTATAAAGTGAAATTGTGAAAAAATTCATAAAAGAAAATTCTTGAATGGATGCTATTGGCAACAGAGACTGTTTTTCATATAGTATATTAGGCCCCACATTGCTTTCTATATAATACTAGATGGTGGCCTGAGGAGGAGGAGGAGGGGCGCATATATAAGGCCCCACATTGCTTTCTATATAATACTAGATGGTGGCCTGATTCTAAGGCATCGGGTATTCTAGACTATGGTTAGCAGAGTATACGGGGCTCAGCGGTTGGCCGGGGCCGGAGGAGGAGGAGGAGGAGGGGGCGCACCCTCCGGCCCCGGGGCCGGAGCGGAGGAGGAGGAGGGAGGGGCGCACCCTCCGGCCCCGGGGCCGGAGGAGGAGGAGGAGGAGGGGCGCACCCTCCGGCCCCGGGGCCGGAGGAGGAGGAGGAGGAGGGGCGCACCCTCCGGCCCCGGGGCCTGGAGGAGGAGGAGGAGGAGGGGCGCACCCTCCGGCCCGGGAGGAGGAGGGGCAACCCCCCGCCCCCTCCTGGCTGCACCCGGCCGCTGTTCCCTGGTCTTCTCCTGCCCGCTGTTCCCTGGCCCCCTCCTGCTCGCATCCTGTCGCTGTCCCCCTCCTGCCCACACCCGCCCCCTCCTGCCCGCACCCGCCCGCTCTTCACCGGCTCAGGCCAGCCGCCCACGACCAATCAGCAACAGGGACAGTCCACACGCAAATTGGCGCAAGATTTCAACTACCCTTCGATGATTGGTTGCCAGCAATCTGCGATATTTGTGCAGGATTTAAACCCAGCTTCGCTTTGCATTATTCTTAAATCTTCATAAATAAACTACATACTTACTCTAGAATACCCGATGCGTTAGAATATACTATACTATATATACCATATACTATAATAGGCCCCACATTGGCTTCCATATAGTATAATGGGCATCTGATTGCCTTCCAGATAGTATAATGAACCCCACATTCCCTTCAATATAGTATAATAATCCACACATTGCCTTCCATATAATATAATGGGCCCCACAATGCCATCTATATAATGGGCCCCGATAGCCTTCCAAATAGTATAGTAAACCCCATAATACCTTCAATATAGTATAATGGGCCACACATTGCCTTCCATATAATATAATGAGCACCACATACCCTTACATGTAATATTAGGGGCTCCACATTGCCTTCCATGTAGTGTAATGGGCCCCTAATTGCTTTCCGAATAGTATAATGGATCCCACATTGCCTTCAATACAGTATAATGGGCCCCACATTGCCTTCCATAAACTTGAATGGTTGCTATTGGCAACAGACTTATAGTTGATGCTGGGAGATGTCATGTGATGGAATGTTGTGGGTGATGATGTCTCTGAAGGCCTTGTGATGTCATCATCACTGGGAGGTTCCGCCCACTAGGAGCTTGTATCACATTAGCCGTATCTTGGTGCTGAGACTCTCCCTAGAGACAATGAAGATTTTCATAGTGTTCCTGTGCTGTTCCCTGTTTTTCACCATCAGTTACCAAGGGCTGCCGGTGAGTCCCTCTCTATTATTATAATGGCGGATGGTTTGTCCCTGTAGTAATTAATGACTTTGCTGTTGTTTTCTATAGAAACCAATAGGTTCAGATCTTAACCCTATGTTCATTTGTCCATCCCACAGATCTGTTCCCTCCACAATTTACTATTCTGTAACTGAATTTTATTTTGTGTAAAGGGAATTTGTCATAATTTTTAGTTTTTAAGTCTTTGCAGTTTTGCTAAAAAATGTGTTTAGAAAAGTATAAAGTGAAATTGTGAAAAAATCCATAAAAGAAAATTCTTGAATGGTTGCTATTGGCAACAGAGACTGTTTTTCATATAGTATAATAGGCCCCACATTGCTTTCTATATAATACTAGATGGTGGCCTGATTCTAAGGCATCGGGTTATTGTAGGAATATGGTAGCAGAGTTACGGGGCTCAGCGTGTTGGCCGGGGCCATAGGAGGACAGGAGGAGGGCGGCCCTCCTAGGATGGATATGAGGTCGGGTCGACGGAGGAGGAGTGCATCGGTGAATCCCTCTCTATTATTATAATGGCGGATGGATTTAATGACTTTGCTGTTTTTCTATAGAAACCAATAGGTTCAGATCTTAACCCTATGTTCATTTGTCCATCCCACAGATCTGTTCCCTCCACAATTTACTATTCTGTAACTGAATTTTATTTTGTGTAAAGGGAATTTGTCATAATTTTTAGTTTTTAAGTCTTTGCAGTTTTGCTAAAAAAATGTGTTTAGAAAAGTATAAAGTGAAATTGTGAAAAAATTCATAAAAGAAAATTCTTGAATGGTGCTATTGGCAACAGAGACTGTTTTTCATATAGTATATTAGGCCCCACATTGCTTTCTATATAATACTAGATGGTGGCCCTGAGGAGGAGGAGGAGGAGGAGGGGCGCACCCTCGCGCGGCCGGGGAGGAGGGGAGGAGGAGGAGGAGGGGGCGCACCCTCCCGGCGCGGGCCGGAGGACGGAGGAGGAGGGGGAGGAGGAGGGCGCACCCTCCGGCCGCGGGCCGGGAGGAGGAGGAGGAGGGGAGGAGGAGGAGGGCCACCCTCCGGCCGCGGGGCCGGAGAGGAGAGGAGGAGGAGGAGGGGCGCACCTCCGGCCGCGGCGGGGAGGAGAGGCAGGGCCGGAGGAGGAGGAGAGGGCGCACCCTCCGCCGCGGGCCGGAGGAGGAGGGGAGGGGCGCACCCTCCGGCCGGGGGCCGGAGGAGGAGGAGGAGGGGCGCACCTCGACCGGGAGCGGAGGAGGAGGAGGAGGAGGGCGCACCCTCCGGCCGCGGGGCCGAGAGGAGGAGGAGGAGGAGGAGGGAGGGGCGCACCCTCCGGCCGCGGGCCGGAGGAGGAGAGGAGGAGAGGAGGAGGAGGGGCGCACCCTCCGCCGCGGGGGCGGAGGAGGGAGGAGGAGGAGGAGGGGCGCACCCCGCGCGGGCGCCGGCGGAGCAGGGACTCGGCGCGGCCGGAGGAGGAGGAGGAGGAGGAGGGGGCGCACCCTCCGGCCGCGGGGCCGGAGGAGGAGGAGGAGGAGGAGGGCGCACCCTCCGGCCGCGGGGCCGGAGGGAGGAGGAGGAGGAGGAGGGCGCACCCTCCGGCCGCGGGGCCGGAGGAGGAGGAGGAGGAGGAGGAGGAGGGCGCACCTCCGGCCGCGGGGCCGGAGGAGGAGGAGGAGGAGGGAGGAGGAGGAGGAGGGGCGCACCCTCCGGCCGGGGGGGAGGAGGAGGAGGAGGAGCGCACCTCCGGCCGGGGGCAGGAGGAGGAGGAGGAGGGCGCACCCTCCGGCCGCGGGGCCGGAAGAGGAGGAGGAGGAGGAGGAGGAGGAGGAGGAGGCGCACCCTCCCGCCGGGGCGGAGGAGGAGGAGGAGGAGGAGGGGGCGCACCCTCCGGCCGCGGGAGGGGAGGACGGAGGAGAGGAGGAGGAGGAGGGGGCCACCCTCCGGCCGGCGGGGGGGGAGGAGGGGGGGAGGAGGAGGAGGAGGGGCGCACCCTCCGGCCGCGGGGGCGGAGGGGAGGAGGAGGAGGGAGGAGGGAGGAGGGGCGCACCCTCCGGCGCGCGGGCCGGGGAGAGGAGGGGCGCAGGCGAGGGAGGAGGAGGAGGCGGGGAGGAGGAGAGAGGAGGGGGCGCACCCTCGGCCGCGGGGGGCGGCGGGGAGGAGGAGGAGGGGCACCCTCCGGCGGGCGGGCGCCAGTGGAGGAGGAGGAGGAGGGGCGCACCTCGGCCGCGGGGCCGGAGGAGGGGGCGAGCCCGGGCCGCCTCCGGCCGCGGGGACCGGGAGGAGGAGGAGGAGGGGCGACCCTCCGGCCGCGGGCCGGACGGAGGAGGGTGGAGGGGGCACCCCGGCCGCGGGGCGGAGGAGGAGGGGAGGGCGCACCCTCCGGCGCGGGGGCCCGGGGGAGGAGGAGGAGGGGGGGCCGCACCCCGGGCCGGGGGGAGGAGGGAGGAGGAGGGGGCGCCCGGCGCGGGGGCCGGAGGAGGAGGGGAGGAGGGGCGCACCTCGCCGCGGGGGGAGGAGGAGGAGGAAGGGGCGCACCCCCGGCGCGGGGAGGGCCGGAGGAGCGAGGAGGAGAGAGGGGGCACCCCGGCCGGGGGCGGGGGAGGAGGAGGAGGAGGGGGCACCCCCGGCCGGGGGCCGAGAGGAGGAGGAGGAGGGGCGCACCCTCCGGCCGCGGGGCAGGGAGGGGGCGACGGGAGCGACGGCCGGGCGGAGGAGGAGGAGGAGGCGCACCTCCGGCCGGGGGGCCGGAGGAGGAGGAGGAGGAGGGGCGCACCCTCCGGCGCGGCGGCGGAGGAGAGGGGAGGGGGCGCCCATGGCGCGGGGCAGAGAGGGGCGCAAGGAAGGGGCACTCCCCCGGGCGAGGAGGAGGAGGAGGGGCGCACCGCGCGGGGCGAGGGGAGGGAGAGGGCGACCCTCGGCCGGCGGAGAGGAGGAGGGGGCACCTCGCCCGGGGCCGAGGGGAGGGGAGGAGGGCCCTCGCCGGCGGAGGGGAGGGGGCACTCGCGCGGGCGAGGGGAGGAGGGAGGGGCCTCCGGCGCGGGGCGGAGGAGGAGAGAGGAGGGGCCACCCTGGCGCGGCGGGAGGAGAGGAGGAGGGGACCTCCGGCCGGGGGGAGGAGGAGGAGGGAGGGGGACCGCGGGGCCGGAGGAGGAGGAGGAGGGGCGCACCCTCCGGCGGGGGGGGGAGGAGGAGGAGGGGCCACCTCCGGCCGCGGGCCGGGAGGAGGAGGAGGGGCGCACCCTCGGCGCGGGGCCGGAGGAGGAGGAGGAGGAGGGGCGCACCTGGCCGCGGGGCCGGAGGAGGAGGAGGAGGGAAGGGGAGGGAGGAGGAGGGGCGCACCCTCCGGCCGCGGGGGGAGGAGGAGGAGGAGGAGGGGCGCACCCTCCGGCCGGGGGCGGGGGAGGAGGAGGAGGGGCGCACCCCGGCCGCGGGGAGGAGGAGGAGGAGGAGGGCGCACCCTCCGGCCGCGGGGCCAGGAGGAGGAGGAGGGGCGCACCTCCGGCCGCGGGCGGGGAGGAGGAGGAGGGGCGCACCTCCGGCCGCGGGGCCGGAGGAGAGGAGGAGGAGGAGGGCGCACCCTCGGCCGCGGGGGGAGGAGGAGGAGGAGGGCGCACCCTCCGGCCGGGGGCCGGAGGAGGAGGAGGAGGGGCGCACCCTCGCCGCGGGGCGGAGGAGGAGGAGGAGGAGGGGGCGCACCCTCCGGCCGCGGGCCGGAGGAGGAGGAGGAGGAGGGGCGCACCCTCCGGCCGCGGGGCCGGAGGAGGAGGAGGAGAGGAGGGGCGCACCCTCCGGCCGCGGGGCCGGAGGGAGGAGGGGAGGAGGAGGGGCCACCCCGGCCGAGGGGCCGAGGGGGGAGGAGGAGGAGGGGGCGCACCTCCGGCCGCGGGGCCGGAGGAGGAGGAGGAGGAGGGGCGCACCCTCCGGCCGCGGGGCGGAGGAGAGGAGGGGCGCACCTCCGGCCGCGGGGCCGGAGGAGAGGAGGAGGAGGGGCGCACCTCCGCGGCCCGGGGCCGGAGGAGGAGGAGGAGGGCGCACCCTCCGGCCGCGGGGCCGGAGGAGGAGGGGGGAGCCACCCTCGGCCGGGGCCGAGGAGGAGGAGGAGGAGGGGCGCACCCTCGGCCGCGGGGCCGGGGAGGAGGAGGAGAGGGGCGCACCCTCCGGCCGCGGGCGGAGGAGGAGGAGGGAGGGGGCGCACCCTCCGGCGCGGGGCCGGAGGGGGGAGGGGGAGGAGGGGCGCACCCTCGGCCGCGGGGCGGAGGAGGAGGAGGAGGGGAGGGGCGCACCCCGGCCGCGGGGCCGGAGGAGGAGGAGGAGGAGGGGCACCCTCGGCCCGGCGGGGAGGAGGAGGAAGAGGGCGCACCCTCGGCCGCGGGGCGGAGGGGAGGAGGAGGAGGGGCGCACCTCCGGCGGGGGCGAGGGAGGAGGAGGAGGAGGGGGGAGAGAGGAGGAGGGGCGCACCCTCGGCGCGGGGCCGGAGGAGGAGGGAGAGGGGCGCACCCTCCGGCCGCGGGCCGGAGGAGAGGAGAGGAGGGGGCGCACCTCGGCGCGGGCGAGGAGAGGAGGAGGGGGGCACCCTCGGCCGCGGGGCGGAGGAGGAGGAGGAGGCGCACCCTCCGGCCGCGGGGGAGGCAGGAGGAGGAGGAGGGGGGCGCACCTCCGGCGCGGGGCCGGAGGAGGAGGAGGAGGAGGGGCGCACCCTCCGGCCGGGGGCCGGAGGAGGAGGAGGAGGAGGGGCGCACCCTCGGCCGCGGGGCGGAGGGAGGAGGAGGAGGAGGGCGCACCCTCCGCCGCGGGGGGAGGAGGAGGAGGAGGAGGGGCGCACCCTCGGCCGCGGGCCGGAGGAGGAGGAGGAGGGAGAGGGGCGCACCCTCCGGCCGCGGTGGCCGGAGGAGGAGGAGGAGGAGGGGCGCACCCTCCGGCCGGGGCCGGGGAGGGGAGGAGGAGGGCGCACCCTCGGCGCGGGGCCGGAGGAGGAGGAGGAGGGGCGCACCCTCCGGCCGCGGGGTCCCGGAGGAGGAGGAGGAGAGGGGCGCACCCTCCGGCCGCCGCGGGGGAGGAGGGGAGGGGCGCACCCTCCGGCGCGGGGCCGGAGGAGGAGGAGGAGGGGGCGCACCCTCCGGCCGCGGGGCCGGGAGGAGGAGGAGGAGGGGCGCACCTCCGGCCGCGGGGCCGGAGGAGGAGGAGGAGGAGGGGCGCACCCTCCGGCCGCGGGGCGGGGAGGAGGAGGAGGGGCGCACCCTCCGGCCGCGGGGCCGGAGGAGGAGGAGGAGGGGCGCACCCTCCGGCCGCGGGGCCGGAGGAGGAGGAGGAGGAGGGCGCACCCTCGGCCGCGGGGCGGAGGAGGAGGGAGGAGGAGGAGGGGCGCACCCTCCGGCCGCGGGGCCGGGAGGAGGAGGAGGGCGCACCCTCCGGCCGCGGGGCCGGAGGAGGAGGAGGAGGGGCGCCCTCCGGCCGCGGGGCAGGGGAGGAGGGAGGGGCACCTCGCCCGGGGCAGGGGAGGAGGAGGGGCGCACCCTCCGGCCGCGGGGCCGGAGGAGGAGGAGGAGGGGCGCACCCTCCGGCCGCGGGGGGGAGGAGGAGGAGGAGGAGGGGCGCACCCTCCGGCCGGGGCCGGAGGGGAGGAGGAGGAGGGGGCGCACCCTCCGGCCGCGGGGGCCGGAGGAGGGAGGAGAGGGGCGCACCTCCGGCCGCGGGGCCGGAGGAGGAGGAGGAGGGGCGCACCTCCGGCGCGGGCGGAGGAGGAGGAGGAGGGGCGCACCCTCCGGCCGCGGAGGGGAGGAGGAAGGAGGAGGAGGGGCGCACCCTCCGGCCGCGGGGCGGAGGAGGAGGAGGAGGAGGAGGGGCGCACCCTCCGGCCGCGGGGCCGGAGGAGGAGGGAGGAGGAGGGGCGCACCCCTCGGCCGCGGGGCCGGAGGAGGAGGAGGAGGAGGAGGGGCGCACCCTCCGGCCGCGGGGCCGGAGGAGGAGGAGGAGGGGCGCACCCTCCGGCCGCGGGGGCGGAGGAGGAGGAGGAGGGAGGGAGGGGCGCACCCTCCGGCCGCGGGGGCGGAGAGGGGAGGAGGAGGAGGAGGAGGAGGGGCGCACCCTCCGGCCGCGGGGCAGGAGGAGGAGGGGAGGAGGAGGAGGAGGAGGAGGGGGCCACCCTCCGGCCGCGGGGGAGGAGGAGGAGGAGGGGGGAGGAGGGGCGCACCCTCGGCCGCGGGGCCGGAGGAGGAGGAGGAGGAGGGAGGGGCGCACCTCCGGCCGCGGGGCGGAGGAGGAGGAGGAGGAGGGGGAGGAGGAGGGGCGACCCCGGCCGCGGGGGCGGAGGAGGAGGGGGCGCACCCTCCGCCGCGGGGCCGGAGGAGGAGGAGAGGGGGGCCCCTCCGGCCGCGGGGGCCGGAGGAGGAGGAGGAGGAGGGGCGCACCCTCCGGCCGCGGGCGACAGGGAGAGGAGGCACGGGAGGAGAGGAGGGCGCACCCTCGGCGGGGCCGAGGAGCGATGCAGGATGGGGCGCACCTGGAACCTCGATGGTGGCGAGGGGAGCCGAGACATGGAACCTCACCTCGTCTCTGGCTCTGTCTGGGTCGCTCACATGGAACCTCATGTTGGGTGCGCTCACATGGACACCTCACTGTCTGGGTGCGCTCACATGGAACTCATGTTGGGTGCGCTCACATGGAACCTCAGTGTCTGGGTGCGCTCACATGGATACCTCAGTTGGGTGCGCTCACATGCGTACCTCACTGTTGGGTGCGCTCACATGTGAACCTCATTTGGGTGCGCTCACATGCGAACTCATGTTGGGTCGCTCACATGGACACTCATGTCTGGGTCCGCTCACATGCGACACCTCACTGTCTGGGTCCGCGCCATGCGAACCTCATGTCGGGTCGCTCACATGCGACACCTCACTGTCTGGGTCGCTCACATGCGACACCTCATGTTGGGTCGCTCACATGGACACTCATGTTGGGTCCGCTCACATGTGCGATAACCTCACTGTCTGGGTCGCTCACATGCGACACCTCACTGTTGGGTCCGCTCACATGCGACACCTCACTGTCTGGGTCCCGCTCACATGCCGATACCTCAGTGTTTGGGTGCGCTCACATGTGATACCTCAGTGTTTGGGTGCGCTCACATGTGATACCTCAGTTTTGGGTGCGCTCACATGTGATACCTCAGTGTTTGGGTGCGCTCACATGTGATACCTCAGTGTTGGGTGCGCTCACATGTGATACCTCAGTGTTTGGGTACGCTCACATGTGATACCTCAGGGTTTGGGTGCGCTCACATGAGTGCTCTAATCAGATGAGAGAAATGTGAAAAACTACACTCACATGTCATACAGATACCAAACAGATCTCACTGGTCCTGCTCTCCTGGATGGGAAGGGGTGTGATCCTGGACTTAATGGGAGACTCATCGATTCTATATAAGTGTGCCAATGTGACATATATAATAGTCCCCTCCCTGAATCACTGTATGCCCACACACAGGGCCCCGGACCAGTGCCAGCTGCCAGCTGTATGTGCCCTGCAGTGCTGACAGTAATGGCGCTGGAGTAAGCGGTCCTAGAGGAGGAGAGATGGCGGCTCGGGTCACTCACCCAGGAGTCCTTCCCTCGCAGTCCTCTCTGGCCCTGTGCTCGGTCTCTCATCAGAGCTCTCCCCAGACCACTTGTCGCCTTCTTTTTCCCCATGACATCCACATGTGATCTACACAGGAAAACACGGAAGGTAAATGTCATTACACAGGAAAGCGAGGTAGTGCGGCATGGAAACAGCTCCCCTGGAGCACCGGCTCAAAGGTTCCGCATCACTCGGGTCCGCCGTGCTGGGGGCGCAGATCAGAGCGGGCCGGCTGCTGAGTAGTGATGTGTCGTTCGCGAACGATCCGACACATTGAGCCGGCTCTTTCATGTGACTGATAAGAGCCGACTCTTCACAGTGAACGAGCCAGAGAGCCGTGTTTTTTTTGTTTTTTTTTTTACCCTCTGCTGGCAGCTTTATTAAGCCTGACTGTGACTGGGAGGAGCAGCCAGGAGATAAGTGAGCTAACACTGGAAGTGTAAACAAAGTTTCCAACACATGGCGTGAAGCCCCTTCTCCCAATTAAAGCTATACACACATTGTTTTGTTCCTTAGGGCAGTAGGCACAAGACCAGCAGCATGTTTATGGGTTAAGTTTCCCTGACCTTATCTGGCATATTTGGGATGTGTAGGAGGACTCAGCTTGTTTATTATCATTGATCATCTTCTCAGTCTTAAGTCAGGAGGACACTGCAGGGGGAGAATAGACCTGTTGTTGGGTAAGGAATAGGATTTTAGGCAAAATGTGGAGAGATATAGGTGCAGCTTCAATAATTGTATATACAGACAGTGTAATAGGAAGTCAGCACATAGTGCCCAGTGTAGTTGGCCTACTGACATCCAGGACTGGTGTTTAACCCCTTAAGGTTTTTTTTTGGTATAAAAAAAAGAGAAAATCTTTAACATATACTTTATATATCGTGTGTGTATGTGTATATATCGTGTGTGTGTATATATCGTGTGAGTGTATATATCATGTGTGTGTATATATATCATGTGTGTGTATATATCATGTGTGTGTGTATATATCATGTGTGTGTATATATATTGTGTGTGTGTATATATCATGTGTGTGTATATATATCGTGTGTGTATATATCGTGTGTGTGTATATATCGTGTGAGTGTATATATCATGTGTGTGTATATATATCATGTGTGTGTATATATCATGTGTGTGTATATATATCATGTGTGTGTATATATCATGTGTGTGTATATATATTGTGTGTGTGTATATATCATGTGTGTGTATATATATCGTGTGTGTGTACAGTATGTGTGTACAATGTGTGTAGTATGTACAGTGTATGTTGCACATACAGTGACATAGCACAGTAATTGCAACCTTTATATTTAAGAATTAGGACTGACACATATCAGAGCATTTACTAATAAGGACATGTACAAAAAACACCACATATTAGAAAGCAATAAAAGTTGAGAATACAAATGAGGAGTGAGGGGCCTGTTCAGAAGAGCTGACAATCTGAGGAAACAATAATGCTAATAAACAGTCTTTACTGCTTCACTAGATACATACAGAGGTGTAGAATAAGGTTCTCACTGTACAGGGGAGGTTCTGTATTCATCACAGGTTGTAGCAGAGGATTATTGTAAAAAAGAGCCGTTTTTTGAGCCGAAAGAGTCGGCTCATCAAAAAGAGCCGGACTGCCCATCACTAGCCTGGAGAACTGGAGAGCTTCCCTGAGCTCAGGAACTGATTTACCCACTTTGCCAGGGAACTGAAGGAAAGGGTAAGAGCACACAGGTGTACTGCTGCTGCTGGGTGGAGAAAGCAGGGGCACTGGAGCAGAACTCTTACATCGGGGACATATACCTTATAACACTGCACTAGTTGGATGAACTTTCTCATACTTAGGAGACCAGATGATAATCTGGAACACTCTGTGAGTGGAGATAGGGAAGACCCGGTGATTGCCAGTGATATATTGTGAAGGGTGATAGGAGACCAGGGAGAGTAGCCTGGAGATTAACCCTTTGCTTCATCTCCTTCTGTGACTGTGACAAACTCACTCCATCCCCCCTGTTGGAGTAATTATAAGGGCTTGGGCTGCCTGAATAGCTGCCTGTCACTAAACAGTAAACAAGAACTGCAAATGTGCCTGCATTAAGGGCGCCTTCACACTGGCGTTCCCCTCCGCAGCGTTCTGCGAAGGGGAATCACCATGTGTGCGCAGCTCCCGCCCGCACCAAAATGCAACATGTTGCGTCCCTGTTGCGGGCGGGAGTGTGTGATTTGTGCACAGGCATCCGCCTGCGCACAGATCACATACGGGAGTGAATGGGTGCGCACGGTCATGCGCTGTCAAGCGCAGCACCGTGCGCTCCCATTCTAAAGATAGGAGCTGGCGGCCGCTGCGCACACATGGTGATTCCCCTTCGCAGAACGCTGCGGAGGGGAACGCCAGTGTGAAGGCGCCCTAACTCCTGGCCTCCTGGTACAACATTCTAGGCTGAATTCCATTCTTCACAGCATTCCTCCTCTACCTACCAGAAGACTTAACAGCTAACAAGGCATTAACACTTAAGTGGCTGGCACCTGCAGATTCACAGTTCGCCTGTAGAACCACAGCAGTTGGGAAAATAATCACTGTCCATGGGGAATTGAGCCTCTGCATGCACAGGACACTGAAACTTGTATGAAAATAACACATATAGCTCTGGATGTGAACAACATTACAAGCTTTATTAAGTGACTTTAGCTTTGTATCTGTACACCTTCGATGACCATAAAACTACGCATAACCTAAAATTGAAAACACCCAGCAGAGAGTATCTTTCCAGGTAACTGTAAAGCAGTTCTCTTGGGCTATGCCCTGGATCATAACGCACATCGCCTTCTGAGCTTCCATTAGAAAACCGACCCTGCCTTGTCGCTCTGGTGAGGTACTTGATCGCTGCGCTCTTGAGATGCCCAGAACGGGCTCCAGAAATCGCGGAGCCCGCAGAAAGTCACTGACTTTTTTACGTCTGATAGTCCCACTGCTGCTATTAGAAACTCCAAAATGGCACCTGCAGCGGCCTCTGGCTCTCGCTCCCCCAGCTCTCACCACTCGCATGGATCCTGGAGTGGTTCACGTGGCGAGGCTGTTAGCCGGTCTCCTAGAGGACTACAAGAGGACTCTACCCCCATCACTTATGGGGCTCTACGGGGGCTCCTCGAGGACCTTCGTTCCTCCATACAAGCTGATATTAGAGACATTGTGGGGGAAATGAGAGCTGACATGACGGCTTTGGGTGAACGTACTGGCCGGATTGAAGAGAAAATGGCTGAATTTGCGGGGGCTCACAATGAACTGGCAGATAGCCATCACGATCTGTCACAAGATATAAGAGCCATGAGAGCGAAAATGTGGGACCTTGATGACAAGCTTCGTCGGGGCAATCTAAAGGTCAAAGGTATTGCTGAAGTGGAGGGTGAGGAGGACCTGATCGCTACTGTGATGCCTTTTTTACAACACATACTCCCCACAGCTGCCCCAGCGAGCCTAGAGATCGAACGGGCATATAGGCTTCCACGTTCAAAAAAGGCTCCCAAAGATGTACCCATAGATGTAATGATCCATTTAGCTACTCCTAAACTACGTGACCCTCTGTTGCATACTTTGAGAAAGCACCCTCCCTCAGAAGCTCCATATACAGCGTGGTCCCTCTTTCCGGATCTTTCAACTGGCACCCTCGCGAGGCGGAGGGACTTTGCCCCCTACTGTTCAGCCCTGAGAGACCGGGGCATTACCTACGCATGGGGCTCACCTGTAAATGTTTCATTTCGCTATAAGGGATCTCGCCATCTCTTCTCTTCCCCATCCAAGATGAAATCCGCGCTGCTGGACTGGAACCTTATGACGAAGGGAGGCTCTCCTTCTGCCGGCTCGACTACACGACATGATCGGGGAGAACGTACCCCTCCACTCCTTGACTCAGGACAGAGATGAGTATATGCATGTCCTAGGATGATGGTCGCCGCCGGGGGACTTTGTTTTGTTTGATTTTCTCTCCACAGCCTCGAGGACCTTCTGATGACATCTTGAGTCCTGAGTGACTGTTTAAGGCCCTTGAGTGCCTTATACCCCCAATGCTCCTGGCATTCCTCTTTCACCCTGTGTGGGGGAGGCGCTGAGGAGTCTCAAGAGTACCCTCAAGGGGGTCTCTTCTTACTCTCAGTTTTTTCTTTCTTCATATTAATTGTTAGTTAGTTAATACTCTGTGCTAATAATTCTGTGCTTGTCTTCCTATGATTATCTTTCTCTCCTTTCATTAACCACTACTTTGTCAATCTATTTCTGCATTTCTTACATCTCCTTTTCATTTCTTTTCCTTCTTCTTTTATTTCTCCTGCTTGAAATTCTGTCAACCTTTCCTCATCTTCTCGCTACGACTCCTAGCTATCAGGCCTCTATTCTCTTTCTACTTCTGTACTCTCACTTCTCCTTCCCTCTTGTTGTCCCGCTCTTTCTCACCCTTCTGCCTCATCCTTGTCTTTATAGGATACTGAACTTAATTGTTCCTAAGTCTATTGTTGAATTTGTGCATTTACCGAGGGTGTTTTAATACACACGTTGATTAAGTGATCAGATGTATTGTGCTTGAACCTACTCTTTGCCCTTTTCTTTACCTTGTTATTCTCTACTTGGAATCCGTCCCTACCAATTCCCAAAACTTGGGAGCATTATCGGATAATATTTGGGACGAGTGTTGATAGCTCTACTGCTTGCGTGGGGCTCTGTGATCACTGGAGGAGGAGCATCCTGCACCCGCCTTGTTAGTGACTCATGTTTTTCTTTATCATGAGCTTTCAGTGTGTATCGATAAATGTTAACGGGTTGAACTCCCGAAAAAGCGTTCTTTAGTGTGGCAGCAGCTCATTAAAATGAAAGCTGAAATTTCCTTATTCAAGAAACTCACCTTTTAGCACAGGATAACTATAGAATGAAATCCCTACAATTTCCTATACAATATTTTGCCAATGCCCCTAACAAAAAATCTGGAGTTGCAATTTTTGTACATAGATCTCTCGCTTTTCAGCTAATTGAAACAACAATAGACCCACAGGGTCGTTATTTGGTGGTCCAGGCCCTGATTAACGGAAAGCTGTTTACACTCGTTTCAGTGTATGGGCCGAATAAAGGCCAACTGAAATTTTTTCGTGCTCTGTTCGCAAAGCTGGACTCTTTGTTGAAGGGATGCCTCCTTGTGGCGGGGGATTTCAATCTCCAGGTACACAGAAGGTTGGACTGCTCGGGACCTTCCTTAAGCCGTGGTGAGATGGGGGGGTTGTTATACACCCACCACCTTCATGATATCTGGCGGTATGCTCATGGGGAAGAGAGGGATTACACATATTTCTCACCTAGATTTCAATCTTATAGTCAGTTAGACTACTTTCTGGTGGGAGACTCTCTTCTTCATAAGTGTCGAAATGCCTCTATAGGGCACATTATGTGGTCTGACCATGCCCCCATCATGTTGCAGGTCGAGGATGCCCTTCAGGTTCCCCCGACTCCTTCGTGGAATTTGAATGAATACCTCCTGTGCTCTCCTGCTGGTGTGGCGCACGTTGAGTCTCAACTTGAGCATTACTTTTTAACTAACACTTCTCAAGATACTGACCCAGAAATTTTATGGTACGCCCATAAGGCGGTTATTAGGGGTCACTTCATACAGATGGCAGCCAGGGCCAAACATGAAAGAAATGAGCAGATGGGGACTCTCACAAAAAAGATAGCAGTTTTAGAGACCCAACACAAGACTACCCCCACCCAGCAAATTACATGTGAATTAGGTGAGACCCGCCGAGAGTTACGCTCTTAACTCCTCTACAAAGCGGAATTCCACCTGAAAAAACTAAACGCCCGTTTCTATGGTATGGGAGACAAAGCGGGTAGGCTTTTGGCTAGGAGGATCCAAAAAAAGAGAGAAGCCACGAAGATTGACCATATCCTAGGTCCTAGGGGAGAGAAGATTAGAAATCCCATTGACATTGCGGGCCAATTTAGAGAATACTACTCGTCACTTTATAATCTGAAAGAGGATTCTGACGTCCCACAGCCATCGCCTGCGGCGATGGAATCCTTTCTTGCTTCGGCCCATCTTCCAAAGCTGACTGCTCCCCAATTGGCACGTTTAAACGCGCCTTTCACAGAGGACGAGATTGCCTTGGTTGTCAACTCTATGAGAAAGAACTCGGCCCCAGGTCCAGAGGGTTTCTCGTACCGCTATAATACGACCTTTTTGAAGCAAATCCTCCCACATTTGCTATCTCTCTTCTCCTTCTGGAGGGAAGGGGGACGGATACGGCCAGAGGGACTGGAGGCGACAATCTCGGCAATACCGAAACCTGGGAAGATTCCCAACGTACCAGCTAATTTTCGTCCCATTGCTCTATTGAATGGAGACTTAAAAATTTACGCTAAGCTATTGGCATCAAGACTCTTGGAGGTGCTACCCTCTTTGGTCGGTCCGGAGCAGGTGGGTTTCATCCCGGAACGGCAGGCGTCGGACGGCACGAGGCGAATTGTTGATATACTAGAGGTCCTGGAGAGGAGGGGGGCCCCCAGTGCACTCATTTCGTTAGACGCCGAAAAGGCGTTTGATAGGGTGCACTGGGGGTACCTGGAGGTGGTCTTGGACAGCTTTGGGATTATTGGAAGTTTTAAAAAGGCAGTGTTAGCTCTCTATACTTCCCCCACAGCAAGGGTCAGGGCTTCTGGCTTCCTGTCGGGTTCCCTCCCTATCACGAATGGTACCCGCCAGGGATGTCCTCTGTCGCCGCTAATCTTTGCTCTAGTAATGGAGCCTTTGGCGGCCAGAGTGAGGCAGGACCCTATGATTTCGGGCTCTTGCGTGGGAAAGATAGAACACAAAATCGGGTTATATGCCGACGATGTGATTTTCATTTGTACGAACTTGCTGGTCACCGTTCCAAGGACTATGGCTCTACTGGACGAGTTTTCGGCAGTCTCCTACTATAAATTAAATACATCTAAATCTTTGCTGTATCCTATCCAAGTCCATTCGGGGCAGATGGCTGAGCTGAGAGCGCGTTTCCCCTTTCAATGGTCTCCTAAAGGTATTCCGTACCTGGGAGTCTGGATTGCACACACCAGCAGGATAGTACACCATAACTTCGAGGTTCTGACTCACACCATAAGGGAGGGACTTGCCTCCCATAAAGGGCTGTTTCTATCATGGGTTGCCAGAATAAATATAGTCAAAATGACGTACCTTCCAAAAATCTTATATGTGCTTAGGTGCTTACCGCTGATGGTCCCTAAACGTTTGATTGCAACTTTGCAATCACTTTTGACTTGTTTTATTTGGAACCACAAACTGCATAGAGTCGGTATGAGGGTGCTCTCTCTTCCCCTGCGACTGGGGGGCATGGGAGTCCCATGTCTGGCATCTTATTATGCGGCAACTCACCTTTCTGTGGCTAGTCTTTGGTGGGCGGACGCGCACCAACCTTTGTGGATGCAAATCGAGAAGTATTATGCTCCTCGTGGATCCACTAAACTTTTACTCGAGATGAACCTTCTACAACGATGGGCAGATTCTAACCTTCTTGGGGCTAGGTCAGCTCTATTGAGGGTTTGGCGACAGCATGCACGCTCCTTGTTAGCCTTCCTTTTCCGCGACATTTCCCTTCGGACGGTGGAAGCGCTGGTGGGGTCCCTCTCTCTTACATCTTGGAGAGACGGTGGAGTCCTTTTTGTTCATCAGGTCCTGGACGGTAACACCATAAAATCTTTTACAGAACTTGCAGATAGATACTCTATCCCCAGAACAGCTTTTTACCAATATCTTCAATTACGACATTTTTTGAATTCAGTGACTTGGCCTGTGGTAGACCTAACAACTGTTGATGGCGTGGTGCAGAGGTACTTTAAATCAGTTCCCTCGGTGGTCACGGCGTCTCTGTTATGCATGGTGCATTAGCTCGGCTGAGAAGCTCTGAAAAAACTACCGTATATGGTAAAATGGGAATCTGTCTTACAAATTGACGTCACGCTGGAACAATGGCAAGACGCTGCGCTCTGTAGTTCGGCTTATACAAGCTGTGTTAACCATATTGAACAAATCAAAAAAGTCCAGTTGGAGTGGTACATAACCCCGATCTCTTTGGCCCGCTTCAGGGGTTGTTGTGCCTCGGAGGCCCAGACTTGCTGGAGATGATGTTCCGAAAGGGGATCATCCCTTCACATGTGGTGGGATTGCCTACCTTTGGGCACGTTCTGGTACTCTGTGGCTCAGCTGCTAATTTCATTGACGGGGGTCCAGTTTCGGTTAAGCCCAGCTCTGGCCCTCCTGGGCTTGGGTTTGCAGGACTGGCCCTCTCCATTACGACCTATTGTGGCAAACACTTTGCTCGGAGCAAGGTTGTGTATTGCTAGATGTTGGAGATCTGTGAGAATGCCGACCATTAGTGACCTCACCATAGCACTTAACTTGCATCTTCAACATGAGCTCTTGTTAGCTCACGATGCTGCCCGTCGTGAAAAGGTGCTCGGTTGGTGGGACCCATGGATTCAGTCTACACATAATACAGTTCGATTGCCTACCTGATTATATGACTATCCTACAGTAACAGATAAGCCCTGACGTGCTGGGTTTTCCTCCCCTTATATCAACAATACTCTCAACTTGCTTAGCTGGTCGATGAAGACTCCCGCCCTTATTCCCCTATTCCCCTCTTCCTTCTTTTCTCTCTCTTCCTTTTCTCTCTTGTCCCCAATCTTCACCTTGTTTCCTCTTCCCCTAAACACTTGCTCCTTTTCCCCTTATCCATTTTATAATGTTGTTGTGGTCTTGGTTAAGTGATGTCTATTGTTTGTTCTACCACTTATTCTCTACAACAAATATGTTTTAGTGATGGACTATGATGACCGATGGTTGCCTCCCTTTACGGGAATATTTTGTGATACCGACAATGGTCTAGATTTATGTTCTAATCTAATGTAATAATTTGTTTGTTATTATATACTCAATAAAAACATTGAAACAAAAAAAAAAAAAAAAAACAAAAAAAAAAAAGCAGATCGCTTAAGCGATATCGTGCAGGAAATTGATGTGTGTGACGGCCGCCTTAGGTTGCTTTCACATCAGTGGTTTTTGCCGATTGCGGCAGATGCGGTGAAAAAAACACAACTGCAGCGATTACCGCATAACCGCTGCACTTGCGGCACAGTTGCGGCAAGCCCCATACATTGTCTATGCGGGCTTGCAGCAGGTGCGGTAAGTGCGGTATCGGCACTTGCGGCAGGTGCGGCCGCGAAAAAACCATGGCATACCACGTTTTTTCGTGGCCGCACCTGCCGAAATCGCACTTGCCGCACCTGCCGCACACTTACCGCAAGCCCCATAGACATTGTATGGGGCTTGCTGATCGCGGCCGTTATGCGGTAATCGCGGCAGTTGCGTTTTTTTCACCGCAACTGCCGCGATCAGCGAAAAACGCTGATGTGAAAGGACCCTTAGTTGTTATATTAACATAAGCAAACCAACTCAGTAAATTAAAGTTTATAAAAAATGAATCATCCTGAATGAAAATATTTTTTATACATTTCATTTTTAAGCATTATATATAAGAATGAATCACATGGTGGAAGCAAGTCTGTTGGATGCAAAACATTTAATAGAAGTAAGAGAAGTCTGTATGAAAGTTTAACCCATCAGGTGATCTAGCATGAGCGCCATTCCTCGAAGGCCCATTTGATTGCCAATAATTCCCGATTACCTATATCATAATACCTCTCGGTAGATGAAAATTTTTGGGAAAAGAAGGCACACGAACGAAGTTGAGTGAGGGATGCAGTGCTTGTGATAGCACTGCTCCCACTCCAGCTTCAGAGGCATCTACCTCTACAATGAAGGGGCGGTCCAAATTAGGATGCACAAATATTGGGTCAGAGGAAAAACATTCTTTTAATGTAGAAAACGCATAAAGTGCTTCAGGCTTCCAAATAACCACATCCGCCTTTTTCCGAGTCAAATCAATGAGTGGTTTCGCTGTCTCGAATAAACCTTTAATAAATATACAATAATGGTTAGTGAAACCCAAAAATCGCTGCAGTGCCTTTAGAGACTTGGGTTGATCCATTCCTTAATGGGTTGAATTTTAGAAGGATCCATGCGAAAACCTTTAGCCGACAAAATATACCCCAGAACATTTATCTCCTCAGTCATAAAGACACATTTCTCTAATATGGCGAATAAAGAATGCTCTCTGAGTCTCTGGAGTACAGTACGGACATGTCGGATGTGCGACCACAGATCAGGGGGAAAAAACAGAGTGTCGTCCAAATAAACGACCACATATACACCACTGATATCTCTGAAAATATCGTTGACAAAATTCTGAAAAACAGCAGGTGCGTTACTTAACCAGAATGGCATTACTAAATGCTCAAAATGTCCCAGGGGCGTGTTAAACACGGTCTTCCACTCATCTCCTTCTTTTACAAGGTTCGTCTACAAGGTTATATGCTCCTTGTAGGTCAAGTTTGGTAAAAAACATGGCTTCCAACAGCTGATTATATAGATCAGGGATGAGTGGAAGAGGATACTGCTTTTTCACAGTGATCGCGTTTAACTCGCGGTAATCAATGCAAGGTCTGAGACCGCCATCTTTTTTTCCCACAAAAAAGAAACTGGCCCCTACTGGTGAGGTGGACGGTCTAATAAACCCTTTTCGCAGACTGTCTACAATGTAATCTTTCATGGCCTGACGTTCTGGAACAGAGAGATTAAATATTCTCCTCTTTGGGAGATGAGAATCAGGTATCAAATCTATGGCTCAACCATATTCTCTGTGAGGGGGTAATTTCTCTGACTCCTGAATAGAAAATACATCCTCAAAATCTCTAAAGGCAAACAGTACAAAGGGAGGCGTGACCTTAACTTGGTTTACTGATAGCGACATACAGTTATCCTGACACTCTGGGCTCCAGCACACGATGTCACCCAAGTGCCAGTCTATGACTGGGTTATGTTTACGTAACCATGGCATGCCCAAGATTACTGCAGATGATAAGTTACCAAGAGCAAAAAATGACACATTTTCAGCATGTAAAGACCCCACCAGCATTGACACTTCCTTAGTGACAAATTCCACTCCACCCTGGATGAGGGGAGTGCCATTAACTGCAGTGGTTTTAAGCCTTAAAAGTGGTACACCAAGATTTCATGCTACCTGGAGATCTATGAAATTCCCTCTGAGCCACTGTCTACATAAGCCTCCAAACACACAGATTTCTTAAGGTATGAAAAAGAAATAGGCAAAAAAACTTTGGCCGCATAAGCGGGCAATACCTGGGCAACGGGGCAGGCGGAGCCAGAGCCACCCAGGTGCTGACGTCCAGGGAACGAAAGACTTCTGACCCGCAGCGTTCTTCCAGGGGACTCCAGAATGTGGCATGTGCAGCATGCTTAGGATGGGATGATGGGAGTACTCCTCCTCAGGACTCAGAAGCAGGACAAAGGTGTGTGAGGGAAGCAATCAGCAGCAGACTCAGCTCAGAGGAAAGAAAAAAAAAACAGGGAAAAAGTGGGAGAGAGAAAAAAAGGTAAGGAAATGCTTTTATATATATCTTTGATATATATAAAAATGGTATGACCAGATATAATGTGACGACTCCCCGCGGTGAGGTGCTCACCATTCCATACAACCGAGCTCACCATTCCATACAACCCAGAACAGAATGGCATTGCAGAGAGAAAGAACCGCACTCTCAGAGAAAATGGAAGAAGTATGTTGTTTGATGTGAATCTACCTACAATGTATTGAAGAGAAGCCATCATGACAGCTTGCTATCTTCAAAACACACTGCCAGGTAAAGCTACAAATAAAACTCCATATGAGCTATGGAACTGCGAGTAGCCTAACCTGAAGCACCTCAGGATATTTGGAAGCAAAATGTTTGTGTATGTTCCCAATGAAAAATGTTCCAAGTGGGAATCACATGCAAAGCAAGGAGTCCTGGTGGGCTATAGCAAAACACAAAAGGTATACAGAATCCTGCACCCAGAGACCAACACAGTAACAATCAGCAGAGATGTAGTGATTGATGAGAACTCTGTTTCACTCAAATTTCGTGAAGTTACACCAGTCATTCAAGCCAAGAAACAAAAACAAGAATTTCAATCACCAAACCCAGACATTGAAAAAAAAAAACACTGAAGCCTGGATAAGCCCTGAAGCCAGCAAGGAAGAAACAGAAGAACCAAGTCAACCTCCAGTCAGGAGATCAGAAAGACCAAACAAAGGTATCCCGGCTAGACGCCTTTCTTATATGGTCAGAACACTTCCTCAAAAAGAGCTCTCAGAAGCCAAAGGTTCATCAAAACTCCAGCAATGAGAATTACAGACAAGCAGTGGGGGCACTTCTGTATATGCGGACAACCAAGGATATATTAAACTTGCCAGCAGTGAGAAGATTAGTGCAAGGACTAAGCACATTGACATTAAACATCACCACTTATGTGACTTAGTGGAACGAGGTCTACTAGAGTTTGTTTATTGCGAGTCTGACAAGATGTTAGCTGATGGTATGACAAAACCATTGCTAAGAGCCAAGTTTGAGAACTTCACAACTGCAATGGGACTAACATTATAAGTAGTTGTTGACTGGGGGTGTTGGAATATGTTTAGTGCAACAACTCAATTCCTAATATTTAAGTGTTCTATTGCTAGGTTTGTGCATTGTCTATAAAGTTAAATAAAAAAAAACACTCCCAGAGGCTCACACACAGGAAGGACCATGTGAGTGTACTCAGTTTCCTGTGTCTGTGCACCAGAGGAGAAGCAGCCTGCTGATGCTGCACAAAGACACTTACGATATGTATATTCCTGATTCCACAAAGCCTGTCATATCTGTACCTGTTTGTTGCTAATTAAAGCTCTGTTCTGTTGTTAACACACTTTGAAAGTATCCTGAATGATCTGCTGCCAACAGCGTATTACAATGGGTACTGGATCACTTACTCTTACACTGCCGACTTCTCCGGACAGCTCCACCTGCTTCCTCAGCATCAGGGCTTTAATTTCTTTCTGCAGGACTCCCTGCTGCCCTAGGTTGGCAATTTCGGCAACCTGTTGTAACAAGACATTCATCTCCCCTAGACAATTCTCAATAACATTAGTGCCTAAGGTTATCATTGGGTTACTTTCTCGTAGATCAACATCAACAATTATCAATCCCTGGGCTTTCAATTACACCTGCCCCACCCTTTATGGTCACCTCTTTGAATCCCATCTGTGGCACAGGCTGACCATTACTAGCATACATAGTAAAACTTTCATCTGGGCAGTGTAAAATGTCAGTCTGCCCAGTATCTCTTGTAAAAGATATATGGCATCGTTGTCACCTGCGATCCGGTGTCCAGCAAAGCGTACATGGGAATGCCATCTAGCACGACAGCTAGGACTGGGTCCCATGTACCTGTTATGCCAGTTTGGTGGACCAGTTTGTCTCATTCCTGAGGGGTGGCCTGCTGCCGCAGGTTACTCTCTTTTAAAGTACAGATTCTTGCAATATGGGTTGGCATGTCGCAGAGGCGGCAGATAGGCTTTCCTCCAGGGTCATAGCGATCGCTGAGTTGTCCTTTAGTCGGTGGGTTCCTCCTCTGTCGCATCCATGGGATGTCATCTCGACTGGAAGCCAACTTGATCTTCTCCGCTGGTTTCGATTCTTGCATCGCTTGCATAGCTTTAGCCATCTCAGCCATGCCCTTAGTCAGTGCCTCCACCTGTAAGTGTACGGTCTCAGTAGTGATAGGCTCAAGAGTCTGAGCACTGGCCCCTACTGTGGCCTGTGGGGTTTGTGCCCCCTCTTGGTGGTAGGTTATTGCCAGGCGTTGTGCAAGTTCTGGGCCACTGACTGTTTCTTCTTGCAGTATCCTGATGGCCCTGTACTTAAATTGTGCAAAGTCTAGATCAGGGTTCTGTATGGCCATCGTACGTAGCTGGTTTCTGTGGAGCCCCTCAATAAATTGTTCAATGAGCAACTTGTTCTCTTCTGGTACACCATTAGGGCCTGTCTGTTTCATTGCCCTCAGCGCTTCTTGGTGGTTTAAAGCAGGGGTGGGGAACTCCAGTCCTCAAGGGCCGCAATCAGTGCAGGTTTTCAGGATTTCCTTAGTTTTGCACAGGTGATAACATAATCACTTGCACTGGTGATGATTCCAATCCCTGTGCAATACTAAGGAAATCGTGAAAACCTGCACTGATTGCGGCCCTCGAAGACTGGAGTTCCCCATCCCTGGTTTAAAGCAAAGTCTCTTATGCTGTCCTGAACACTTATCTTTGCAGCAATACGGGTGTCAAAGGTGACTTTCAGTCTGGCCATCAGATGTTCAACAGTGTCTTTATCAGTGTCCAGCCAGGACTTTACCTCCCGTGGGCTGGTGCTAATTGCCCAATCAATATACTGAGTCATTGGTCTTCCGTCAGGGGGTACACTTTATAGAGGCTTTCTACTCTCTCCTTGAAGTCTGTCAGGGTATATGATTCCCCTGAGTATTGCAGAAACCACGTCGCCCCTGGTGTATACGGCATCCAGAACAGCATTACCGAGGCTATGGCTGGCACCACGGTGGTGGCTGGGGCTTTGGTTGCTACTTGGGCTGCACCCAGAGCTGTGGACTGGGCTGCGGCCATCCCTTGTGTGAGCTCCTCTCCACCCAGCTCCGAGATTTTCCTCCCCCTTAGTAAAACTCTAGGTCCTTCACTTCCGTGGGAATTATCAGTTTTCAGTTCCACTGGCGGGACAGGATTTCTCATCCCCACGGATGTCATCAGAGCATAGGTTGGGCATCTCTTCGCACTCTTTCTAGAGTACCCCCACAACAATACGCCCCCTCAGCTTCCCGCACGCCTTGCATTTCAACAATGGGAACAGTCAAAAACATACAGTTCAATAAATTTCACAGCACACAGCACCCGGTGACACCGGGATACTGGATCCTGTTTGATATGCCAAATATTGATCGGCCCCATGGTTGTGGGGTTCTCAGAATGGTGCTTCTGGGGAGTCACAGCGGTTGAGACCCAGCTCCATGACCCTGGGTTCAGCTTCAAAGAGTTTTTGGGTAGATAGAAGACTAAATTGGTTTAAAGAAAGGATTATTTGTGACGCCACCTGTGGTTTACGGCTAAGAGTAGCCACTGCTGCTGCAGAACCTCTGGGAGTGATGGATGGGCAGCTGGGATGAAGTGGCTCCCCATAGGTGGAGCAGATCCGCAGAGCAGTGGATGTTGAAAGTGTGTAGTGTGCATCATGGAGGGCCCGAAGTAACTGACAGACTCATGATTTGTTGGTTTCTCAGGTCCTTTACTGGTGATACTGGCACAAGGACAGATGATGTTACTGGAATCTGGCAACCTGGGAGCAACTTTGGGGTTCTCCTCACCTAGCAAGGTCTGAGGCCTCCCTGCTGCGCTCTCTTAGTGGATCCCTTCGGCTGCGTAAGCTGAGCTGCGGCTCTCTCTCTCCTGGTATATGTGCCGCTCATACTGCAGCCGCTGTCACAGCAGAGTTAACTCTCTGCTTACCGGCGCTGCAGTGATCGGTAAGCAGGGAGTTAAATCCAGGAGCTTATAAATGAGTCGAGGTGCTGTGATGTGGGCACTGCTTAAGCGTTGCTATAGTAACCGATAGTTTGGTTACTATAGCAACGGGGCCGGCGGTGACGTCACCGCTTAATGCCCACAGCCTCACTGACTCATCACACAGCAGGGGAGCACATTTCCGGCCCCTGCTGTGTGATGTAGCAGAGCTGAATGAGTTCAAGAAGAAGGAAGACATGACAGAAGAGAGAAGAAAGGAGAAGACCTGGATCTTTGGAGGGATATGTGGTGGTAATAAATATGGAGTCCCTAATGGTGTCTGTGTCTTTATTTTTAGTAAAGAATTTTTCTCTGTGTGGTGTTTTTTTTAACCCTTTATTGGAGATTCTTAGTAGCCGGGTCAAACTTGGCCTGACATTAAGAATCTTGGGCTTAATACCAGCTGAAAAAACAAAGCTGGTATTAACCCCTTTATTACCCAGCGTGCCACCGCCACCAGGGCCACTGGAAGAGCCCGGTAAGGCGCCTGGAAATGGCGCTTATTATTAATGCGCCATTTTCAGGGGCGGCTGCGGGCTGCTATTCTTTAGCGTGGGGGGGGCCCTATAACAATGGGCCCTCACCCCGCTGAGAATACCAGCCCTCAGCTGCTTAGTTTTACCTTGGCTGGCATGGAAAATAGGGCGGAGCCCATGCATTTTTTTTGCCAGCCAAGGGGAAATTAAGCAGCTGAGGGTGGCAGCTCGCAGTTTGCCTGCTTTCATCGGGCTAGACTTAAAAATGCTGCGAAGCCCCACGCGTTTTTTTTTAAATAATTATTTATTTGACACCCTACAACGCCAGGTTGGTTGCCATACACTAATGTGTATGGCAACCAAGCAGAATCACTGTCCAGATTGAGAAAATCCAGTCTGATTACAACAGCCAATCACAGAGGCTCCCATAGAGTGTGAGCTCCTGTGATTGGCTGTTAGTTTGACAGTGCAGTGAATATGTAATGAGCTTAATAGGCGGCCCAGGAAGTAACAGTGGGAGCCTATTGAACCTGATTTAGCTATTCTAGCAGATACAGCATGAGAAAGACCATGTTAAAAACGCATTGCACACTGACCCCACTCGCACCACAGTCACACCACATTCATCACTCTGGCACCATACTCGCAGCACGCTCGGACCACACTTGCAACACACTTGCACAGCACTTGCATCACTGTCATGCATCAAAAACGCTCCGTTTTTGATGCATGACAGTGTGCCTCCACCCTTACATGCAGGCTCCAATTCAAATACGTTCCCTGGACGTTCTCTGGCTGCCGCAAATAGGTGATATCTGGGTAACTATGCAAAATGTTGACAGGATGTATATTACAAACTGTCAACATTTTGCAGCCTAGATACACATATGAATTATAGCAAAATCCCAGACAACCCCTTTAATGTCAGGACTTTGACTAGGCTACTCCAAAGTCTAAAGGCCCCATTACATGGGGAAACATCTCCGGCAACTCAGGGGCGTGGCGAAGTTGCAGCAACATCGCCAGTGCGTGCTCTGTGTAACAGGGTGATATCAACAGCGATAGTTGCTTGAGCAACATTGCCTGGTTTCAGGACAATGTCCTGAAACCAGGCGATGTTGCTCAGGCGATCTGGCAGAACCGCCCAGTGTGAAACTGCAACTGCGATGTTGAAAGCAACTTCCCCTATTGAGTCCAATGTTAACGATCACTGCCAGGGTTGAATGTCACATCAGGGAGGCTGAGCTAGTGCAGGTGCTTGCACTGGTCATGTATTGTGCTCTAGGAGATTTGCTTTTAATATTGCTGTGAGAAGGGACGACATCACGCACAGCTATCATGCTGAACAGTGGCCCCAGGATGCCCCTGTATATTGTATGTTGAACGTCTTCAGACCTGTGGTGTTTTTGGAGTTAATAAAGGAGTGAAAGAGGGTGTATGTGTTTTTTTTATTTCAAATAAAGGATTTTTCTTTATATTCTGTTTATTTCTTTTGACTTACAGGTTACTGATGGCGAGTGTCATAGACCCCCTATCCAGCACTATCTTAGGGCTTGATGACAGCTGTGACAAATCACAGCTATCATTAAACACTTCTAAAGGGGGGTTTACACGTTGCGATATCGGCGTCTAATTTCAATGAAAAGTCACGTGGTTCGATCGTTGGAGCCGATATCGTTCCTGCGTTGTATGGTGTGAACGTCCAATACGATGCAGGAACGATGTCAATGCGATATCGGGGATTGAATGAGCGTGCTATTCAATGCTCCGATATTGAATGGAGATTGGAGCCGGATCGTGCTGTGTGACAGCCCAACTCCGATGTGAAGTTCAACGTCACCCATTCACTCCCATGTTAAATGGTCGTTCCTGGGTTGGGGGGCGTAGACATCGTAAGGACGTTGGATCCAGAAATCGCAACGTGTAAACCTCCGATGCGATGCGGGAGAAACGTGCACTAAATGCGCGCTCCCGCGCCATTGAATTGCGATATCGGAACGATATTGCAACGTGTAACCCCACCTTAATACCCCAATTGCCACCACACCAGGGCAATCAGATGAGCCAGGAAAAGCACCAGGATTTGGCGCATGCGGTGGCTGTGGGGTGGTGTATTTAGCCTGGGAGGGCCCAATAATCATAAGGCTCTTCAGGCTGAAGATACCAGCTGCATTTTTGTTGCAGAAATCGCAGCATTTTTTATGTCTTTGCCCCCACAGACTCCATTCTAACCCAAAGAAAAAAGCTCCACAAATGGATGGATATTCCCACAGTGTGTTTGTGGTGCTTTTTCCCTGCATTTTCCAACACAACAACACTGCAATACTCACCCTCCCCAGTGATCCCATGGTGATCCCTGGTGATTCTTCCTCTGTGCAGAGGCAGATGTCTTTATCTCTCTGCCAGTACCTTTACACCATGTGACTCAGCTTGTCACATGGTGCGCAGGATCTGGTAGATAGATAGACATCTTCTGCCTCTGCACAGAGGAAGAATCACCAGGGATCATCATGGGATCGCTGGGAAGGGTGAGAAAGTGTCCGTGTGTATGCCTGTGTTTGTGTTCTCTTAATTGTGCTATGCTTGTAATGTGTACAAACGCAACCCAAACGCAACAGGTTTGTGCTGTTTTTGCTATGTTTGTGTACATACCAACATTGCACAAAAAATAAGTACAGTGGTTCCTGGGCAGAGGAGGAAGTAAAAAAGTATAGACATTACAGCACGGGATCACAGATTATTCTTTTTGTGAAGTAGACTGTGAGCCCTCGTGGACAGGGTCCCTGCCCCTCCTGTACCTGTACGTCCTGATCGCCTAGATTTAGTGTACTTGTTCTTGTCTCCCTCATCCTCATGTAAAGCGCCATGGAACCTAATGGCGCTATATAAATAAATAATAATAAAATAATAATAAGTAAAACATGTTTGTGAGCAAACATGGGAGTAAGGCTGCTTTCACATCAGCGTTTTACGCTGATCGTGGCAGTTGCGGTGAAAAAAACGCAACTGCCGCGATTACCGCATAACGGCCGCACTTGCGTTTCACTTGTGGCAAGCCCCATACGATGTCTATGGGGCTTGCGGCAAGTGCGGTTTCGGCCCTTGCGGCAGGTGCGGCTGTGAAAAAAACGCATACCGCGTTTTGCACCTGCCGCAAGTGCCGAAACCGCACTTGCCACACCCTTACCGCAAGCCCCATAGACATTGTATGGGGCTTGTCGCAAGTGTGCCACAATCACGGCCGTTATGCGGTAATCGCGGCAGTTGCGTTTTTTTCACCGCAACTGCCACGATCAGCGTAAAACGCTGATGTGAAAGGGGCCTAATAAAAATAAACCCAACCTAACATAGTGACACTGTGCTACACATAAGTTGCTGCCCTGATTTCCCAGTGTTTGGTAACACTTTTCTCTCCAATCATACATATAAGGGTACTTTCACATATGCGTTTTTGCAGAATTCCACCTTTTTTTGCAAAACACAAATACGACAACATTGTTAATGGCGTTCCGGACATGTGCGGTGAGTTGCGTTTTAATCATAATCTGGCACATCCGGCTTGTCTGAAAACCGCAGTTAGCAGCGGTATTTGTTCAGTGAGGGAAGTGTCGGATCGCGATGACAACACAAGTCTCCGCACACGTCCGGACCTCCATAACAAGGCATTAGACAGAACGCAATGAGGCGCAATTCTGCCGGATTTGAAAAAACGCTGATGTGAAAGAAAAAACCTGAAGTTCAAAGTTCAAGTTTTACCTGAACTGAAACTAAACGCAGACGTGAAGTCCCCTAATGATGGAAGGTGTGATTGCACTCAGTATCCCACAGCCTGGAGGGCAATGGCTTCTCCTTATAGCCCTAAATCCTGCGGGCTGGTTCCATTAAGAGGTGCATGTGCTCGATCACTCTGTCCATTGTCTGTGGCTCTGCTGAAGCTCCACGTCTTCATTAACTTATGTCCTACCATTGCACCGACATATTCCATAGCGCTGTACAGATCCTCCCTCCCTCACAGCCCTGTCACCAATACTGATCCCTGAACACTGACAAGACACCGCCGGCAGCCATGAGGCCACACTTGTCTATCGCTGTCACATCCACACGTCACCATGTGGGCTCTGTACTACATCTCCCATCATCCTCTGCTCTTCCGGAGCGCATGATCTCTCTTTACGCCTGCGCTGTGCTTGCCGGCCAACATGGCGACCTTCGTGGAGATACTGAGGAGCGAGTTTCCACAGCTGGATGCCGAGCTTCTCCAATACGTGACCGGTGAGTGGAGCGGGCAGTCCGGGCCCCCCCGGGAGTGGAGTGGTCCGGTGCAGTCTGTGTTAGTCAGCTGTCACATCCAGCAATGACTGGGAATGAAGGTGCCACACATGCGCCAGCCGGGCACGGATCTGGACCCCTGTGTATATGGGGCACGGATCTGGACCCTGTGTGTCCGGCACGGATCTGGACCCCTGTGTATATGGGGCACGGATCTGGACCCTTGTGTATATGGGGCACGGATCTGGACCCCTGTGTATATGGGGCACGGATCTGGACCCCTGTGTGTCCGGGGCACGGATCTGGACCCCTGTGTATATGGGGCACGGATCTGGACCCCTGTGTATATGGGGCACGGATCTGGACCCCTGTGTATATGGGGCACGGATCTGGACCCCTGTGTATATGGGGCACGGATCTGGACCCCTGTATATATGGGGCACGGATCTGGACCCCTGTGTATATGGGGCACGGATCTGGACCCCTGTGTATATGGGGCACGGATCTGGACCCCTGTGTATATGGGGCACGGATCTGGACCCCTGTGTATATGGGGCACGGATCTGGACCCCTGTGTATATGGGGCACGGATCTGGACCCCTGTGTATATGGGGCACGGATCTGGACCCCTGTGTGTCCGGGGCACGGATCTGGACCCCTGTGTATATGGGGCACGGATCTGGACCCCTGTGTGTCGGGGCACGGATCTGGACCCCTGTGTGTCCGGGGCACGGATCTGGACCCCTGTGTATATGGGGCACGGATCTGGACCCCTGTGTGTCCGGGGCACGGATCTGGACCCCTGTGTGTCCGGGGCACGGATCTGGACCCCTGTGATATGGGGCACGGATCTGGACCCCTGTGTATATGGGGCACGGATCTGGACCCCTGTGTTATGGGGCACGGATCTGGACCCCTGTGTATATGGGGCACGGATCTGGACCCCTGTGTATATGGGGCACGGATCTGGACCCCTGTGTGTCCGGGGCACGGATCTGGACCCCTGTGTATATGGGGCACGGATCTGGACCCCTGTGTTATGGGGCACGGATCTGGACCCCTGTGTATATGGGGCACGGATCTGGACCCCTGTGTATATGGGGCACGGATCTGGACCCCTGTGTGTCCGGGGCACGGATCTGGACCCCTGTGTGTACGGGGCACGGATCTGGACCCCTGTGTGTCCGGGGCACGGTGATGTCAAATATTTCTGTAAAGGCCCAGTTACACGGTACGACTGCTAACGATATCGCTGAAGTGTCACAGGTTTGGAGTCGTTCAAATGACATCGAGATATGACTACGATAAATCGTTAGATCGGTGATTGCAGATTTGAGATCATGTTCTCAAATTAAACAATCCTCGATCAGCCAACCTGCTGCATCGTTGTGTGTGACACCGCGATAACGACGTCGTTAACGACTTCCGCTATTCACAGCAGTGAACAAGTATCGTTCGCTGGGTTATGTGAACGATAGCTGCTCACTACATCGTTGGTGCGTCGTCGACGATATCTAGACGTGTGACCTCTCACCAACAGTCTCTAAACAATTTCCTAATGACCGCGCTCTCGTGAGATCTTAACGACATTAAAGCGTGTAACGGTACCTTTATACTGATCACATTATTAGCCCTCCTCATATCTTCCAATCACAGTGTATGAGGTCTGTATGTCCTACACATCCATCTGCAGACTATGGATCACTGCTTCCTTCAGACGGCAGATTCCTACTGTAGAGAGAGCCTGACATGGTCTATGACACTGCTGTAGGGACCTACATAAGCTGCCATCTCCTGGGGAGATCTTCTGTGGACCTTGACACATGACTGACTGGCCTATAAAGGGCTATAATGGTGCCATTCTGCGAGTGCTGCTATATACACGTCAGCACATTGTCTCCTCCTGGGGTCATTCAGTAACCCTCTGAGTGCCATGACGTTTGGGGCTATAGATTGTATTTTTACTTTGCTTCATGTGTTTTTCACCATTTCTTTCTGACATGTTACCTGTGGGGATGGTACCGCTGTTCTGCATCTGTCGTAGGTCATTATGTCATGAGGAACTTATAAGGTATATGATTACTGATGCCATACTCTATACCAGGTCCATGATATGCACAAACTAGCTCAGCAGCACACAGAGTGCATTATGGTGTGTGTGTGTGTACACTGATTGTATGAATTTAGAACTGAATTACTGCTTTATAGACTAAACTTATGAAATTGGGATACTTGGTGCACAAATTGGCTGATTTTTGTGTGCCCATCTGCCAAGACATAGTGTACCTCATTGTAGATGGGAGCCTGCACTCCGGGATGTACAAATGGGCACGTTGTATCTATCTCTAAAGTCAGCCTTTGGTGGGGTTCAGATGGAAGTATTTTACGGTCCAACCATTTACCGGAATGACTGTGTGGCTCATAAACACTTATAGGGCTGTAGGTTTGGGCCAGGAGACCCACGGTAAGTCCAGGCATTGCAGTCTGTATATGGACCATGAAATACACTGCGACTTCAATGGATGGGAGGAATGATCAGCCAAACGTATATACAGTTGCTGCCCTCAGATTGGCCGATCTGTGCTCTTAGTACCTGTATTGTATTAACTATATAACAGTAGTGGAGTGCATCGTCACATTATGGAGCGCTCGGTGTGCTGCAGCATTGGTTCTTTAGATATTAACACACTGCAGGCATCACCTGTTAACACTTGACTTATTTTATCATCATGTAATGTACAATTTATTAACCCTGCTGACTGTATTGGGGCATACCAGACTTCTGTCCGGTGTCCGTCCGTCATTTACTCTGTCTTCCACATAACTGTGGGATATCTCATGCCTCAACATGGACATTGCTGGCTCACACATGTGCACTGATGTTTTATACTCTGCCCATGGTAGGCCAGAGCAAAGTGCAAATGTGCCAGCCGGAGGTGTGTCTGTGCAGGCATGAGATTCCACCGGTTATGTGGAAGGCGCAGGAGGCATCATCCACGTCAATCATGGCAAGAGAAAATGATCAGCAGCTGAAAAGAGGGATAGACACCATAGCAAGGACAGCATTCGGACCGGACCGACCAGCCTTACATACAGAATGGGAGAATATAAAGAGGTTTTTGGGTGAAATACAGGGGAAGTCAGGGAATAATATACACTTTTAAGCAACGCAGATCAGGGGCTGCTGAAGGTGGTAGTCTTAATTCACACACAACATCTGGAGACAGACTCCCTTTTAAAGGGATTATTTACATTTTCTACTTTCAGTAGAGCAATGAAGATGAATTATCAATGCAATACTATTTCGATTCGGACCACTTATTACATATAAAGAAGCAAATAGAACAGATGAATCTGCGAAAGCATCTTACAGTAACCATGGAATATATATACAAGATTACATGCATGTGTAGGATTTAAAAACTATAACATTATTTTGCAGACTCTTGGTCTGCAAAAAAAAATAAATCTGGGTATATGTTCTAAGAAAACCACTGATGGAGCTCTAGAAGGGCACTACGTGAAATCCAGAGGTCTAATGTCTTAATAAATGGTCTATGTCTCGCATAATAGTCCACTGCAGTGCATTGAATCCTACCAGTGTGCACCTCACTGAATTCCTGTGGGTGTGAAGTTGAGTGGTAAAAGGCGCCTCCTAGTCAAAATCTTTGAATCCCCCACCTTCCTATGTAAGCACTGGTTTCTGTGAATGCTGCCTTTGATAACCTGTTCTGATGGGCGATGTTTCTTCATCCCACTAGATGTCCTGGACAGTGGACAATCTGACTTTGAATCAGAGAATGACTTGTTTGAGGCAGTGGGAGAACTTCTGCAGGATGTGTCCGGAGACACCAAAGGTGACGACGACATCCGCGACATCTGTCAGAGGATGTACAGGTCCATGCGTATGTGAGTACACCCTGCCAGCAAGTCTCATGGCATATGTTCTCTGCTCCAACAGAGAGGTGGCAGCTGAAACATGAGCCTTAGTTCTGCCTATTGCCACACCGTCCAGGCTTAATTACATTAAATGCAAAGTAGTTTTTCCCCTCTTCCTCTCACTGATATAGGATGAGGAGCCTTTCAGTAAGTTCAGATCCAGCAGTGACCATCCTTTGTTATATAGGAGTGTGGTTTTTATGGTGACACGTACTGTAGTCTTTGAGGCTTGTCAAGGGCCAATTTTGTCCCTATACTATGCGAGGGGTCTCTTAGGCTACATTCATTATTTTATTTTTTTTTATGCAAATTAAAAGCTGCTTTTTCTAGTACCAGCAAAAGCTAAGGCTGGCTTCACATTTGTGCATGTTACGCAGCGTATCTGAGCGCAGAAAAAAGGCAGGCACTGTGCGTTCCTATGTTTAACATGGGAACACATAGTGCCTGTTTGTGGCTGCATTCAGATGCATTTGCGTTCGGCTGCGCATAATTTATGCGCAGCCGAACACAAAATGTTGGATTTCTTGTGCATAGCTGTGTGTTGTTTTATATGCAAGCAGACAGCTGCGCATAAAAGATGAATGAAAGTGCATCTGTGCGCATTGCCATCTGCTGGCAAGCTCACAGACGCTGCGGAAGATGACCACCTCCGAGGTCATCTGCAGGTGAATCCTATCCCGCAGTTCTCTTCATCTTTCTTCTTCTTCTTCTTCTTCTTCTCTTCTTTCTTTCTTCTTTCTTCTTCTTCTTCTTCTTCTTCTTCCTTCTTCCTTCTTCCGTCTTCCGTCTTCCGTCTTCCGTCTTCCGTCTTCCGTCTTCCGTCTTCCGTCTTCCGTCTTCCGTCTTCCTTCTTCCTTCTTCCGTCTTCCGTCTTCCTTCTTCCGTCTTCCTTCTTCCGTCTTCCTTCTTCCGTCTTCTGTCTTCCTTCTTCTGTCTTCCTTCTTCCGTCTTCCTTCTTCCGTCTTCCGTCTTCCTTCTTCCGTCTTCCTTCTTTCTTCTTTCGTCTTCCTTCTTCCGTCTTCCTTCTTCCGTCTTCCTTCTACCGTCTTCCGTCTTCCTTCTTCCGTCTTCCTTCTTCCGTCTTCCTTCTTCCGTCTTCCTTCTTCCGTCTTCCTTCTTCCGTCTTCCTTCTTCCGTCTTCCTTCTTTCTTCTTCCGTCTTCCTTCTTCCGTCTTCCTTCTTTCTTCTTTCGTCTTCCTTCTTCCGTCTTCCTTCTTCCGTCTTCCTTCTTCCGTCTTCCTTCTTCCGTCTTCCTTCTTCCGTCTTCCTTCTTCCGTCTTCCTTCTTCCGTCTTCCTTCTTCCGTCTTCCTTCTTCCGTCTTCCTTCTTCCGTCTTCCTTCTTTCTTCTTCCTTCTTTGTTCATTTGAAATAGTGGGGCGGGAAAGCTGACATCATCGCCGGCTATTCTAAACGAACCAGCGGCGGCGGTCGTGAGGAAGAAATCAGCAGTGGCTGCATGGATTTCTGCCTCCCGGCCGCCGCTGCTCATTGGGTGGCTGTGCAGAGTCACTGACATTTCCATGAGAACGCATGCGGACAATCTCCGCTGCGTTCACGTGAAAATGTTTGCGTTCGGCACTGCGTATGCATATGTGCTCCATACGCTGCAGTGCCGAATGCAAATGTGAACCCGGCCTAAGAGATTTCAGGAATCTCATGCACATGATTGCTTTTTTGAAGCTCAATTTAAAATCTCCAATTCGTCAGTTCTTTCAGCATTTTTTGCAGCATTTTTACACCCAAAGAATCAAAGAGAAAGTGAAGTAAACCTATAAAAGACGTAATTGTTTTTTCACGTTATTTTTAAAGTGCTTTTGGTGAATTAAATTAACTTTATTAAGCTTGCACTGTAGACAAAGCACATGTACATCCACACCAAATAACGTGACAAAAACACGCTGCTTAAATGAGATTTCATAAAATCCCATTCAACCAATGATTATTGTGGTCACTTGCCATGGACAGGTCTGCACATTTGCACAGGATGCTAGTCAATGTGGCTAAAGCCAGATACATAAACTTCCAAGTTCGTTCAGACTTGAACACATGTGAATCAGCCCATTGACGTTAATTGGTCATTATGCTGTCCAGCGTACATTTGTGTGAATGTTTTAGGTATAGATCTGAAGTGAAGTCCTGCATGGGTTTTCTTTTCTTATAACAGCTTTGCATTACTTCCGTGTACTTTAGGAATCACCAGGTCCCTTCACAAGCACAAGTTCTACTAGATGCTCCGATCCAGCTTTCCCAAATTACAGATTATGGTAAGAACACGAGATGTATGTTCACCCTCACTCACATTTATCCGTTTAATAAATGCCCTTATGTCTAATTCTAATTACTTGATGTCTCCTTTCACATTGCTAACATTAGACCTGTTTTGCATACATTTTTTTTTAATAAAACGATTGGATCTCAGAAGTAAAACTTATATACCCTCTAAGGCAGAGGTCGCTGACCCTTCTGACCTTGAGAGCTACATCCAGCTCTAAAAGAGAGTCGCAAGCCACAGTCAACTCTGAGAGATGGTCGGTAGCCACATCCAGATCTGAATGAGGGTTGCGAGGCACATCCAGCTCTGAGGGTACCTTTACACGCGGCTACATTTCTTGGGTGGCTACAGGTAACTTACTGGTTGCAGTGAAATCATGGAGACAAGGTTCTATCTTGTTGCTGTGTACAAATGGAATAATCTCTCCATGATTTCACTGCAACCAGTAAGTTACCTGTAGCCACCCAAGAAATGTAGCCGCGTGTAAAGGTACCCTGAGAGATGGTTGCGAGCCACATCCAGCTGTAAAGGTACCGTAACACGCAGCAATTTTACTAGGCAATTTCACTGGCAATTTGCTGGTTGCAATGAAATCATGAACATATTGTTCCATTTGTACACGGCAACAAAATAGAACAATGTGTCCATGATTTCACTGCAACCAGCAAATTGCCAGTGAAATTGCCTAGCAATATTGCTGTGTGTGACGGTACCTTTAGAGATGGTCACGAACCGCATCCAGCTCTGAGAGAGGGTCACGAGTTGCATCCAGCTCTGAGAGAGGTTCACGAGCCGCATCCAGCTCTGAGAGAGGTTCACGAGCCGCATCCAGCTCTGAGAGAGGTTCACGAGCCGCATCCAGCTCTGAGAGAGGTTCACGAGCCGCATCCAGCTCTGAGAGAGGGTCACGAGTTGCATCCAGCTCTGAGAGAGGTTCACGAGCCGCATCCAGCTCTGAGAGAGGTTCACGAGCCGCATCCAGCTCTGAGAGAGTTGCATCCAGTTCTGGGAGAGGGTCGCGAGCCCCATCCATCTCTGAGGGAGGGTCGCGAGCCCCATCCATCTCTGAGGGAGGGTCGCGAGCCCCATCCATCTCTGAGGGAGGGTCGCGAGCCCCATCCATCTCTGAGGGAGGGTCGCGAGCCCCATCCATCTCTGAGGGAGGGTCGCGAGCCCCATCCATCTCTGAGGGAGGGTCGCGAGCCCCATCCATCTCTGAGGGAGGGTCGCGAGCCCCATCCATCTCTGAGGGAGGGTCGCGAGCCCCATCCATCTCTGAGGGAGGGTCGCGAGCCCCATCCATCTCTGAGGGAGGGTCGCGAGCCCCATCCATCTCTGAGGGAGGGTCGCGAGCCCCATCCATCTCTGAGGGAGGGTCGCGAGCCCCATCCATCTCTGAGGGAGGGTCGCGAGCCCCATCCAGCTCCTACCTCCCTTCACAGTAGTGACACACAGAGCCCCTATTACTGGTATAATGACAGCCAAAGCTGAGGCAGTATTACAATATCCAGGGGTTCCTGTCTTACCCCCTCTCAGATCTGCTCTACTATGTGCAGCTACTTGCAGAAGTCACCATCTGGAGACCTGCTCTTCATATCTGTTTTCTAGATCCGATGCTTATACACCAAACTAAGCCAGTCGTGAGTCACACATCACGGGCTTGAGACCATTATGTTGCTCACAAGCAACAGCTTTTGGACCCCTGCAGTAAGGAGATGACAGGGAATGTTTACCTTTGTTCATCTGCAGATCTGATCCTTCTGATCAAGAATGAGTTGCAGGATTGCAGTCTCCCAAGTGATGTGTGTGGAGACCCGGGGGTCAGGGGGCGCTCTCGTCCGCAGGCCCAGCCGCCTTTACAAAGATAGCGTGGACCAGGGCTCATCCCCAGCTGAACGCCCGAGCTCCTTAACCGTGGGCGGAACACTACTCAGACAACACAGGGTGAGGGAATCACAATATCAAGGCTTTATTGGATCCCCAAACAGTTAACAGCATATAACGCATAACCGAACATAACACATAATGTAACAGGCAACAGAGTCTCACCCTTCCGCTGGCTCACCAGGGTTTAGAATGCAGCACGGCAAAGTCTGAAGCCAGGTGACTGTATCATCCCAACCTGGGTTGCTTCCTTGTCCTTATCCAGTCTTTATCACGTCCGAATCCGATAATCCGATACTGAAGTCCTTGTGGTTCTTTAGTCCGTGTTCTGATCCCCTTGGTCGGCACCGAAGTGCCTAGGCCTGGGGTTATGGCTAGCTAATCGGATCCGAAGACCCTCGATTAGCTGCCTGTATCCAATCCAGTGACCTCTAGCCGGGACCGAAACCCCTAGACTGAGGCCACTAGACAGAATCTAACTCCAATCTCCTAAAAAACTGCTGGTCAAAGTGAACAGTCCTCCTTATATACCCTCAGCCCTCATTGTAGGATATTGGGGACGTCATGATTGGTGCAATAACACAGTCTTTTCATTCGCTGAACTCCAATCCTCGTTTAACATATTTTAGGTACTATTGCAATCCAAATGCTGATTGATATAGCACCTTACAATGGAATGTTAGTCTGAGACAATCAGTCTGCAAACCATGACAATAACACAATAGTGGCTGGAGCCTCAATCCACATTCACAGGGTAATAGACAATGGACGATTAGCATAATTAAGTTCTCTGGCCTTCAATGACAAACAGGTTAGATAATTACATTACCAAGCTAAACTTTAACCACAGAAATCTATGACAATACTGTAAGAAATTCTCTTTGACCATTACAAGTTTACAAACCTATATACAATATGATATGTCTGGATGAATAAGAAATCCTCCTACATTATATATTAAAGGGTCCATTTCTCCATTCGCCTTCCACGACAGCATTGGAGGATGTCGTCCACGCCCTATTGGGGGACAGGAACACAGAGAGGTTAAAAGCCCCTCCCCTTCCTCAGTACTCCAGTGTCTTCCTGTCCCCCTTGGGGCATGGTGAGGTTCCAGTGCTGTCAGGCCGGCAGAGGCAGCATTGGGGTGTACTTACAGCCGGGCCAGGGATGGACGTCGGGGGCGGCCTCCTCCTCCTTCTCGGGGCTCCCGTGGTGGGACCATCCGGCCTTCCTGCGTCCTACGGGGCAAAGCAGGCCGTGTATTGCAACGCCGGAGGCCTGTTCAGCTCTCCGGCGTCTCCCTCCTCCAGCTGCGGTCCCTGGGGCATGCATCAGAGGTGCCGTGGAGGCACTTCCGGTTTCGGGTGTGGCACTTCCGGTTCCGGGATGGCACTTCCGGTTTCGGGCGACGGCTCCTGTAAGGGCTGTGGCAGGCTGGGCGCGGCTCCAGGGAACCCAGCAGGACTTTCGCGCGCTACTGACCGCGGCCGGTGACCAGGAGGAGGGAGGGAACAGGAGTTCCTCGTTGGGGGCACGGTACTTCTGGATAAGTACCCGCCGGAAGCTACACCCAGGTAAGGCTGATCCCTGAAACATGGAGGGTGATAGGCTTCCACCTCTGCTTCTGCAGAGCCCAGCGTTCCCCCAGCTCATGTAAGTGTTTCTGGGGGTGGTCACAAGGGGTCGAGTTATTTAGGCCCTGCACTCACACTGGGACCCCTTCTCTTCCCTTTTTGTCTATAGGGAGACGAGGGCCGTCTGTGGAAAGGAGCAATAATGGGGCTGCGGCAAAAAATTCCCTCTTCCTACAACAAGGTGTCGGCCATGACTGACAGGGTTGTCAGGATGGACTCCCCATCCCTGCTGGAGGAGCTCCAATCCATTAGGGAAGAGGTGCAGGCTTGTATCTCGGCACTGCGGGGTTTTGCTGCAGCTTCCGGGCCTTCCCCTCCGTAAGAGAGGAAGCTCCAGGATTGTAACTCTGTGGATCTCATGGAGGCTGGCCAGAGCTCAGCTTTAGAGGACGGCGAGGATATTGCCGCTGTTGCCTCTGTCCAGACACGAGAATCTGGACACTACTATTTTTCCACGGAGTCCATGGGTGCATTGGTGGACACTGTCCATTGTACCATGGGAGTAGAGGTGGTGGAAACCCCTTCTTCTGTGCAGGACTGAATGTTCAGAGGCCTGAAGGCTAAGCGGCTCACCCCATCCGAGTGGATTGGAGGGTGATGACTTTGTCTGGGAGGTCCCGAAGGTGGACATCCAGGTGGCCAGGGTAGCAATCAGCTGCCATTGTAAACCCATTGTGCATGCCCTTGACACTCTGTTAAATGAGAGACCCATTGGAAATCTCTATGGAAGTCTTTATAAAGTCAATGGGACTTCTAACATGAAGGTCTATGGCAGTATTCCATTTGGGAAGCTTAGCATATAAGACCGCGTTGCCTTTTGAAGATTCCTCCCGGTTGAAGGACCCCCTCGTTTGTAAAATGGAGAGTGTCCTCAATAAATCCTGGGAGGCGGCAGCTATGTCTTTAAATGTGAACATTTCCTCTACATGTGAGCAGGTCTGTCTTTAAGTGGCTCACCGAGCTGGGAGAATTCCTCCTGCAGGGTACTCCCAGGGAGGAGCTTTGGACTCCATTCCACTTCTGAGACGTGCTACGGGCTGATGCCTCTGCTGAGTCGTTCCGCGTTGGCGCCAGGTGCGCAGTGTTGGCTAACACAGCTCGCAGGGCAGTGTGGCTTACGATGTGGAATGGGGAGGTCACGTCTAAGCTCCAGCTGTGTGGCCTCCCCTTGCAAAGGGCATTGGATGACATCCTGGAAAAGGTGTCAGACCAGAAAATGTGTCTCCCGGAACAGGAGCCCTTTCGGAGGCAGTCCTTTTGGCCTGAGCGCAGCCAACCCTCCCAGTCTAAAGGGATGGGTAAGTCTGGTCGCTGGGCATTCCAGTACGGGGACAAGACCCGTAATATCTTGCTCCCCCAGCAGCGGCATCACCAGCCGCCCCTAAACAAGGCCGCCTTCCCCATTGTGGGGCGGCTCCTGCGGTTTCTGCCACAATGGCAAGCAATCTCCTTGTGCCCTTGGATCCTCTCGACCATTTGGGAGGGTCTACGCTTGGAATTCGAGAGCCAGCTCCTCCATGTCTTCGAGTCCTCTCCCTTCCTCAGGGAGACTCTCGCACAGTATTTCTTGTCGGGTCTGCGACACCTGTTGGATTCGGGTGTGGGGTCCCCAGTTCCTCCTGGAGAGGAGGGCCAGGGGCGCTACTCCAGGTTATTGTGGACCTCCAGAACGTGTATTCTCATGTCCCCATTCACCCGTCCCACAAGCGCTTTCTGTGATTCACGATCTCCGGGGCAGGCGGGACGGTCCATTCTTGGCTTAATGTGCTGCCCTTTGGGATTTCGTCGGCCCCAGAGGTTACCAAACTCATGGGGGAAGCGATCACATTCATCCAGACCCAGGGGATATGTGTGCTTCCCTATTTAGACGACATGTTGGTGGTAGCTCCTTCGGCAGTGCTTCTGCGCACAAAGGTCTCCAACACATTGGAGATTCTTCAGTCCCTGGGATGGGTACCCAATCTTCAAAAATCGGAACGGGTGCCTGCAACCCGACGTCAAATTTTGGGGGTCTTGCTGGCCTCCTCCAGACAGACCTCGTTTCTTCCTGCGGCATATCAGCTTTTGCGCCGCGTGAATCTGACCCGCTTCCGGGCAAGGGGGTCGACCTCCTTGCGGGAAGCAATGTCCCTGTTAGGGGCCATGTCGGCCTGCATTCAGTCAGTAACATGGGCGCAGGCTCCTTCCCGACTGCTCCAGGAACACATACTGAGTTCTTGGGACAGACGTCAGGATTCCTTAAACTCGCGGGTCCGGACCCCGGGGCGGGTGGTAACCTCGCTTTCCTGGGGATGAATCCCAGACACCTTCCTGTGACCTCCGTTCCCACTGATGCCAGCGGTTCCGGTTGGGGTACGATGGTAGTTCGCACACCCTTCCAGAGGATTTGGAGTCGCTCGGTCAGTCGCCAGTCTTCAAACTTCTGGCAGTGGAGGAAGCGCTTCTTGCTGCAGCTCACGTTCTCCGGGGTCATCATGTCAAGGTCCTGTCAAGACAACGTGACTACGGATGCTTTCTTGCGGTACCAAGGCGGTACTCGTGGCTTACACTTGCAGGGGCTGGCAAGACTGTTCTGTTTGTGGGCAGTACGCCATCTTCTCTCCTCCTCGGCAGTACATCTGAAGGGAATGGTCAATGTACAGGCAGATTCTTGAGCCGCACGGAGGTCCACCCAGGAGAATGGTGCCTCCATCCGGAAGTATTTCGCTCTCTTACGGACAGGTGGGGTGTCCTTTCGATCGACCTGTTCGCTTCGGGCTCGAATACAAAGGTGCCAACCTTTTTCTCCCTGACGCGGTCGGACCATCCTCGGGGGCTGGACGCTTTTGCCCATCCCTGGGACTTCCGGTTGGTGTATGCATTTCCTCCAATCCCACTACTTCCCAAAAACGTTGCAACGGATTCGGGCGGAGGGGGTGACACTATCCTGGTGGCTCCCCTGGGGCCCAAACTGGCGTGGTACGACGCCATCCGAGACCTGGGCCTGGAGGGACCGATTATGTTAGCCCACAGTCTCAACCTACTGTCCCAGGGTCCTCTGTTTCACCCGGGCCCTCAGTGGCTCATTCGGGCGGCCTGGCTGTTGCGGCCAGGATCCTGAGGATCAAGGGTCTCTCCCAGGCAGTGATCCACGCGCTTCAGCAGAGCAGGAAGCTTGTGACAAATGCTATTTACGGGAGGGCTGGCATCGTTTCCTATCCTGGTGTGCTCCTTCCATCCCGACCATGCATCATCCTAATGTGGCCCAACTCTTGGATTTTTGCAGCGTAGCTTGGATTTGGGGCTTCGGCCGAGCACTCTTTAAGTCCAGAGGTCGGCACTTGGGGCGGTTTTTGCCCAGGATCTTGCTTCCCATCCATGGCTCAAGCAGTTTTTTACTTCTGCTTGGGGGTGGCGTCCCCGGATTCGGCCTTCTGTCCCTCCCTGGGACTTGATGCTTGTTCTCCAAGGGCTTGCTCGAAGTCCCTTTGCACCCTTGTCTGCTGCATCCCTTACGTCTCTCTCTCACAAGGTGGCATTTTTGGTGGCCATCACTTCTGCTCCCAGAGTTGGAGAACTGCAGGCGCTCTCTGTCCGGGCTCCGTGCCTCGTGGTGTCCGCACTCTCTGTCCGGGCTCCGTGCCTCGTGGTGTCCGTTGTTCGCATTACGCTTCGGTTGCATTCATCTTTTCGTTCGAAAGTTGTCGGATTTCCATCGGTCCCAAGGAAGTGGTTCTGCCTTCGTTTTGTCAATCTCCTGCTAATGCGGCTGAGGCCGTGTTTCAATCCTTGGATGTTCGTCGGACTGTCCTCCTCTATCCGAGAGACCGCTTCCTGGAGGTTAGATCAGAACCTGTTTGTTCGGCTTTTTGGAATAATACAGGGAAGAAGACTTCCCAGGCTACCATCACTTCCTGGATCACAAAGGTGATCTGTGAGGCCTACGTCACTCCGGTCCTTGCTCCTCCGGTGGGGTTGAAGGCTCCTTCAACTCGGACTGCTGCTACGTCCTGGACGGAGCAGGCTGGAGCTTCATCGGAGCTGATTTGCAGAGCGGCTACGTGGTAGTCTCTCCTCTCTTTTTCTCGCCTCTATAGGTTAGATCTGTCCTTCAGTCGGGATCTGTCCTTTGGTAGGAAAGTCCTACAGGCAATAGTCCCACCCTGAGGAGTATCGGTGGTATTCCTCCAATGCTGTCGTGGAAGGCGAATGGAGAAAACTGAATTAGTCCTTACCGGTAATTCCTTTTCTTGGAGCCTTCCACGACAGCATCAGTTCCCCCCCTTGTTGGTGTTTGATTCCGGTTTGTATCAGGTAATCCATGGCTAAGGGTGATCTTGGTAAACACTGGAGTACTGAGGAAGGGGAGGGGCTTTTAACCTCTCTGTGTTCCTGTCCCCCAATAGGGCGTGGACGACATCCTCCAATGCTGTCGTGGAAGGCTCCAAGAAAAGGAATTACCGGTAAGGACTAATTCAGTTTTCGTCACAATGTGGACAAGGCCTAATGCGGCTCTTCATAATTCAGTTCCTCTAGATTGATTTGCTATCACACGGCAAGCAGAAAACAGATTAGAGAGAAACATCAGTACATTTCTATCTTTGACTTTGTTTCAGAAGATTTTGTTTTACTTGTACTTTGATTGTCTGATATGACCGAATACTGTAAAATTATTCTGCTTTAGTTAATAATTATTTGTAGTTACAAAACTGTTATAAGTTTCACTTCATAGGTAGAAAAGGGCATTAAAGTTTGTGCCGCCGAACAAATAAGGAAATCTGGTGGAGATCCAACGATGTTATAAGAGGTAGATTTTTAGTTTTTAATGTGTTTCGTGGATAGTCATCCACTTTTTTCAGGAAAAAAGCTTTACATATCCACTGAAGAAGTGGACGGCTACCCACGAAACACGTTGAAAAATAAAAATCTACCTCTTATAATATGTTTGGATCTACACTGGATTTCCTTGTTTATTCGGCAGCACAAATCTGAATGCCCTTTTCTATCTATGAAATGAAACTTTATCTGTTGGTTTTTCCATCAGCCGATGATGTGTTTATAGCCATGGTGTCTCACAACCTTACCGGGTGAGTGGCTTCTTTGATCATTTCTATTACGAGTTATTTGAGTATGACCCTTTGTGCAGTTTTTATTTATTTTCGGTCTAAGGCTGCGTTCACACATTTGCGTATTTTGCTGCGCTTTTTGCCGCGTTTTTTGGCCGCGCAAAAAAGCGCAACAAAATACGCAGGGGCTTTCACACAATGCGCTTTCTTTACTCCAGAAAGCGCAGTGATGTCACAGAGGGGAGGAAGAATCCAGCTTCCTCCTCCCCTCTGTGACAGCTGTGACAGCTGTGACAGCCCCATTAGATTTCACAGTGTATTAATATACACTGTGAAATCTTAATTAAACAAAAGCAAGTGAATGAAAAATAAAAAAGAATGAATACTTCACCTCTCTGCCGCCTTTTCCGGTGTTCGGTCTCTGGTTCCAAGTGAGAGGTGTTCTGACAGGACCTGTGGTGACGTCAGAGGGGCGTTCCCGGGGCGTTCCCATTGCTGATTGGCTGCTCGCGGTCATGTGATATGTATCACATGACCGCGAGTGCCCGGGAACGCCCCTCTGACGTCACCACAGGTCCTGTCAGAACACCTCTCACTTGGAACCGGAGACCGAACACCGGAAAAGGCGGCGGAGAGGTGAAGTATTCATTCTTTTTTATTTTTCATTCACTTGCTTTTGTTTAATTTAGATTTCACAGTGTATATTAATACACTGTGAAATCTAATGGGCGGCCACAACTGTCACAGAGGGGAGGAGGAAGCAGGATTCTTCCTCCCCTCTGGGAGAATACGCAGGAGCAGCTGCGTAAACAATTGACATATCAATTCTTTACGCAGCTGCGCTTTCTCCCTGAAAACGCACTGCGTATTTTTGCGCAGTGTCTGCACTGCAAAGTGAATTTCACATTCACTTTGCAGGCCGACAAAAGGCACATTGCGTATTTTGAAAAGCGCGCGTAAAAAAGCGCGGCAAAATACGCAATGTGTGAATGCAGCCTAAGACTGTCATATGGCACTGTAAAATGTAATTATAATTATTTATTATTATTATAGCGCCATTTATTGTTACTGGTTATTCTCTGAATGTCTTGTACCATATATCAATTCACATTAACATCTTTTCCCGCTCTCCCTTTCAGATGTTGACCCTCAGGTCTTGAGTGTCTTGTTAATGAAAAAGGACCAATCTTCAGTGAGATATATTTTTTTTTATCTATCAAAATGAATATGAGTGTTAATAATGAGGTTGTAGAGTTATAATTCCTAATCATTATCACATTATCTATGTTGAAGGGGCTGTCCAGGACCATATAAGACAATTTTGACATATCCAGAGGTTATCCCATGTATGTCTGATAGGTGCAGGTTCCACCACTTGGACCAGTATCTATATTAATGCACCAGGAAATGAAAAGGTGGACACAAATGTGGCTTTCTTCATCTAAAAATTGCAGACTTACTTTGCAATTTTTGTTCATGTGCAGCCACCCCTCCTGCACTTGGTGGGGTCTGCATTTATTAGCCATTTATGGCATACCTTAAGGCAGTAGACTCAAGTTTTATACTGCGAGTACTGCCTCAGAAAATCAACTGGAAGGGAATCTGTCAGCAGGTTTTTGCTCTGTAATCTGAGATCTCCATGATGTAGAAGCAGAAAGCCTGATTCCAGTGATTTGTATTCATTTACTTGGCTTCTTGGTGCAGTTTTGATAGAATTCCTGTTTTCTCCGCTGTAGATGTAGTAGTAGGCAGTATGCAAAGTTATGTATAACTCCGCTCACACCCTGATTGGCAGCTTTCTATGTAAACTGTGCATTGACAGCAAGATGACAATTAGTGGCATGAAAGGGTTACACAGATTAGCCTGATTTGTTTGAAACCTAGTCCTGTAGTGATAATTTCCTGTAGAGTAAACACTGATTGTATTGAAACAACAGCACCCAGCCTAGTAATCAGGCTCTGTGCCATTGCACTATGCTGCTCTCAGATCAAATAGCAAAATCCTGCTAACAGATTCCTTAAGCCTTCAATAAGAGTACTGTTTTTTCTTAATTCGTATCTTGTGCACATAACATAAATGTAGGGAATGGTCAAAACCACATGTGCCTAATTGACTTGATTCCAATGATAAATGAGACACCTAAAGTATATGTGGAGTCCACTGGGACGGGGTACTCTGTACCAGACCGGGGTTTCACGGTAGTCTTGGTCCGGACCGTGTCCCGAGCCCACAAGTAATGGGGGGTATTTACAGGGGAGAAAGTCGTGACGCCACCCACGGGTTGTGGTCAGGGTGACCACCGCTGCTGCAGAACCTCCGGGGATGATGTTTGGCAGCCGGTGATGTAACGGCTCTCCGCGGGCAGAGGCTGGTTCCCTGGGGCAGTGGTGTAATAGTCTATAGATGGATGCAGGGCAGGGGTAGTAGTAGAGATGACAGTTTGTGAGGGAGAACAGGGTTTGCAAGGATCACACAGACTCCCAGTTTTGTAGTTTTCCAAATCTTTACTGCAGATGTTGTTCAGTAGATATTGTCCACGGAGTCTATATCAGGGCCGGGTTGCTCCCACCCTGACAGGGTCCTTGGCTTCCCACTCCTGCACTTTGTGTGTGGCCCTGCTGCCGCTTTTGCTAGGCTGCCGGCCCCGTCTCCCCTCACGGGGTACCTGCTTGCTAGGCAACTTGAGTCTTAATTTTGTGTTTCTGACCCCTGCCGTGTTGCTTCTCTGTGGTACAGTGAAGATATGTAATCCTCACTCATCCGGTGTTACTGTGCTGCTTGTATCAGGCACAATGTCTGATCCGGTATCCGGTCTTTGCGCTTCACTGGGGTGAGTTATTGGGTAACTCTGTGTCCTGGGTGTGTTCCTCTGCTTTCCTCAGACCTTTGCCGGCCTGGAAGTGGACAGTGAACCGTGGGTTGGGTCTGACGCAGCCCTTTTACACCCAGGTCCTTTCCCTCAGTCTTCTCAGGAACTGACCTAACTCCAACTGACTAACTGTCACTGCCACTCTGAGGTAAACAACATTACCTCCTCCCACCACTCTGCTCTTCCCCACTTCCTCTCCACACCAGGATATATAGGGAAGCAGCTTTAGCTTCCCCTTCTGGGCTGGAGGCAGGGTGGATTTGATTTAAATCTAACTGATTTAAATCACGATTTAAATCACTAGTCAGTAAGGGTACCTTTACACACAGCTACATTTGTAGCTTGTCACCAGGTAACTTACTGGTTGCAGTGAAATCATGGATACATGGTTCTATCTTGTTGCTGTGTACAAATGGAATCATGTATCCATGATTTCACTGCAACCAGTAAGTTACCTGGTGACAAGCTACAAATGTAGCCGTGTGTAAAGGTACCTAAGGCTTGATTTAAATCAGTGATTTAAATCAAAGTTTCTACCTAAACTAGTTCTTGCTACTTTAACATGCAAGTAGATGAAGATTTTTAGAATCACTTTTTATATTACTTTTTTCTCCCCAGTTTAATGGGTTAATCATTCATATTTGGACACCACTGTTCTGTTGTACTTAGGAAGTAGAAAAATAATTCTGACCTTAATAACAATTTAAATAGATTTATTCAACTGAAACAATAACAACATTACAGCATAAGTTATTTGCTTAAACAAACATCCATGTTTGTTAACTAATTTGGCTAAACAAAATATATATATATTTTAAGAAACTTAGACTGTCAGCCCAGCCGACACATGAAAAACTTAAATACTACTGTCCTGCTGTCCGCTGTAGCTCACTTGTCGTCATCTTCATCATCATCATCTTCTTTGTTCCTATTCATAATCTGGAAAAGAAAAACAAGCTTTCCTGCTTTATTGGGTCCCAACTGATTTCTCAATTTAGAATGAATGAGTCCAAAGGAAGAGAATATTCTTTCAACGCCTGCAGAAGAAGCTACTGCTGTTTAAAAGTGAAATCATTACTTGAACAGTCTCTAAATCCAAGCGCTTAAGTGACTTCCACCAGTTTACTGGTGTGACCTTCCTTAAAATATCTTCAGCAAACATATATTTCTTGAATGGTTCCCCCTTAGCTCTGAAGTTTATTATAGTTGGCATTAAAGATGGATGATTGCTGGATACCCATGTCATAGCTAACTCCTCTTCCTCAGCACTTAGGTTTTGACCCTGATATTGGATATTGACAATATTTGCCAAAAAATGAGCTGGAGTCAGTGCTTGTCCCATTCGTTTGTTTACTGCTTGTAATTTAATTCTGTCCATGTGTAGTTCTGTTTTTAAGTGTTCACTCAGTTCCTTCCAAATTTCAACAGCATCCGCAATAAAACAGCTATTTTTCTGTATTTTGTTTAAAGCTTGAGAGATGGGTTTCAGGAAGCTCAGCATATGTTCAACATTTCTCTTACGGCCAAAATCCTCAACATTGGCTTGACAGTGCCATCTTCTCGATTTTCTTCACAAAGTGTCATCAGAATAGGCCAGTTTTTGATATACTGCTCAAAACAGTCCACCACAGAGTTCCATCTAACATCTTGTGGGAGCGTTAGCTTGGTTCCACCCATCCTTTTCAGAGCTGCTGTAGCAAAATGATTATTACGGAAGTATTTAGCAATTTCAACAACATTAGCCTTTTTTCTGGAACACTTAAGTCTTTGGCTAAAGGTGCAGCAAATGAGCACTGCAACCATATGTTATTAGCAGCTTTGTATTCCCTCCCTGTTCTTCTAAATCTCTTCTCGTCTTGGATACGTTTGCAGCATTGTCAGTGACCAAACTGCGTACTAGACATTTGAATTTTTGTTCACATGTCGTTATAGCTTTTACTGCCACTTCTTGTAAGTATTCTGCTGTGTGTGCATTTCCTGACGTATCAGTTGTTTGTGCAAGGAAGACTTTACCTTCTTCTGTTGTTATACAAGCACATACAATAGGATCATTGTGGACATTACTCCACCCATCAATACTTAGGTTAACAATTTTACCCTCCAGAGCTGTTGCACATTGCTCCATTTCTCTGTCATACACTTGAACCAGCAGTTTCCCTGTAACATCAGCTCTGCTGGGTGGACTGTATCCTGGTCTCAGTACTGAACTATATTAATGAAATGTGGGTTCTCAGTCAGACGGAAAGAAGAGTTCGTTGCATAAATAAACAGGGCAATTTTTTCATCAATCAACTCTTTTTCTAGTTCTTACACAAACCTATCTATGGTGGTTCCAGGAGGTAAAGGTTTTTTCTTCCTTTTGGGTGATGGTGATATGTGGCTGTGGGTGTCTGATGATGATGCTGCTGCTAATGAAGCACTATCCTGGATGGATAACTCTGAAACTGTAGAACAGGATGATGGTGATCTTGGAAGTGGATAGTTTCCAGAATCCATGAATTCCCCTAAACAAAAAAAGTAAATGCTGTTATTTTATTGTTTATTATACAATTTCTGCTTATTGTACACAACACATCACTGCCCCTGCCCCAAAAGGAATATTTGTTTTTCTTCATAACTGTACCAAATGACAGTAACATGCAGTAATAATAAGAAATATAATTTTTCTCACACATGACAGTTCAGTCTTTAGAAATAGGATTCAATAAAAATGTTTACCAACCTGAAGATCCTGCCTGTTCCGAAGTGTTTCTTTGATCATCTTCATCACCGCACTTCTCATGATGTTGCCTCATTCGCGCCACCAGGCCTTGCATCTCTTTGTTGCATTGTTTGCATTTTGCACGCATGCCTGCCTTACCGATAGCGAAGGAGCTTTATTAAAATATTCCCAAACTGGGTCTCTTTTACGGCCTGCTGCCATTATAAGGAAAGAAGTAATAAACCTCAGATCGTACACACAAACAGATCCAGACTTGTCTGTCTGTGGCTATGCTGCAGTATTGTGCTCAAAGTTTCACTTTCATTTTCTTGTCTGCTTGCCCTTCCTCCTCCTCACACTTAGATTCACATTCTTCTTGTGTTGTGCAGATCTATTCCACTCCAAACAATCAGAAACATATTGTCTAACTTCTTGGACTTGGCACTGAAGGGGTTGATTCTGTATTCATAGGTTTGTAGAACAATAGGATTAAGGTCTTTTTCTCAACTCTGTTCATGTTGTAACATTTTTGCCGTGAAGAAGAGGCTGGGACCTCTGCAGAGTCAAATTCAGTTTTGAGAACTGCGTAAGTAAAGCGAACGTCTGTGATAATATAGGAAAGAAACTGCCCACTAATCCTACAGAAACCTCTGGAAGAGCATGGCATTGTGAATGTTACACATATACAGCCTTTATTCTACTGAGTTAAACAACTCGGCTTTATCTCATGATGGAAGAACCTTTGGATGGTAAAATATTTTCCTCAAAAAGCAGTTTATTGAAAAAAATCCGATTTAAATAAAAAAAATCTAATTTTTTTAAAAATTATTTTTTTTTTTTTTTTTTTTTAAAAATATTGATTTTTATCCACCCTGCCTGGAGGCGCTAGTGTAGTGTTGTGGGTTGTGTGGGGAGTTAACTCTTTGTGGTGTTACTGTGGCACATTAACCCCTGGGGTGCCACATTTACACTTACTTAAAGTTGTTATACAGCTATTGTTTTTATTTTTTTTTAATTTTATGGTTTGGTCCAAAAAAAATTGTATTGCAGCTTTTTTTTTGTTGGTACATTCATATTTGTGTTAAATTGTCCCATCAAATGGGTATTCCAGCTCCACACGTCACCGGCATGATGTCACATCTACATGTATCTGCTGGGTCCCCTATGTGAACAGCAGGTATACTGTGTCTTGATATGGAGTGAACAAATACAACTCTCTTTAGGACCACCCCCCTTCCTTATGATAATAATTGGGAGAGTGTAGAGTCACTACTGTCCCTCCAGCTCTGATACACTTCACCCATCCATAGTTTCTACCTAGTAGCAGTGTTTAGAGAAGGTGTTGTCTACATCAGCCTCCTAAGGAATAAATTAGTATTAAGAAAGTCTGCTTTGTATCTTATTTTTTGGTTTCTCCTCAAAGTAGGCTTTTATTGAGGTCTTCCATTATATGAAAATGTGTATGTCCATTTCTAGAATCGGTAAAAACCTTGAAAAGAAACAAAACTATATTCCTGTGTATTTGCATGTGTGTGCATTCTATGTAAGACTTTACAACGGCAGCAATGTGTATCATCTGTGTCCCATACGAGTCTTCCAGAGCCTCATGTGAAGGTTTTCCCTTTGATCTCGGTTAGGCATTGTGCGCTTCTGTTGCTCTTGACGAGGTCTCTAGTTTTCCCTGTACTGATTTGTCATTGAAGCCCGTAAATCATGTCGCGTCCATGGTGCGGGCAGGAGTGTGTGATCTGTAAGCAGGCATCCGCCTGCGGACGGTACACATATAGAATGAATGAGTGCTTCAGACCGCGTGCGCCTATTATAAACATAGGGGCCGCGGTCTCATGCTGATACTTGCAGATGCATCTGCAAACGCTGCAGATGCATCTGCAAGTGTGAAGCCAGCCTAACCATGGCTGGAAAGTTATTCTGCTTTAGACCCTCCATATGTTTTATGTGACTGTTTTGTGTCAGTTCTTTTTTTCTAATAAGACATTATTTTATCTCCAGACTGTTGATGTAAGGAAATTGGAAAAAGCCGAAGCCAAATTAAAAGCGAAACAGGAGAAGCGGTCTGAGCGGGAGACACAGAAGATCGGTGGCAATGTGTGAGTGCCTCATATGTCAGCATTAAATCAATGTACAGCAGGAGGTTTGTAACTACCGTATTAAAAACTGTAATTATACATCAATGGGATGCCAGCGCTGCAGACAGACAGAGGCCGGGGATGCAGCACAGAGCCATGGCTGCACCAGGGAAGGCTACATAATCTAATCTATAAAGCTGAGTGAGTGTGTGTGTGTTTGTGGCATTGTCCACGCCCATTTCACAGCCTGCATCTCCTGGGACCATGTGCAGGGGTGGAGCTATGAAGGGGAGGGGCTTTACATGGGGGTGACACTGAAAGGTGGCTACTGCAAGGATAGGGCTATATATAGGGGAGGAGATATGAAGGGGATGTGGCTACCGGGAGGGGCAGAGGTATGAAGAGCTGAGGCTAAGTGTAAGGCCTGTTTCACACATCCGTGATACCACGGACATGTGAGACAAGGCCATTTGGGGGCGGCGAGTGGTTCCATGTGTCACGGACATGTGACACGTGTGCTGTCCGTGTGCTATCCTTGGATAGCACACTTACAGCCTGGCCTCGCATACTCGCCTCCCTCCAGCGCCGCTGCTCCTCTTACTTCTGGTCTGCTGTCAGGCTCAGTGACGTGAATATTTATGAGCCTAATGAGCGGCATCGAAAGAGAGAGGAGCAGGCAGTGCTGGAGCGAGGCGAGTATGAAATTCTTTATTTTTGGGCTTGAGACTTTTGTCTGTGCATACAGATGTCACACGGATGACATTTGTGTGCATGAAGGTTTTCCGCCAAAAGCGGTCCGTGCCTCTGCAAAACAAAATGGACATGTCGCCGTGTGGAGCACACGGACACGCATGTGCTCCACACAGCGACACAGTCCATGCAGAATTACGGACATGTGAAGGGGGCCATAGGGGAGCGTGTTCCCATATGTCCATCCCTCCGGCATGTGTCGGCACGGACTGCATACCTGCCGGAGGCACGGACATGTCAATTAGGCTTAAGGGTGGAACTATGAAGGGGCGGAGCTACCATGAGGGAGCAGAGCTATGATAGATTAATTACAAACACATATATTACCCTATATGGGCCATATGGTAATATATGCCTATTAAGAACATATATGACTAGCTCTGCAGCTGGTACTTTATATAACTACCGCAGAAATAAAAATACTACAAGGGAACAATCCCTTTAGTTGAAAAGTTATGTTTTTTTTTCTTCTTAATGCATACAGTGTAATGGAAGAAGCTTCAGCAAGTCAAGCTGCCAGCAAGAAAGAGAATAGGATAGAATCCAGTGGCAAGAACAAATCATATGACATCAGAATTGATAACTTCGATGTGTCGTTTGGAGAGAGGTGAGTACAATAATTCCTTTGTTTTCTGATTTGCCCTGTGATAACATTTCAGCTTTGTTTTTAAATACATTGCATTTATGTGTTATAAATTAATTTAGCATTTGGTTTAGTTTTAACCTTATTCTTCCTTATACGTTGTTTGTTTTACAATACACTACAAGCTGCTTGATTCCTTTCAATCTTAAACCAGACAGCCAGCTCCTTCTCTGGGCAGTTCTCAGCATCTAAACACTGATTTTGGCTAAAATCTAATAAACATGATTTGAGTTTAGATGAGTATTTGGAAGAAGGGAATGAGGGACTTGAGACTGACCTGATAAAAAGCAGTCTATCGGGGTGAATAGAAGCCTAGGCAGAATCGAGTAGCTTGCAGTTTCCTGTAATAAATGAAAGTTGTAGAATACAAATATATATTTTTTTAATTAGAACATTTTTGCAGTTAATTTTAGCTATCACAATTCTTTATAATTCACTGAGGAAACATACACAGTTGTCCCAAGCCTTTAGGTCTATAAATTGGCAGATATACTGTATATCTCTTATATCCTTGCAGCGTGGCCACTCTAACCATGGTCATGTGAGATACATCATCGATATAACCTGTTTTTCAGCAGTGTTGCTTCATTGTGAAAAATTAAGGAAGACTGAACTTTTATTAATGTGATTGACTCTTAGAGGGGTTTTCCCACGAATACAATACCCTTTTATATAATTACAATTGACATAACTTTACTTTTTGTAATTTGGTTTATTTAAAAAAAAGTGTATTTTTTCAGCAATCTCTTCATGTATGTGGTGCTGCAGAGCTGCCTCTGAGTCACGTGACACGTCTGTCCGACCTGTCTGTGCCTCCTAGTAATGGTCGTGCATGCAATGTACTGAGCTCAGCCTACAATCATGGCCGCTCCTCATACTCATATGAACGCGCAATTTGCTGCTCATGCGCACTGACTGTTTGTGACAGACTGCCAGATAAGCTGTGGAGGAGAGCTATAAACTGGAGCTCTGTGCTCCGCAGCTTATCAAGGCGTCTGTCTGTCAGGGAGCGTCTTGACACAGGGAGACCCTTACCCGTCCTGCAGACAGCGATGCCCTCCCATCTAGGACCACGGAGCTGTGCCCCTTCCAGCAGCACCACTGCAAGAACACTAAGTGGCGTCGTGGAGGGGCGGGGCCTACCGGAGGGCAGAGCCAAAGCTCCAGAGCCACCACTGAAGTTCCATGGAGGGGGATCTGAGCCAAATGGAGGGGGCGGCATAAGAAAGAAGACTGCGGAACACAGAAGAAGTGATGTACAAGCAGAGCATGAGACAGCTGAGGCAGAGACGAGACAGCTGAGGCAGAGACGAGACAGCTGAGGCAGAGACGAGACAGCTGAGGCAGAGACGAGACAGCTGAGGCAGAGACGAGACAGCTGAGGCAGAGACGAGACAGCTGAGCAGAGACGAGACAGTGAGCAGAGAGAACAGCTGAGGCAGAGACGAGACAGCTGAGGCAGAGACGAGACAGCTGAGGCAGAGACGAGACAGCTGAGGCAGAGACGAGACAGCTGAGGCAGAGACGAGACAGCTGAGGCAGAGACGAGACAGCTAGGGACAAGACAGAGGCACAGAAAAGAGACAGGCAGGGACAGTAGTCTTTATCTCCCAAGTACAACAAGTGATGAAGCAGAACTGTGCCGACTATCAGCCCTTCATTCGCTCAGTTGGGGGAGAGGCTGCATCAGTATGGATGTCTATTTGCCTCACACACACTGCATGTCATTCTTTCACAGACTTCCTCTGCTTACTAGCTATTTGTCAGCACAACTCTACACCCACATTCACACAGAAGTTCAAGCTACTTACCATACTCAGTCTCTCTGCAGACTGTTACCAGAGGGTCTCTGACATCACTGTGTAAACCTCAGGAGCGAGCACAGGAGCAGGGAACCCTGGGAAATGAAAGGGCAGAACAGTGTGGAGGAAGTCATGTGATGCTGAGCTGTGGCTCCGCCCACAGACAAATACGCTGAGTGAACATGACAGGAATTGTATGATGGCTGATCTCCTAGAAAAACTTAGGTGTATGCTAGGAAAATACATAGATTGCTTTTAAATGTATATAGGTACCATTTGCTGTATTTTTTTTTCATCATCTTCGTTGGAAAACCCGTTTAACTACCGTATATACTCGCGTATAAGCCGAGTTTTTCAGCCCAAAAATTGGGCTGAAAAGTACCCCCTCGGCTTATACGCGAGTATATACGCCGAGTACACAGGCCGCCCGCCACCATCAGTATACAGGCGCCCCCCCCCCCCCCATGAGTATCCAGGGACCCCCTTGCAGCCCAAACCTGTAAAGTAAGATCATTATACTTACACCTGTGGCCGTCCCCGCTGCCGACATCACGCTCCTCCGGCTTCATCCGACTTCTTCCGGCTTCCTCCGATGGGCGCAGGCAATGACGTCATTGTCTGCGCCAGAGCAGGAAGCCGGAAGAAGTCGGATGAAGCCGGAGGAGCGCGATGTCGGCAGCGGGGACGGCCACAGGTGTAAGTATAATGATCTTACTTTACAGGTTTGGGCTGCAAGGGGGGGCCCTGGATACTGATAGGGGGGGGCGCATGTATACTGATGGTGGCGGGCGGGCAGGTGGCCTGTATATGGGGCTGCTGCTGTATATACCTCTGGGGCTGCTGCTGTATATACCTCTGGGGCTGCTGCTGTGTATACCTCTGGGGCTGCTGCTGTGTATACTCTGGGGCTGCTGCTGTGTATACCTCTGGGGCTGCTGCTGTGTATACCTCTGGGGCTGCTGCTGTAGTATACCTCTGGGGCTGCTGCTGTGTATACCTCTGGGGCTGCTGCTGTGTATACCTCTGGGGCTGCTGCTGTGTATACCTCTGGGGCTGCTGCTGTGTATACCTCTGGGGCTGCTGCTGTGTATACCTCTGGGGCTGCTGCTGTGTATACCTCTGGGGCTGCTGCTGTGTATACCTCTGGGGCTGCTGCTGTGTATACCTCTGGGGCTGCTGCTGTGTATACCTCTGGGGCTGCTGCTGTGTATACCTCTGGGGCTGCTGCTGTGTATACCTCTGGGGCTGCTGCTGTGTATACCTCTGGGGCTGCTGCTGTGTATACCTCTGGGGCTGCTGCTGTGTATACCTCTGGGGCTGCTGCTGTGTATACCTCTGGGGCTGCTGCTGTGTATACCTCTGGGGCTGCTGCTGTGTATACCTCTGGGGCTGCTGCTGTGTATACCTCTGGGGCTGCTGCTGTGTATACCTCTGGGGCTGCTGCTGTGTATACCTCTGGGGCTGCTGCTGTGTATACCTCTGGGGCTGCTGCTGTGTATACCTCTGGGGCTGCTGCTGTGTATACCTCTGGGGCTGCTGCTGTGTATCCTCTGGGGCTGCTGCTGTGTATGCCTCTGGGGCTGCTGCTGTGTATGCCTCTGGGGCTGCTGCTGTGTATACCTTGGGGCTGCTGCTGTGTATACCTCTGGGGCTGCTGCTGTGTATACTCTGGGGCTGCTGCTGTGTATACTCTGGGGCTGCTGCTGTGTATACCTCTGGGGCTGCTGCTGTGATATACCTCTGGGGCTGCTGCTGTAGTATACCTCTGGGGCTGCTGCTGTATATACCCTGGGGCTGTTGCTGTAATACTGCTGGGGCCTGTATATACCACTGGGGAGGCCTGTATACCACTGGGGAGGCCTGTATACCACACTGCTGGGGGCTGTATATAGCACTGGGGCCTGTATATACCACTGCGGAGGCTGCTGTATATACACTGGAGCTGCTAATACCACTTGGGAGGCTGCTGTATACTACCACTGGGGAGGCCTGTATACCACACTGCTGGGGGCTGTATACCTGTGCTGGGGTCCACCCTCGGCTTATACACGAGTCAATAGGTTTTCCCAGGTTTTGGGGGCAAAAGTAGGGGGGTCGGCTTATACACGAGTATATACGGTACATCGTCTTGTGAATGTATTCATCCCCCTTGGCAATGTTCGTGTTTTGCAACCCTCCCATTCACCAGGGCTGGGAGTTCTCTCCATTTCCAAGTATGATTTTTTCTTCCTCCAATACCTCTAGTTATTACCTCCCGAGCAGTCTACACTGGCGTAGGTTACAGCCTATTTCAGCGCACAGAGGACCCCCTGGTGGGGTCTCTCTTAACATTCGTAGACTCAGCCTTGATACTAGAGTTTTTCCACTCGCGGCGTAAGTCCAGTGTTTTTGATCTGAGATTCCTGGGTTTCCTTCCACAAAAGGAAACCTTACATAAACAAATCCTCATATTAGTGGATCATATGCTCTGGTTCTGACAACACTCCCTGGCCAGTCTATTCTGTGACAGACGGTCACCCTGAGGAATAAAAACTTATGCCATTCTTTTCCTCGGGGTTTACCCGCCCAGTTCTTACTGACATCCCGTGCGGCTGTTTTTTTTTTCTCTCGTCTTTACACTCTACTGATAATGTTGGTGATGACTTATTGAGAGGGAGAACCAGTGGATCTACAACCTGAGAAGTATGGCCCCAGATGGCCTAACTGAAGAACTTCTATACAAAGGGTTTTGTAAAAAATAAACAATAAAACATGATATGGCTCATTTTGAGACCATTGTTTATTCACATTCCTCTGATCTCTCTTTTGTATCCCTAATGGTACCTTTACACGCTGCTACCGAAAGGTAGAAACCGCAGGTGTCGGAGACAATTGTACCTTTTACCTTCAAAACACCGCGAGGTTGCGGCGTGTAATTCAGGTTGTACCTTCCTGTCTCTTTGGATACCTATCTTTCAGCCGTGCTGAAAACAAGTAGGTATAACCCCTGTGGTGGCGGCGTGTAATCGGGGCACAGGTACGGTATGTGAGTTACCTGGGGCGTGCTTGAGCGTCATGTATACCACGCCCCATCAGCTATCATTGGTGGGGACTACTGTGTACCCATTGGCTGTCCCTGCACAGGTCGGCATATTTAACGATCTGACCAGTCACAATACACATTTGCTATAGCGCCATGTATTAGGCAGCCTCCCTGCACTGGCTGGCCAATCATGATGTTATTGCATTGTCCAATCACCGTACGAGCGTGCGTAATGCACTACTCTGTCAAGCCTATGTAGTTACGGCGCACAATACGTACGCCCATATTCCCTTGTTGTAGCGCGTGTAAATGAGGGAAGGTGCTCCACAGAAGGTAAGCTGCGGCACCCGTCGGCACTTCCAGGGAACGAAACTACCTTCTGTGGAGCACCTTGTGGCGGCGTGTAATTGCGGCATCAGGTACCGTTAGCAACCATTGAAAGCACGCACGTGCGGTACCTACCTGTTGCTACCCTTGGTAGCGGCGTGTAAAGGTACCATTACAGTTCCCAGAAAGGACTAACTAGGCTCTCCTCTAGTGATGGACACCCTGACACCACTAGCCCACACTAAATCAGAAAGAACTCATGATAACAGTCTCTACATTCGCTAATGACTTTGCAATAAGGCTTGGATGTTCCACTATGCTTGATACATTGTGTGTGTTAATTTGATCATTTTGATCGAGAGCACCTTAAAGAAAAAAAGTTATCTATATATGCTTCTCTGACCTTTTTCAGTTTCATCTTTTACCTCTTCTCTGATCTTGTCTGTTCTTCCTTTATTCTATTTTTGGGTGGGTTCACTTTAAGAGAATAGCATAAAAAAATAACTTTTTGGAAATGTTTTCCATCCATATCTCCATTTTCTATCTCCTTTGTTTATACAAAAGCCTGATAAAAATATTTATCATTGTCATATTCTAAGCTGTGCCTTTACTCCTTCACTTCATCTTCTCCTCCTGCGATCTATTGTTGAAATCTAAAACATAGGTCCCTTCTGTATACCTGCTCCTACTTTGTCCTCTCACACCACATAATTCAACACTGAGCCGACATCACAGGACTGCGCATGCGCAGTCCAAACGATCAGCTCACGCATGATGGGCCGATCTGCGCATGCGCCACCTTTCCGTCTGACGTCATTAACATGCGCATTGTAAACTTCCGAACATCGGGACCGTGGCTCCGTCAACTGAGCGCAGGTGATTGAAATCAACTGATTTTGTAACCATGTATTTAAGACAAAACTGTACCTCACTGTGTACACCTCTGACCCTGAGGAAGCCCCTAAAAAGCGGCAACACGCGTTAGGTGTGGGATCCGGTCTCACTGACTGTAGACGACCCTATATGGCCTGAGCAATAAGGGAGAATATGAATACACAGGTCTTGATCTGTGCAGCCTGAAATGCTTCTTTTTCCTCTCTAATAAGCTGATCTTTTCCTCTTATTTATAGATTTGACACAGGCGATCTCTTACATGGACTCTCTAACAGAGAATATATTTTTGTCATATTTCTGACAGGCTTCTTTACCTTCTCTCCAATCTAAGTTTCTTGTGGGGCATATAGATAATTACTGTGTCCCTCTTGCTATATGAATTTGATTATTCCTCAATTTATCATTTATATCTGTTGGTGAGATTTAAACAAGTGTTATTATCTGATATGTTTGCCTGTGTGTTTTTTGATTCTGTGAATTGATCTGCGATCTGTAACTTACATCTTGTTGGATGAGCATAATTGTTTTTCACTTTGAGGATGCCTTCCGATCTATGTGTAATGTCTATATTCAACCATATAGATTTGAGCAGTAGTGGGTGTGGAGAACACCTTATCATTTGTGTTCTACCCTGTCAAATACAGCCTTTTTAAGTGTTTTTAATTGTGATGTCTTGGATATATTTGTATGTCTTGTACTTAATAAAAGGACATTTCTCCATCGCCTCATTGGGGGACACAGGACATGGGTGTTATGCTGCTGTCCACTAGGAGGCGACACTAAGCTAAATCTGAAAGATATACAGAAAGAGCTCCTTTGCTGCAGTATATACACCCTGGCTAGTGCATACCTAACCAGTTTTTGCTTAGTGTCTTAGGAGGCACACGTGGTCTCCAGACCACTCTTTTTATTATCACCTAAATTCGGAAGTTTTTTTCTAAGAAGACTTTAACAACATGGGCAATGGTACTTTAGGGTACTGATTTCCTGCAAACTACAACAGGCGGGATGTTACCTCCACATACCCCCTCCTGCCATGAGGGATAATGTCCAGGGCGACGGTTCCTATAGGTTCTGATCTCCCCTATGAACTGCTTGCCAAAATACAGCCAGAAGCCACTCTCCTCAGCTCCCACAGCGGTGCCTGAGTTGCAGCAGATGGCACATTTTATGACAATTCTCAGTCTCCCCAGTGGTCTCCGGCCCCTGGGTTGTAGCACACCTTACATACACAAGGTTCTGGCACTTCTTATGGCAATCTCTAGTCTCCCCAGCTGCCTACCGCCCCTGGGTTGTAGCACACTTCTATTGAAATGGCCGCTGGATCCCACAGACACCGACAAGGATCTCAAGGTAATCTGCAGTAAAGAAAGTCCATAGCCAACGGCCTACCTAGGGCCTCAATAGCGGCCATGTAACTCCGCCACCGTTTTTTCTGAGCCCAGCGCATCCTTTTTGGACCTCCGCGCCTACCCCAGTCACACTTCCGGGAGCCGCAAACTAATTGAGGCTTCGGCCTACACAGTGCTGCTCCGCCCTCACCCGCCTCCTCTGGACGTTATGCCAGCGTCATCAGAGAGGCGTGGCCGGCCTGCCTGGGCGCGTCTCACGAGACTCCATTCCCGCTCTTTACTGCGGCCCGCCCGTAATCTTGCTCCAGGAGATCTCCACACTGCCGGCGGCCATCTGTCTTCACAGCGACACTGGACTTGGCGGCAGGGGGACGCAGGACCCATGTCTGTAGCCACTATTCAGGGCACTCAGCTCAACTGGCGGTAACGAGCTCTGCAGTCTTTGCTGGGCTCTTCTTCTGTATACTCCCCAAAAGTATATATATACACATTTGGGAGTATTGCATACACTGCAGCAGGTCCATAAGCTACCATGAGCAGGTCAAAGAACCATAGGAGAAATGCTAAGAAGCTCACTACTTATTATGCATCTTGCACAGTCTGTAAGACTCCCCTACCTAGTGGGCATACCACACCACACCGCAGTGCACAAACTGTGGCCCCAATGTAGCCCAGGAGGCCCCTACTGATCCTACCTTGGCCATCTCTTCTAATGTTATGGCCGTCACTTCTAATACTCCTGACTGGGCTGTTGCCCTCTCGCAATCTATGTCTCAATCCATTAAGGAGCTTTCATCTACCTTAATTCATGCTCTGCAGAACCATCCCACACCGTACACCTCAGCCCAGTCCGTTCTGGACGATACCGCAGAACAGGACTCTGTACTACCTAGGTCCAGTGATCACAGTGCCCTCCAGTTAGCCTCAGAATCAGCACGTAAGAGATCTCATAGAAGTGTATCTCCCACTTTGTCACAAATCTCTCACGCATCAACTTACAAAGACAGCCATTGCCGCTCTCACTCAGGAGACAGGTTTTATGACCTTGACTCTGACCCTGACCCGGACACCTCCCTAGATCAAGATGCCTGGGACATACCTGCCATGATTCAGGACCTCATCATGGTCGTTAATCAATCGCTTGATGTACAGGATCACCCCTCTGAAACATCAGACCATGCCATCTCGTTTAAGCGGCTAAAACACCCAAACAAATTTTTTACTGACCACCCAGAATTCCAGGAGATTCTACGGAAGCATAGAACCCATCCGAATAAAAGGTGCGGTAACCGTAAAGCTATGGATACCAGTTACTCTTTTCCTCGGGCTCTAACACAGGACTGGGCAGAATCCCCACAGGTGGACCCCCAATCTCCTGTCTTTCCATCAAAACCTTACTCTCTCTGCCAGACGGTTCTTCCATTAAGGATCCAACTGACTGTCAGATTGAACAACTTGCTCGTTCAGTGTTTGAGGCAACAGGGTCCTCCCTATCCCCTTAATTTGCCTCTGTCTGGGTGGCCAAGGCAACAATGACGGCAACAATGACTTGGACGAGCACTCTACATGCTGCTCTGCGCGAGGCTGATTCTTCCCCCGAGCTGTTTGGACCTAGCAGCCGCATTCAATGCCATCACCATCCGCAGGGCGCTCTGGCTCCGTGAGTGGAAGGCGAATTCTTCTCACTAGTCTCCCATACCTTAGTGGCCGCCTCTTCGGAGACTTTTTCCAGCACAGCGCCAACAAACACGCTTCCGCTCCTTTCGGACCTCGTTTGGCTGGTCGACGTCTCAGCCGTCTCAAGCCGGCAACCGTTCCCCAAGAAGAGATAAGGGCCCATCATTTTCACAAAAGCCATACTCCACCTGGAAGTCCAGATCACGGCATCCCAAGACCAAGGGTTCCAGGTCCCATAGGTCCTGACTCCCTGTTCCCCGCGGAGGACACCTCTCAGGTAGGCGGCCGACTTTCCCTTTTTCAGCACGTCTAGCTCGCTACCAAATAAGACTACTGGATCAGAGAGTTGGTGTCTTCCGGTTACAAGATAGAGTTTACCACCCTACCTCCAAGACGTTTCTTCCCGTCACTTCCCTCCCGATCCCCGTCAAGAGCTATATAGCTCTTGAGCTCGGATATAGATTCGCTACTTCACAGGGAAGTCATTGTCCCTGTTCCAGAACACAAACGGTTCAAAGGTTTCTATTCAAATCTATTCGTGGACCCCAAAAAGAACGGATCCGTACGACCCATCCTGGACTTAAAACACCTCAACAAGTTTGTCCGCATCCGACACTTTCGCATGGAATCGCTCCGGTCTATCATTACGTTTATGGAGGAAGGAGAGTTCCTCGCCTCCATAGATATCCAGGATGCATACGGTACCTGCACATTCCAATTGCCAGAGGTCACCAAAAATTCCTACGTTTTGGCATCAACGACAACCATTTTCAGTTTGACGCTCTGCCATTCGGGCTCGCCACAGCTCCAAGAGTGTTCACCAAGATTATGGCAGCCATCGTGACCATTCTTCACTCCCAAGGTATAGTAGTTCTCCCTTATTTGGACCACCTCCTGGTCAAGGTGCCTCCTTCCGCGCGTGTGAGAACAGCGTTCATATCGCTGTGGATACCCTCAGACGACTAGGATGGCTGGTGAATCTACAAAAATCTTTCCCAGTTCCAAGTCAATCGCTTACCTTCCTGGGGATAACCTTCAACACCTACCGTGGCTTGGTGATTCTCCCTCGGGGCAAATCCCGTGCTCTGCGACAAGGAGTTCGTGCCCTCCTTCGCCCGTCCCCTCACTCCCTCTGGTCCGGAATGAGAGTCCTTGGCAAGACGGTGGCGGCAATGGAGGCAGTACCCTTTACCCAATTCCATCTCCTACCTCTCCAAAGGACTCTACACAGGGCCTGGGACGAGAATCCATTCACTCTGGACAAAGTTGTTTGTCTCTCCGCTACAACCAGACAATCTCTCCACTGGTGGTTGAAGGACAAGTCGCTCTCTCAGGGGAGATCCTTCCTGCCAGTGCGCTGGGAAGTACTGACCACCGACGCCAGTCTCATTGGCTGGAGGGCTGTTTACCGTCAGCATACAACACAGGGCAGGTGGTCCCGTCAAGAGTCCAAGCTTCCCATCAACCTCCTGGAGATTTGGGCCATATTCCTGCAATCCTTCCATCATCTCCTGGCAGGTCGTCACATCAGGATCCAGTCAGACAATGCTACAGCAGTAGCATATCTCAATCACCAGGGAGGCACCTGCAGTCGGTGAGCAATGCTCGAGACGGAACCCATACTCCACTGGGCGGAGGCCACCGGCTCAGTACTGTCGGCAGTACATATCCCAGGAGTCGGCAACTGGGCAGCAGACTTCCTCAGTCATCAAGGCATTGCGTCGGGGGAGTGGGCCTTGTAGCAATTGAAGAAAAAGAACATAGCAGCAGGGATGATCACTATAATCAATCTTTATTAATATAAAAAACTCAATAGAAAAACACACAAAACACCACTGACCACCTCTTAAATTTAAAAACAATTAAAACCAAAAAAGGTGTTACAAAGCTGGTGTACAAAAGGTATGTACAGGTTACTGAGCAATAGGCAATAATACCGAGTCAGAGTATAATACAATGTAATTTGCTGGCAGATCAAATGTCTCAAATACAGTCAATTTGCAATCAAATTACATTACAGTATGGCAAATAGTGCCCTATTAACCGTAATTACACTGCACCCTTGCAGCTATGGTCAGGGCCAAACCCTCCAAGCTTCACCATAAAAGAAGACCAGTAAGGTCTTGTACACCCTCTAAAATGTCCTGCATAAGGGCCAAGGATACAGAGTAATCTGCCAGCCAACTCAACCCTCAGGTATATACAATATAATCACTATAATCACATGCCCAGCCACCAGCTATCCGAGGACCCGACCCAACGCGTGTCGTCCGCCTAGGACTTCCTCAGGGAAAGAGAGTGGGCCTTGCACCCAGAAGTTTTTCAACAAATTTGGACTCGCTGGGGTCCTCCGGACGTGGACCTCATGGCCTCACGCCTGAATGCAAAGGTGCCCCAGTTCATGGCCCGATCTCACGATCCACAATCCATATGAGCGGACGCCATACTCCAGTCCTGGACTCCGTTCCGCCTTCCCTACATATTTTCTCCATTACCCCTGATTCCTATGGTCATATGGAAGATCAAGACGGAGGGCGTCCCGGTCATACTCGTCGCTCCAGATTGGCCCAGACGCACTTGGTACGCAACCTGGTACAGCTTGTCGCCGACACTCCTTGGTGTCTCCCGAATCATCCGGACTTGCTCACTCAGGGACCGCTTTACCACCAGAACTAGTCGCCCCTGAATTTAACGGCGTGGCCGTTGAGACCTGGGTTCTGACCCCGGCTGGGTTTTCTCCAGACGTTATTTCCACCATGCTTAGAGCGAGGAAGCCTGCTTCAGCTCGCATTTACCATCGAACATGGAAGATTTTCTTCGACTGGTGCATCTCTAGGAACTACCCACTGCTAGGGTTTTCCCTTCCAGTCATCCTGAGTTTTCTCCAATCCGGATTAGACGCAGGCCTTTCTCTCGCATCCCTCAAGGGACAGATTTCAGCATTCAGTACTGTTCCAACGATGGCTCGCGGTCAAGCCTCAGATCAAGACTTTTTTTCAGGGAGTCTCCTGCCTGGTTCCACCCTATCGGCGACCCATAGAGGTGTGGGATCTTAATTTTGTTTTGTACGCTCTTCAGCGTCCTCCCTTTGAGCCCCTCAAGGAGGTCTTCCTTTGGCTTCTCTAGCAGAAAGTCGTTTTCCTAATGGCGATTACTTCTATCCGCCGTGTTTCTGAAGTGGCAGCGTTATCCTGCAAGTCACCTTATCTAACTTTTCATCAGGACAAAGTAGTGCTCTGCCCTGAACTGTCATACCTGCCTAAGGTGGTTTCCTCTTTCCACCTGAATGAGGAAATCTCTCTCCGTTCTTTTTGCCCGGCTCCTGTACATTGCGTGGAAAAGGCTTTGCAAACTCTGGACCTAGTCCGAGCTCTTCTGTACTATGTTTCTAGGACGGCGTCCTTCAGAAAACCCAATGCCCTATTCGTTCTTCCAGAAGGTAAGCAAAAGGGCATGCCGGCTTCCAAGGCCACCTTGGCCAGGTGGATTAAGACAACAATTCAGCACGCGTACCAGTTGCATGGCCTGCCTGTCCCTGCGGGCATTAAAGCTCACTCTACTTGTTTAGTCGGAGCATCCTGGGCTCTCAGACACCAGGCCTCGGCTGAGCAAGTCTGTAAAGCTGCTACCTGGACCAATCTTCATATGTTTGTGAAGCACTACAGGGTCCATACAGAATCCTCAGCAGATGGTAGCCCACATGTAGTTGGGGGTGTCTTGACAGCCTTTCTAGTGTTTCTGTACCCACCTAGGGACTGCTTTAGGACATCCCACGGTCCTGCCCCCCCCAATGAGGTGATGGAAAAAAGGAGATTTTTGTGTACCGTAAAATCCTTCTCTCTGAGCCTCTAATTGGGGGACACGGCACCCACCCTGTTGGCCTGTTGGGCTATTGTTTCCGTTTCTTTCTATGGTTCATTGAGTTTTCTTGTTGGTTGCCTTTTTCAGTCCTTTACATGTCTCCTACTGCTTGGCACAAAACTGGTTAGGTATGCACTAGTCAGGGTGTATATACTGCAAGGGAGGAGCTCTACCTGTGTATCTTACAGACTTGGCTTAGTGTCGCCTCCTAGTGGACAGCAGCATAACACTCACGGTCCTGTGTCCCCCAATTAGAGGCTCAAAGAAAAGGATTTTACAGTGAGTACACAAAAATCTCCTTTTCTCCTTCGCCTCATTGGGGGAGACAGACCGTGGGTGTTATGCTGCTGTCCACTAGGAGGCGACACTAGGCAAATCTGCAAAAGAGTTCAGAGACTCCTCCTTTGTAGCATATACACCCTGAAGCAGGAAGCAATTCTCCAGTTTTTGCTTAGTGTCGATAGGAGGTAGACATGGTCCATAGGACCACTCCAAATTAAATAGTTAGATATTTTTTACTTAGATTTTTTATTCTTTTTTACCAAGAATATGAGAGGGCGACGGTATCTCCGCATACCGATTTCCCAAAACCAGCAACAGGCGGGAACGCGGGGTGTTACCTCCACGTATCCCCTCCTGCCACGATGGATAGGGAGCAAGGCGACGGTTCCATTGCGTTCCGATCTCCTTGTTTTTTCCTCCCATGGCCGGCGCTTCCACATTTTCCCCTGTCCCCACTGGGAACCTCAGGGTGACTTCTGCAGGCTTGCAGAGAATCACAGCAGAAAAGAGCTGATCCTGCTGGACAATCAGGACGCCAGGCCAGGCACAGAGTTCCCCATCTCCCTTCTGGGTTATGGGTCGAGCAAGCAAGCCCAAGATGCCCTCCCCATTCCCTGTTAGGGTCTGGGTTGAGGAGCCTACTCAGGTAATCAGGGCTCCCCTGGGACCCTGCATGTTCTCTTTATTTTTCCCCCTGAGCCGACCAGCTGCAGCGTCTGCACGCTGCAGCACTACAAGCCTCACTAGGGGGTCTCTGGGACGCAGGCTCTCCCACCTCGGGTCCCCCCTCCTCCATACTATCCATGCTGTGCCCGCTACCCTGGAAGGGAGCACAGCAGCGGCGGCTTATAGCAGGCCCTGGGTGCCGATGGGGCGCTGCCCCACCATGGTCGCAGCCTCCGGTGCCAGGCGCCGTGCTCCCAGTTCCGGCCCCGGACCTCCGCGCCAGCCCCCCGCCATTCCCGGGCCCGCGTTTTACGCGAGGCCCCGGCTTCGGCCTAGCCGCACGTCACTGTCCCGCCCACCGGCTCGCCCCATTGGACGGGAGCTCGCCAGCGTAGGCACGGGGGCGGGACAGGTCTGAAAAGGGCGCCATCCAGCCTCTCTGCGCGCTCTCGCGCTGGCTCCGCCCCCCTCTTCATGGCACCGCAGCCATTGCAGCCCCGACGCTGACACCGCTGTATACAGCGGTGAACAGCGCTTGGGGCATCAGGGGACTCAGACTGACCAGGCCATCTGTGGCTGGAGGTCAGATGTTGTCAATACGCCACTACAAACACTGGGGTTGCACATAGGACTCTGCTCTGAGCAGAATCCTGCAGGGGCACCCACTAATGGGCAGATGGCAGCAGGCTCATGCTTGCCTCCGCTGAGGCACCCCTTGGTCCCTATCCTCCCAGGTGGAGATAATAGGGATACAGCAAGTCTCACAGCATCCGCTGTACGGGGTATACAGGGACCCCACACAGTACTTCTAACACGGCTTCGCTGTGCGCCAGTCTCTGATAGTTGCTGACGGGCAGTCAGCAGTGGCGTACCCCCACCAGGTGCAGAAGTTGCAATCGCACTCGGGCCCTGCAGCCTAGGGGGCCCCAAGAGTGCTTTGTCCTATAGAAAAAGACATACTGTTAAACATTTCCAATAATTGGGGGCCCATTGGAGCCTTCGCATCGGGGTCCCGGGGCCTGATGTTACGCCACTGGCAGCCAGCTTGGTACGGCCTGCCTCAACTTGTACTCCTCCCCCCTCCCTGTACACCAAGCGTGTGACAGTAATGCTACCCCTGTACTCTGTGACACAGTAACATCACATTACTAGGAATACTGCTAATTCCCAGAGCAGTACAGCCAGAGTCCCTCTGTCCAGCACACGGACCAATTATAGTTGTTCCTACCACCGTGCCAGAGGCAGGTACCTGTTGGTACACCTTCCCGATCTGATAGCCTTACCCGGGGAGGGTAGCTATGTTTAAGTGATATACCGACATGCCCTCCTCCTCGGTCCCCCTCAACGTTGGGAACCCTGTTGATATTCAGACATAAAATACTCATTCATCCCTTCCCAGGCCCCTACATAGTTGAGAGAACTAGGTTGCGTTGGAATTAGGTTTCTTCCTGGGTCCTCCATTGTCGGAGAGTCCAGTTGAAGTTGCCGTAACCTACAATTATCTGACAACTGCAAGGGTCCTAGGACTGTTACCAATTTTTTCCAATCCCACAGCTACAGTTCCGGTTTGCAGGGATGACGGTCAAGTCCTTCAAGACACAGGATGAACTCCATGATCAGCCCTGCTCGAGTGGTTTAGCTCGGGTCTCTGGAACCGAAGACCCATAACATACTTCCTCCTCAGCTCCCCACTGTCGGAGGCGCTGGGTTGTAGCCGATATGTTATATGCCAAGCTTCTTCCTCGACTCTCCACTGGGGATTCGGATTGAAGCTGCGGAGGCATGAGGCCTGGCCGGCCTCCGTCACCTGACTACAAAGACAAAACTCGAGGTAGCACGACGTGGAATACGAATTCTGTTGCCAATCTCCTCACTGGACCTATATGGGTATTTGGCTTAAGATGACACGTGCGAGTACTCTGCACAGCCTGCCTCGAGACGGGACCTTGCGGCCCCTGACCGCATTAATCCAATGAATGGGCCCTTCTTGCCCCCGCAAGACCATGGCTCGAGCCTTCTTCCACGCACTCTGTCCCTTCTCGATTCAGGAGTCACCAGTGGGATAGTACTCGCGGTGTGCAGCACGGGACACCAGCGACCGAACGGTCGTGATCACAGCCTCCGGTTCTTTTCTCTGCCAGCACTGCTCTTGTCTTCTGGTTTCTCCGGACCTCCGCGACGGGCCTCTGCGGTTCCCAAGCCCCGCGTTTTTTAGCAGGGTCCGATTTCGGCGTAGCCGTGACATCTCTGGCTTTCCCGCCCGCTCTCAGCCCGCCTTCTGCCCGCCCTCCACCTGCCGTCGGAGCTTCCGAACCTTCAGCTCAGGGGGTGGGGCCACGTTGAAGGGACTGAAGCGAAAAGATTCCATAGTTTTTTTCCCCCGCCTGAAAATGGCAACGTATATACTGCTTTTCAGCAGTCTTCCATCTCCGGATGGCTCTTTTATCAATCCATAACTTTCAGAGACTGCGAACACAGTGACATTTACACCGTGCTCGTTAAACAGACTCATTGGGATCGACCTTGTCCAGGTCTACCCAAACTCCAAGGCGCGTGCTGCAACACAGCACATATATCCAGGAGCCCCAGCTCCGCTGCGTGCCCTTGACGCCCCATGCTGCAGCGTCACGTACAGAGTCTCAGCCATATGGGATGCACAGCATCGCATGATCATGGCTGCCGTTAGTTGCAACGCATTTACAGCTCTAGTCAGTTTCCCAGACAAAGCACAGATTCTTCATCTTGGACTCCGCAGCTTTCGTCAGGGATTTTCCTCAATCCTTCACAGCTGCTCTAAGAGTCCTGGTCACCATAGTAACCAGTTCCATGGCCTCAGCGGAATCGCTGGCCTTTGCAATTATCCATGCTCAGGCGTTGCACGAATACTGCATGGGGGGCGAGGTACCCCCCTTACAATGCTCAGGGCAGTAGTCTTGCCCTGTCTCGAACATACCCCTAAATCTACGCACATTCAGTAGTATCTCTAGGACTGTCATCGTTCAGTCACCTTCTGGCATTCAGACAAGTCAGGATGCAGTCAGTCAATGCCACAGCAGTGGCATATGTCAACCACCAGTGTGGAACCCGCAGTCTCTAAGCGATGACAAGTTCGCCACATTCTTCACTAGGTGGAATCCTACAACACGGTACTGCCAGCTGTTCTCATACCAGGTGTATTCTTCTGGGTGGCGTTTTCTTTTTTCCTACTTCGCCAAGGGACGGACTCAGGGTGACCAGCCCCTTCCCCTACACGTCCTCCGTCGAAACGCCGACGTCAGGTACCCACAGATATGGAGCTGACGGAGTCACACCTCAATGCCACGGTCCCGGCCTTCCTGGCCTGGTCTCAGGATCCGCAGTCAGTGGGACAGACTCACTAGTCCAAGCCTGGACCGGTACCCGCCTCTCCTATATTTCTTCCTCTCTAACAGTCGGGAATATCAGACGAGAATGTCGCCGGGTCATCTTTATGGTCTCAGACTGATCCACTCGCCCTTGGCGCGCACGCTTGTCCAATTTATAGCTGCAGTACCAGGACGTCTAACGGACTTGTCCAATTTATAGCTGCAGTACCAGGACGTCTAACGGACAGTTCAGACCTGTTCGCTCACGGCCGGTTCTTCCTCAGAACTCTTCACATCTAAGGTTAATACCTTAGCCTTTCAGACCTAGAATTTGACCCAAGAGGTTTTTTTCCCAGGATATTGTGACGAGCGTAGTCACAGAGGAGGACACCTGCCTTATCAGTGATATCCCATCACACACGTGTACTCTTTTTGTTTTTTTTGCTGGGACTCATTTAGAAGTCATTCCCCTTGGCCCTACTTCTTACTGGGGACTCTCCGTCTTCCACTCAGACCTAGACTCACGGTTATCCTTTGGGTCTCTCACACAGCAGGTTTTTCACCCTCTTACGAGCACGTCTTGCCACCAGACTTCTATGAAACCATTCCTCGAAGGGTCTGCTATTTCTGGTCCCCATACAACAAGACTACATACCTGGGGAACTGACCTTGATCCTCGCGGCCGGCAAGAATCCCGTTTTCAGCCATGATGGAATATTACCTATAGCATCCTCATTCACATAGCGGTATGGTTCGGTGGCATTTTATTTGTCTCTGCAGAAGTATCGGTACTTGCAGCGGTTTCGCGTACTCCATCTTTTTTTCTAGTCTTTCATCGGAACAAGACTTTCCTATGGCTGTTTCCTTTCTTCTTCCAGGATAGGTTTCCTCTTTCCACCTACATGAAGACGTCTCTGCCATCGCTATGCCCGACTTCAGTTCGTCTGGTCGCGAGGGACTTCCATGTGCGGGACCTGGTCTGGGCCCTACGCATCTAGATGTCAGTGCCCTCCTGAGCGGTCGGATTCTCTTTTCTTTTTTCTCATTCTTCCAATGGGCAGAACTAAGAACACGTCAGCCTCTAAGGCTCCTCTACCATCCAGGTCGCTTATTCCATCGATGACTCATCCCTTCCAGAAGGTCATGGTATATTCTACTCGGCCAGGAAGGCCTCCTGGACAGTTCGGTAACAGGCATTGGCGCGACAAGTGTGTAGGCAGCCAATAGGCCAGCCTACACCCATACCCAAGCCGCTATAGCGCTTGCACTCGGTCCGCAACAAACGCAGGTCTGGGTACACGTGTCCTCCAGGCGGCAGCTCGCCTGTTGGCTCCTTGTTTTCACTGACCGGGCTCAGTGTCACTGACCATGCTCAGTGTCGCTAGTTCCTGGGGCAGGGTTCTTCTCTGACCTTGCTCAGTATATCTAGTTACTTTGTTCTTTCCCACCCAGGGACTGCTTTGGGACGTCCCACGGTCTGTGTCCCCCAATGAGGCGAAGGAGAAAAGGAGATTTTTGTGTACTCACCGTAAAATCCTTTTCTTTTAGCCTCTAATTGGGGGACACAGCACCCACCCTATGCTCTTATGGGCCTTTTCTTCAGTTCTCACATTTCATGGTTAACATGTTTACCATGTTTGCCTATTATCACTCTGTTAGTTGTTGGATGTTTAAACTTGTGCCTGTTTAGCTTCAGGCCTTGTAGTACCATGAGCCTCTTTAATTTCAGACTTGTTATACGATCATGTGCTTCGTTAACTCTTCACTGTTTTCCTCATGCGCCTGCTTAGTTACGGGCCTTGTGGTACTAATATTCCTCTGCTAATTCTTCACTGTTTATACACGTGCCTGTTCGGTTTCAAGCCGTGTTCCACTATTATTACCTTGTTAACTATATTGTTTACACGGGTTGACTGTGTGTACTTCCTGTGTCACTGTTATTTGTTGACTCTCCTACTGCTTTAGCACAAAACTGGAGAATTGCTTCCTGCTTCAGGGTGTATATGCTACAAAGGAGGAGTCTCTGAACTCTTTTGCAGATTTGCCTAGTGTCGCCTCCTAGTGGACAGCAGCATAACACCCACGGTCTGTGTCCCCAATTAGAGGCTAAGAGAAAAGGATTTTACGGTGAGTACACAAAAATCTCCTTTTTTAAATTTTAATAGACTGCACTGTTGATCCCAATTTCTGTAAACACTACTTTCTCTTGTGCTAAATTACCCGTGCTTGCCTCAGCAGCGCATATACTATGTCTGGCACTTGGCAGCAAGGATTTGCATGATCCTCGCGCATGGTTGAACACAGCTTTTCCTGAAATATTTGTCAGTTTCACAGTTCCTCAGCTTTTCTTTTTCAGACGGTGCCCTTTAACCCTAGGACTCTTCACTGTAGCATATGGTGAGAGTCCCCTGGTCCCTTTTTAGACCTCTTCTATACCTGGGCAGGTCATTGGGCATTTTGGTTTGTCCTTGGAGCAGAGAGCACCGCTCTCAGCCTCCTCAGGCTCAGAAGATTCGGCTGGTCCAATGTAGCACGGTCTTCCTTTTTCACTGCCAGACGTATTGGCAGGTTTCAATTACCCACCTCCTCTTGAGATCTTGGAGGCTTGATTTATTTGCCTCCTTCCCTCGGGTAGAATTGGTATGCCTCTGTCCACTCGGAACAGCCCTGTGTTGGGCCCGGGCCAAGACACGGTTCTATGTTTTTTGCAAAACTTATGAGTACTCTCTTCGATTCGTTTTTTTCTGAAGGAGTTTTATCGACATGTTAGACCCACCTGGTCTGAGAGGACAAAAAAAATTAGCTTTGATGCAATATTGTATGAAGATGCCTTCCTATATAAAATGCAGTGTGGCATTTTGACATTATACCAGGTATCTACAAACGTGGTCAGAATTGTTGGTACCCTTTTGTTTAATGAAAGAAAAACCCACAGTGGTCACAGAAATAACTTGAATCTGACGAAAGTAATACTTAAATCTTGGAAAATGAACAAATGAAAGCCAGACATTACTTTTCAACCCTGCTTCCACAGAATTTTAAAAAAATTAAACTCGTGAAATAGGTCTGGACAGAAATGATGGTACCCCTGAAAATAATGTGACATGTTAAAAAGGTGTGTCCGCTGATTAGCATCACAGGTGTCTGCAATCTTGTAATTAGTCAGTGGGCCTGTATATAGGGCTACAGATACTCACTGTGCTGTTTGGTGATATGGTGTGTCACACTCAACATGGACAAGAGGAAGTGAAGAATAGAGTTGTCTCGGGATTATAAAGAAAATTTAGACAAGCATGTTAAAGGTTCTAAGACCATCTCCAATATGTTTGATGTTCCTATAACTACAGTTGCACATAATGTTCAGAAATGTAAGATCCATGGGACTGTAGCCAACCTAAAATAAAAAAGCCATACTGGAATTTGCCAAACTACGTGTTGACAAGCCACAAAGCTTCTGGGAGAATGTCCTATGGACAGATGAGACAAAAATTGAACTTTTTGGCAAGGCACATCAGCTCTATATTCACAAGCAGAACAATGAAGCATGTCAAGAAAAGAACACTGCCCCTACTGTGAAACATAGAGGAGGCTTGTTATGTTCTGGGTCTGCTTTGCTGCATCTGGCACAGGGTGTCTTGAACCAGTGCAGGTTACAATGAAATCTCAAGACTATCAAGGGATTCTATATAGAAATGTGCTGCCCTGTGTCAGAAAGCTTGGTCTCAGTTGCAGGTAATGGGTCTTGCAACAGGTTAATGACCAAAAACACACAGCCAAAACCACCCAAGAATGGCTAAGAGGAAAACATTTTACTATTCTGAAGTGGTCTTCTATGAGCCCTGACTTTAATCTTATTGAGCATCTTTGGAAAGAGCTGAAACATGCCATCTGGAAAAGGAAACCTTCAAACAGCAGACAACTGGAGGCAGTTTGTTATTGAGCAGTGGTCGAGAGGTGCAGAAGTCTCATTGACAGTTACAGGAATCGTTTGATTGCAGTGATTGCCTCAATAGGTTGTGCAACAAAATATTAAGTTGAGGGACCATCATTTCTATCCAGGTCTATTTCATGAGTTGAATTTTTTGAAGAATTTTGTGTGAGCATGGTTGTAAAGCAATGTCTGACCTTCATTTGTTCATTTTCGTAGATTTTTTTAAATTTATTATTACTTTTGTCAGATTCAAAGTTATTTCTATGACTATTGTGGGTTTTTCTTTCATTAAACAAGGGTAACCAACAATTTGGTCCACGTGTTAATCTCCTTTCGGACGTTACATAGGTATTGCTTGTTAATATAATTTTTATTAGTTAGTAATATATAGATTTTATTTGTAAAATATGTCAAAACTGTGAAAATTGTCCTGGCTAACATAGGAGCAAGCAAAATGTCAAACCCATGGCTATGAAAATGTTGTGAATGATTGTTAAAGATTGCAAATGGATTCATGTTTCTTTATATTTGTAGTATACTGTTTCTATAATTCACAGTACATTGGTTATTTACATGATCTTATAAGCCTGTATATTGTATTCATTCTCTCTATTTCTTATCACAGGGTCCTTTTGACAGGTGCTGAGTTGCATTTGGCCTCAGGTCGGCGATATGGTTTAGTAGGCAGAAATGGTTTGGGTAAGACGACATTACTGAAGATGCTTGCAAGTCGCAGCCTTCGAGTTCCCTCACACCTCAGCATTCTACACGTGGAGCAAGAGGTGGCAGGAGATGATACTCAAGCCTTACAAAGCGTACTAGAATGTGATACATTACGTGAGAATCTTCTGAAAGAGGAGAAAGCACTTAATGCACGAATCAGTGCTGGAAAGTAAGTGAATGGCAATGTTAATGACGGCAATTTTAAAGCATAATTTGGCATCTGATAAATAATACATATAGAGGTCAAGCTTTTTTGATGGTGTGGGACTAACCTGTGTTTTGTTCATTTCTGCTGGTCCTCAGTTGTTTGTCACATACCTTTTTTGTTAATGCAGCATGGCACGGGGCCCTGGGGGGAGGCCAAGGAAGCCACTCCACCCCTGCAGGCACTAGAGCAGTGCGGGACATAGCAATGGAGAGGTCGTGGTGGGGGGGGTATGTTTAGTCGTCCTGGTTGAGGATTTGGCTGCCCTCACCCTGATAAGCCACATACACACTTTGTGAACGGTTACCTTCTTTGTCCCGATGCTTCAGCATTACATGACTCCGGGCCAGCTTTAGCCGCATGGTTCTCAGTGTATCATCACATAGAATTAGTCCACTCCAGCTTAAAACCTTTAGTACCTTACTGTAAATGGTATTCAGAACAAAGTCCACTAAACATAGTAGAGGTCTCGCTAACACACCTGCTTTGCTTCTCCGTTCTGTCCATCTCTGCTGCACCGATCCTATCATTGTGCTGCAGGCTGACCTCCAAGCGCCCTGAAGTAAGGATAGGCACAGCTCTACCCCAACGGTCCCTCCGCACTGATCAACCTGTTTCACTACGGACATAGTCGAATTACCCAGCAAGTTTGACAATGAACGTGATTCCACCCCTACAAGCTGTTTCTGGCTTACCCTATTCCGAGGGTACTAGCCACACCATCTTCTCCAGTTCTCTTCACTGTACTTGCCAGGTATCAAGTAGACGCTTGTTTCCTCGCTGTTCCTTCCTCAGTTTGCGCCATGACCAGGACCTGATCCCCCTTTTGTACTACATGCTGGTGCCTTGTTTTTCTGCCAACACAGGAAGCAATCTATGTTATTTTTGCATGCATGTAGCCTGTACCAACTACTCCTATGCTGTTACTACTAACCAGGAAAACCTCTTCATTGTATACCCCCCTCTATTGGCCAGGCCTAAACTTAAAGGGAACCTGACCCCTCCAAATTAGTCCCCAGCCTCTAAAAACCTGTCCCTGCACCTTCCTATAAGGTTTCAAGCTATCCCTCTCTTTCCTTTTAAGGTACCATCACACGCGGCAATATGGCTTCTATATCGCCGGCAATTTGACGTGAGCGTGCACGTTTCGAGAACTTTTTTGCACATCGCTGTCACCCTGTCACACACAGAGATCTCACCTGCATTGTACGGCGATCCTGCGTTCCGGAAATCGCCTGCGGAAGGCCGGAAGCAATTTCCCTTTTCCACATCGCTGCGTCACACGCCACCATCTCATCAGCGATGTGGGCGTAGAGTGCGAGTACGAGGAGACAGGCGTGCCAGAGTCTTTTTCACCGCGCCCCTACCACTCCGATTGGCCGACACAACTGTGCTACCACCAAGCCACCAATCGCGGCAGACGGGGCGCAGAAAACAGCACGCACAGGCACACCTATGGGATTGATTCCAGAATGTCTGAGCTCGCTTTCTACATCGCTATCGCCCTGTCACACGCCAGGTAGCACTGAGATTGCCTGGTAGATATACCCTGATTTCACTGCAGTGCAGTTTGATCAGGCGACGCTCCACTGGCGATTTCTCGCCGCAAAATCGCCCTGTCTCACGCCACTACGCAGAGGTGATGTCGCTTCCACATCGCCGAAATACACGCATTTATGGCAATATGGAAGCCATATCGCTGCGTGTGGCTGTACCTTTAGAGATTATGTAAAGTAGAATAATCACATTTATTACCTGACAAATCTGATGCTTCTGCTGCCCTGAGTAGTCACAAAAGGTGTTCCCTCTGGCTCCTTTTCCCGCCTCCACAGTTGTTTTTCACGCCCCAATGGGCGTGAAAATGAATGTTGATCCTGTGTCTGATTGCTGGGCGGGCTTAGCTGGAATGACGCAAATTGCGTCATTTCCGGCGCTGTGACGTCGATACACCCTTTGGGTGTATGGACTGACACTGCCGCATGCACGAGTTGTAAATATCACATCGCGCATGCTCAATGCGCAGTGAGGTCCGTACATACACCCGAAGGGTGTATCGACGTCACAGCGCCGGAAATGACGCAATACGCATCATTCCGGCTAAGCCCGCTCAGCGATCCTACACAGGATCATCAACAATCATTTTCACGCTCATTGGGGCATGAAAAACAACAGTGGAGGCGGTGATAAGGAGCCAGAGGGAACACCCACTGTGACTCCTCAGGGCAGCAGAAGCCGCAGATTTGTCAGGTAATACATGTGATTATTCCACTTTACATAATCTCTAAAAGGAAAAAGAGGGATCGCTTGAAACCTTATAGGAAGGTGCAGGGACAGGTTTTTAGAGGCTGGGGACCGATTTGGAGGGGTCAGGTTCCCTTTAACTTCTCTAGCTCCAATTGCTAGGCCCTAGGTTCCCCTACACTGTAGAATGACCCCTAGAGGGAAACCGTGTTAATGCATCCATTTGCATAAAATACACATTATCAGTAACATATATACAAGTATACATAAATAAACATCACATCAACAGTTTTAAAGAACACATAAAGTTGCCATCAGTCTTCAGGGCTAGGAATCGCTCTCTGGCTCCAGTCACCTCCTTACATTAATCTCCCTAGGAAAACCAATGAAGCGGTCCTTACCAGAACAGCCGCTATTTTAAATATTTGACATATGGCATTGCAGTAATAATAGCAGAGTATGAGGTGTAAAAGTACCTTCCATTTCGCATGTTAACATGTTTCCTCTGGGTCGTTTTTATGTGGTTTTATACACTAACATAGTCTGCTGCCTGGTAATAAATCATACAGCAGACACATCCGAATCACACACTATTAGTGCTGAGTATCTATATGAGTACATTGTAACATACATCATAACAGTATAGGTAGACTAATAATAATAGTAAAAGATCAGAGAAAAGCATTGAGGTCGTTTTGAAAGTTCCCAGGGCTTCAATTCACAAAAGCCCATTTCTCACTTGGTCCATTAGGGGACACGAGAAAGCATGGGTGTATGCTGTCACCAGGAGGCTGATACTAAGAATTACAACCTAAAGAAAAAAGTCCTCTCATATTCAACAGGTCACACCCACATGCCGACATTGAGCTATTCGGTTTTAGATTAGTAGTGTGCAGACTGGTTTCTGCCAATGGTATTTCTATTTTTCCTTTCCCCTATGACTGCACCATAAGAGAGAGGGAAAGGACAGGAAACCTACTGAATAAAAAGGGCAATACCTCTCCACCACATCCATATCTCTCCTCTCCTTGTGGGGAACCTACAAAGATGAAGAGGATTGTACCAAGATAGCATCTGTGCAGTGTCTAGTGGGAGCTCTGCTCACGTGCAGTAGGTGGTGCTGGCACTATGTTCTTGCTGCGAGCTGCCATGTTGTCTGGCGCATGCAGTTAGGCAATGTGGGGAGACACTCCCTGAGGACTCATGCCCCCATGATGCGTGTGCTGACAGACAATGGCTTGGTCTGCTCATGTGCAGGGCGCAGATCACCAGTATGCTCCGTGTAAGAGTGTGCCAGCGTCAAGGAGATTTGGTCCGGACAGTGCCACCGGGAGCTGGAAGCCCGGACGTGTGTATGCCAGCAGAGGACTTCTGGCCCAGAAGAGAGGTCAGATCAATTGCATGGGGTCCAGGGGAGGCGCCGGCCGGAAGGTCTTGATGGAGCCTGGTGCCTCATATAAAACATGAGGTTGATTGCCCAAGAGTGAGTTAGGCTCTGGCTTACTTCACAGAGTAAGCAGTACTAAAATGTTCCCTGATCTGTCATGTGTTATTCTATAATGTTGGGAATCAATTATAACTCCAGGCTGTGGAGTCAGTCGAGCTGTGTATGAGGGAGTTGAGGAGTATGAGTCGGAGTTGGCTTCAGCGATATTGAGGAGTTGAAGTTGGAGGTTCGGCTTACCGACTCCACAGCCCAGGCTCTGAGGGTGGTAACATTTCTGACCCCACACTGCCCTCTGCTGGCCTTTCTCAAAACTACCATTTCCTTATATAGCCAAAGGAAGCTAAGCTACTTTGGGGATTATCCAGCAGTTGAGGGCAGTGAGCTCATGCTGATGCTAATGCAGGAGTGAAGACGCAATAGTGATGATGTGAGTGCTGCATTTTTAGGAGAGGTGTATAAAAGCGATGGGTCTGCTCCGGACCACTCCTGTCCTCTAGTCATTACGTGCAGTATAGAGTAGGAGGGCTGCATGTTATCCAGAAAACTAATGTAAAGTGCCATGGAACCAATGGCGCTACAAAAATAAATAATAATAATAATAAAACTTTCTTTTGAAAGGCAGAGTCCATGCTACAGTGTGCTCCTCATCAAGGTAGGCCCGAACATAGTAAAACCTGGGAGACCTGACAACCAACCAAAGTAAAGCCAGTTATGGATCCCTGCTACTAAGATACTCTCAGAGCTAAGAAGAGGAAGAGTTAACTAAGGATACACTGTCAACTCTGCCGTTTATGTGGAGTAATCATAATCGTCGTTCATGAAACCTATAGTGTCTGTTTCTTATGGGCCTGCAATCCCCTCCTCTACTACTTCATGCTATATGGTCTGAGTGTCTGCGCCTGGCAGAAACAAAATGAAAGTGTAACCAGACCGTGAAGCTTGGCCACTACACATAGCTGGACTAAGAAATCAGCCCCTGTGATCCACCTAGTTACCTTGTCTTACTACCAAATCCCCTCAACCTGTGGATTACCAGAGCCGTCGGAGGCACCATGACAGAACTAAGGTCCGATTTCTCAGGCCCTGCATTCCTGCTGGAGGTTGCAACACAGGCAATGGCAGAGGATCATCAGCAGCAACCAACGTCCCTGGGGCAACAAAAACACGGTGGCAGACGCAACAAGACCCACGACAGCATCAGGTCAGATGGAGTAATGGCAGTCACTCCAAAAACACCAGGAGCGATACTAAGGCAAGTAAGAGGAGTGGATCACTATGGACCTACAACCTCGAGGAAGCATCGATTGTCCGTTTCACCCCTGCCTCCAGATTCGGTACCCTTATTACAACTAAGGATGGTGAGTGAACTGTGTGAATGTCACAATGGAAGTAAATTCCAATTTTTTTTTTTTTTTATTGTTATAAGTAGAAAGGAAAGCGGAGACTCCTTACCCTATTTATCGAAGAGAAGACACCGCTTTGATGATGAGATAACATCTTGCTGCAAGGTCCTCAAAGTGGACGTAACAGTGGTGAAATCATCTAAAAAATCCGAAGACCCAGACCCTCTGTGGTTCTCATGGAGCATCTGCTGGGGCTCAACTTTAGTCCTCAGCTTCTGTCGTGGTCTTGCCAGGCCTGGTGTACCACAACCTCTTTTTCCCTCAGCCAATTTGGCTTACTCCTCACCATAGCCATGTTTTTTTCTCTCTGGCCATGTCAGCAGCCTCCAGTGTGCTCCCTGGAGAGCCTCACAATTCCACATCTACGGGGCCATTTTTTTCAGCACCCATCTGCATTCTTCAGACCAGGTCTGGTCAACTGTCTTCCACTGGGAACCAACACTATGGCCCCCAGCAAGGCTCCTCTTCTTCTGGCATCATTTAACCCCTTCCTCTCGTCACACCAGCATGCTCAGCACCCACCGGTTGTGCACTTTGCCAGCATGGCCTGTAAGAGAAAATTCCTGTCAGTTCAACATGTTGCAACTTGCGCTGCTTGCACCTCGTTGCCCCCATCCCAAGAGTCCCCCACTACCTGTAATGAGAATACAGGAAACCATACTTTTTGCCACATCATAGGTAAAAATTTCATCTCCAACTTATAAAGGTTTTGGATAGATGCTTCATGTGTGTGGTATATATTGGACTATCTATCTATTGGATCAGTCGCACAAGGTTAACCAACAACAAAGGGAAAGAAAAGTGACTCGAGATCCAGATTGTATGCAAATTTGAAAACCTTTTATTGTTTAGGATCAGGTAAAGTGCACAAGTGCTCAGGTAATGTCAGAAAAAAGTACACGTTTCTGAGGCAATACAGGTTACATATAATCCGATATTGTATTACAGTGATAACAGTTGGCAATATTTAATCTTGTTTCCAATATGGCATGTCAATTCATGAATATGGACACATGTGCCACCTTATAAACCCAATTGATACATGAAAAAAACTGGGATAAGGCTGCCTTCACATTTGCGTTTGGAGCGCAGCGCACCAAACACAGCCAAACGCTTGCCCACATGCGTTCCTATGTTTAACATGGGAATGCATGTGCCTGCGTATGGCTGCGTTTGGTGGCATTTGCGTTCGGATGCACATAATTTATGCGCCCTCCGACCGCACTCCAAACGCAGCATGCAGCATTTTTGTGCGTTTGCAGCGCTTGTTCTATCTGCAAGCGCACAAAAAATGCATTGATCTCAATGGATCCGCAGTGTCCTCTGCATGACAGCACAGGAGAACGCTGCGGATCTCATTGAGATCTCTCCTGTTGGCTGCTGGTTATCACCGGCAGCCACCGGGAGATCATGCAGGGCCGCTGCTGTTCTCCCGCCGGTGTCAGTGGGGAGATACAGCTGATCTGACAGCTGTTTAAATCTCCTGCACTGACACTGAATAGGTGCGGGAGATTTTGAAGCAGCGTTCAACTGTTTCTTCTCTCCCGCACTGATATCACCCTATTCGATGTCAGCGCGGGAGATTTAAACAGCTGTCAGATCAGCTGTTTCTCCCCGCTGGCACTGGCGGGAGATCGGCTGTGCCGGGAGGAGGAGATCTCTGCCGCTGATCTCCTCTTCCCGGCCTCCCCCAGAGACAGCTGATTGGCTGCCGGGGCACCATTGTAATGTGAACGCATGCGGAGATTCACATTATTATGGGCTGCGTTTGCATCTACATGCCCTCTGCATGCAGACACAAACGCAAATGTGAAGGCAGCCTAATATGGGATATATTGGCGTCATATAATTGTGAATGTAAATAATCTCCACCCACAGACTTTTAGATTGTGTAGTATAGCCTCCAGTCGGTTATCTATAGCTATTCACAGGCCAGATTAACCATAGGACCAAAGCTTTTGGTGTATATCTATATAGTCTAGGAGGGTCACAGCTATAACTGTCATAAAGACAGCTTCACCATGGGTTCAATGACCCTTCATATGTGCCTTTACAGTCTATATCAGGTCTCAAAAGACTAAACACACTATTGCACCATTTCCAGGTAATTTAACCAACTGTTTGTCCTATTAAGGGGGAATAATCAATTCATCCAGTCTCATATATATGTGTCACTATGTATAGTATGCCATGTGAACAATCAGTTCATGTTAACCTATTAAAATTGCCTTGAAGAGCCTGGTCATTTACACTCAATCAAAGACCAGCGAAAACAATTCGGTTAACCTTATCATAATGCAATCAGGCTTAAAGATTACCTTCGATCTGCACAACCTGTGAACCACGTCCTCACATGTGCACGCTAATGCCTGGGGTATGTGAGATCTTTTTCCCCCCCATCCTGGGGTATGTGAGATCCCATCCATCCTGGGGAATGTGAGATTCCCCAATCCTGGTATTTGGCTCTCATCATGGCAAACACTTAAAATAACAAATGATTGTACTCGCCCTCCATGGCTCTCCCGCAGCAGAGTGACGTCCTGTTCTCATGCCAGCAACTGAACAGCATGAATGCGCACAGCGCATGATGTCAGTATCATGCACTGAGCTCCACACGCTGGTTAGTTCAGCTGCCGGCATGAGAACAGGACGTGGTGCTGCGGACACTGAGTATAATCATCCATCCGCCCCCACCTACTGGGATATTCACCACTATGCAGTGAATATCCACTGTCTTTAATTGTGGGCACACATGATCTCCCACGGCTCCAGCAGCGGTGAGTGATCACGTGTTCCGACAGTTTAAGAAATGTTGTTATGCACTGCTCCCCCGCCCACCTCTGAGCGCATGCTTCAGTGCTGAGAGGTGACGGGTGGGGGGATGCAGCGAATATTAAATTAGCTTAATCAGGCGGCATGCTGCTGCATTCAACTCATCCCTCTGGTGACCCGCTCCACCACCGCTGCTTCCACCCTTCACACTACAGCCCAGACCACACATTCAGACTAGAAGAAGCACTCCCCACTTCTCCCAAATTTTGGGGCAAAAAAGTGCATCTAAAAGTCTGAAAAATATGGTAAGTAGGACTCTGAGCTTTATTTATTCATTGATTCTTAGGTGTGTATCAATTATAAACTGGTGAAACTTGGATGAAGTCTCAAGGGCACAGTCTGTCTTCTGTGTGTCATCTGATCTATATAGTTCCCAGTAGAATTTAATGGCCTAGTCTGATCTGCAAAGCTGGTGAGAATATGGCCTGCAGTGAGTCTCACAGATCAGAGACACGGAACCATTTTTACAACTATGTGAGTGGATCAATGAAACTCTCAGGGTCTGTGTGCTGTCAGGGAAAAGATGGACACCACTAGGATGTGTCATACGTGTACCTAAGACCAGAGCGGTGGGGAGATGGTCACAAATTATGGAGAGCAAATTGGGAATCCCTCATTTTTCTCTCTAGTTTTTGATGTTGACACATTAATAATCGTCCCCCTCCCATGTCCTGTCAATATAATTGCTCACATGGACAAAATAATGATGTATTGAATGTAACTTGTTATTTCCTTACTGAACATTTAGTGACAACACTGGAAATTCCCTTTCAGATCCGCTTTCTTTATCCAATTCTCTTTTTCTGAAGCCAGACCAACTTTCTTTTTATTGTGTAATATCTCAGAATGTGTTTTCAGAAATAACCCTTACACCCTGCCCCTGGTTAGTATACATACTGTAGCAAAGCCCTTTACTATAACAAGCTTGATACATGGAGCCTAAAAGAATGGCTGACATTTTGAGGAAGGCAATATTCACGACCATCAGTCGTCTATAGACATGTGTAATGTGCATTTGGTGTCTGCATATTATTATTTTTCATGTTTTCCGCAGGGGAGACGGTTCAGAGAGCATTCGCCTATCCGAGATCTATGGAAAACTGGAAGAGATAGAGGCAGACAAGGCGCCTGCTAAGTACGCTGCCATATCCATTATGTTTTTTTCTCCGTTTTTTTTTCCGATAGTGAATAATTTTTTTTCCCCTTCCTCAGAGCTTCTGTGATCCTTGCTGGATTGGGATTCAAGCACAATATGCAGCAGCAGATGACCAAGTGAGTGCCATTAACCCTTTATCGGGTAATATATGGTGGTCTGGAAGATTTTGTTGTTTATGCTGGCAAGAAAAATTTTTTTTTTTTTTTTTTTTCTCTGTGGTGGTCACGTTTTTCTTTTGGGGGAAAGCAGAGTTTAAGGAGTTGTCCAATATTCGACTGGCTGCTCACTCCTATGCCTGAAGCAGGGGCGGACTGGCCCAGGTGGCAGGGGGGCTGCGGTCCGAACATTCTGATAGCACTCCCCCCCGGTCATCAAAAATTACCGATGGCACAAACCCCCGGTCATCAAAAATTTCCAATAGCCCCCCCCCCTTCCCGGTCATCAAGAATTTCCGATAGCACAACCCCCCCCCCCGGTCTTCAAAAATTTCCGCTAGCAAATATAGCTTCCCCCCTCAAATCAGGGCTGGCAGACAAAAACTGCCACCCGGGGCCAGAGGCGCCAGAGTAATGATTGGGCATGGGATTCATGCAACTTCACAACCTCACGTGAGCACCAACACAGCTGGAAAGGTGACGGCACGGGAGATCAGGATATGCGCAAGCAAAAAAGTGAAGAGGATGACTTGATAGTGGACGATCTTTTTAACCCCTTCAAGGGCGTATGTATATGCTCTTGGCCGTGTCCCTCCCTCTGATGCGAGCTCATGCCTGTACTCACATCCCTCACACATGTCAGTTGATCTGATCAGCTGAGATGTGCAGCTAACAGATCTGATCAGAGATCAGTTCGATGCTGTAAAGCCTTCGGATCGCACTGTCACTTACTGACATGGCGATCCAAGGCACCGAGGCGGGGATCGCGCTGTTCCTCGCCGTGATCGGAGGTCCCGTAATGTGATCACGGGACCTCCATTTGTTACCTCTACAGCCCGGGGTCCTGTAATGACCCAGGAAGCTGTCTGCAATCACTTCCTGTGGATAGATGGCGAGCATTGGCATCTACAGAAAGTGATCATTTCTGCTATGTAGAGAGATGCAGCAGCTCATCTCTACATAACAGAAGTGATATGACTATTCAGCACCCTAGTGGTGGAGTATAAAATAAAGAAAAATAAATGTTTTTACAAATATGGGGGAAAAAAAAGTTTAAAACACCAAAATTACATTTGTTGGTCACCGTAACTCTGCAATAATAGGTGATCAAAACAACGTGCCTACCGCAAAATGGTATAATTAGAAATGTCAGCTCAAGATGCAAAAAACAAGCCGTCACGCAGCCCATGAGGATGATACGGGTCGCATAAAATGGCGCAAAAGTGCAATTTACTTTCTTTAAAATTTCCGAATTTTTGTCACCACTTGGTAGATTTCAAGCATGTATATTTTTATCTAACCCCTACCAACCTGAGACATCATACTGACATGTCAGTTTTACCATATAATGAACATGGTGAAAAAAAAAAAACCAAAAACAAACGTGTAATTGCACTTTTCTGGTCATCATAATGGGAGACCCAGACAATGGGGTTTAGGGCACTGCCCTCCGGAGGTCACACTAGGTACTACAAGTTTGTAGACACCGCCTCCTCCGCTTATAAACCCCTACCGCAGGGAACATCCTCAGTTTTAAACTTAGTGTGCTCGGAGGATCACGCTTTGCTTGCACTTCACTGCATTCTCACAGCTTACGTGATGGCGTCTGAAGACAAGGTAAAATGGTTCCGGTCGGGACCTGCGACAGCCTCCCCGCTCACCCTTGTGGAACACGCAGGTGGAGGTACCGGAGGGCCTTGGGCCTGGACACTTTGTGTCCTCCCGGTACGCTGTCGCGCTCCTCTCCATCCCTCTCCGGGGGGCTCTGGAGAGTGGGAGATGGGAGCCTTGCACAGCTCCGCTCCGTCCGAGGCCTCCCTAAATGGTGCTTACAGACCGGACTGGAGCCAGCCCAGTCCGAGGCCTCCCTAAATGGTGCTTACACTCCGGACTGGTGCTGAACCCCCGTCCGAGGCCTCCCTAAATGGTGCTTACAGACCGGACCGGCACTGAGGCACTCGGTGTCTCCTGTGTGCCTGGGGGTAGTGTCTGTCACTTTATGTGGCCTGACACTCAGACCGCGCGTTACCCTCGGGTCCGCGGATCTGCGGGTGTACCCTGTGCTGGGGTCACCCTGGCTGACCGCCCTGTGTTTCACAGGGGCTGAGGCCGTGGGCTGCGGATGTTTGTTTGTGCATGCAGTCTGTGTATAGTATTTTACACTATTCCCGCGCTGCGGGCTCCGGCACCTTCATGCTGAGGCTGCTTGGAGGATGGGAAGCAGCCCGTGCGGTGACGTCATCGATGGGCGTGTGTGTGTGTTTCCCGCGTGTTTTCGGCGCCACCCACAGTTTCACTGTCGGCGGCCATCTTTACCCTCACTTCCCGGTTGCGATCTGTATGCAGCGTGCGCCTGCACTCCAGGGGAGACCGGAAGCCGTCGCGGAGGTCACACACACACACACCGCTTCCTCATACCGCTTTACTGCGGTCGGTAAGCCACCGGGACTCCCGGTTTTGTTGTCTGCAATTTGGCTTATTTTCCCCTACTGCGGCGATGTCCTCAGCTAGGAAGCGTGCTGCTAGGACGGCAGAGACCACCATTACCTGTGCTACATGCAATGGAACACTGGTGGAGGGGTCCTGCAATAACTGCGGACGCCCAGAGGCCCGGACTGACACTGCTGAGTCAGCAGCTCCGGTGCTATACCCTGAGGTTCAGGTGATCTCAGGGCCATGGGAGACTCAGAATAAGATCAATGAATCTCTGTTGTCCCAGCTGTCCTCCATGTCGCAATCCCTGGAGGCACTTAATAGGAGGCTGGATAGCCCAGCTACTCCGTCCAGTTACCCCCGGGTGTCTCCCTCTTCTGCTGTGAGACCCCTTAAGCGGGCTCGTCGTGAGGAGTCACCCGAGCTCCAGGCTCTCTCTGAGGAGGAGCGTTCCTCTGATGGTGAGGACGATGATGGGGGTTCAAATTTCGGGTCTGTGTCTATATCTGAACCACCAGACGGAGTGGAGGATCTGGTGTCCTCTATCAACGAGACCTTACGTCTCGTGACACCCCCTGAGGAGGTGACGGTGCACCCGAAGGAGGTCTATCAATGGCTGCGGCCAGAGGCTAGACCAAGTGGCTCCTTCATGGACCACACGAATTTTGGAAGGGTGGTTAGAGCTCCCAGGTTACATCCTGGGCGGCGTTATGTCCGTAAACCCAAGGACAATCGCTTCCCCTTCCCCCAGGAGGTGCTTCAGGAGTGGTCGCAGTCCCCGAAGGTGGACGCTTCCATGACCAGGATTGCTGCACGCTCCCTTTTCTCTGCCTCTGATAGCTCCTCGCTGAAGGATGCTATGGATAGACAGGTTGAGCAACTCGCCAAGTCTTCCTATGAGGCTGTGGGGTCTTCCTTTGCCCCTAATTTTGCCACGGTCTGGACCTTGCAAGCGATTACTACGTGCTTGGATGGTATCTCTGACCTGGCAAGATCCAGTCCAGAGGTCCTGGCACTTACCGAGAGGGCAAGGGCCTATGCGGACTACGCCAGGACGGCGACTCTGGAAACTGCCACTCGCTCAGCTGTGGCTTCGGCCATTGCTATAGCGATCCGCAGATTGTTGTGGCTGCGTCTTTGGGACTCAGATACCACATCCAAGAAGATTTTGCAGAATCTTCCGTTCGCTGGTGACAGGCTTTTTGGCACCGAACTGGACAAGCTGATAAAGGATTCTGCTGAGTCTAAGATACCGTAGAATAAGCCTAAGCCACGGTATACCGTTAAAAGGAACCCAAAACAGTGGTCCTTTCGTTCCAGCTCGCAGTCATCAGCACCGTCCGCTCGCACGGACCGAGGGGGAAAGCCCGCTTCTCAGTGGCGCTCTAAGAGTCGTCCAAAGAAGCCGGCGGGGACGGCAGCTGCCGCCCCCAAACCCGCCTCTGCATGACTCGCTCTCCCTTCCTACCTCCCCACAGGTGGGGGGCCGCTTGTCTCGCTTTCAGGACAAATGGCTACTTCACGTTCAAGATCAGTGGGTTCGAGACGTGGTCTCGCGAGGTTACAGGATAGAGCTGACGTCAAAACCGATATCCCGATTCCATCGGTCGGTCCCATCGCCAGAAAAGGCTCAGGCTTTTTACTTGGTGTTGGAGGGTCTCCGCAGAGACGGAGTGGTGATACCGGTGCCTCCCGGAGAGAGGTTCAGGGGTTTTTACTCCAACCTCTTTATCGTCCCGAAGAAGGACGGATCCTTCCGCCCGGTACTGGACCTGAAGTTGTTCAACCATCACGTGTTGGTTCGGAAGTTCCGCATGGAATCACTGCGCTCCGTGATCGCGGCTGTATCACAGGGAGACTTCCTGGCGTCCATAGATATCAGAGACGCTTACCTTCATGTGCCCATTGCACCAGCTCATCAGCGCTGGCTGAGATTCGCAGTGGGGGAAGAACACTTCCAATTTGTGGCGCTGCCGTTCGGGTTGGCCTCGGCACCGCGGGTGTTCACAAAGGTGATGGCCTCTATGATGGCTCTCCTGCACGTGCAGGGACATGCCGTCATTCCCTATTTGGACGACCTACTGGTCAGGGCGCCATCAGAACACCTTTGTCAAGAGAGCCTGGATGTGACCATGCGGTCTCTGGAACAGTTCGGTTGGCTCCTCAATATTCAGAAGTCAACGCTAGTTCCGACCCAGTCTTTGACATATTTGGGCATGGACTTCAACACAGCCTCAGCCCTGGTATCTCTTCCACGAGTCAAGCAGATGGCGATCCAGTCAGGAGTGCAAGCAGTCCTCCTGTCTCCACAATCATCCCTACGGGTGTTGATGATGCTGGTGGGGCGCATGGTGGCAGCAATAGAGGCGGTGCCTTTTGCACAATTTCGCCTCCGTCCTCTCCAGCTGGAGATCCTCCGCAGGTGGGACAAAAGGTCGATTTCTCTGAATCGGCTGGTGACCCTTTCCCAACCGACCAGAGATTCCCTGCAGTGGTGGTTACAGCCACATCACTTGTCTCGGGGCCGGTCCTTCATCAAACCGTCATGGTTAGTGGTGACCACCGACGCCAGTCTGAAGGGCTGGGGAGCGGTGTACTTACACCACAGGGCCCAAGGCCTCTGGACTCGGTCGGAGTCGGCGTTGCAGATCAACGTGCTGGAGATCAAGGCGGTCTATCTGGCACTCCTGGCGTTTCAGAGATTCCTCTCAGGACAACCCATTCGGGTTCAGTCCGACAATGCGACGGCCGTCGCTTATATAAATCATCAAGGAGGAACCAGGAGTGCAGAGGCTCTGGCCGAAGTCCACCGCATCCTATCCTGGGCGGAGGACAACAACTGCCTGATCTCCGCAGTTCACATCCCAGGGGTCGAAAACTGGGAGGCCGACTATCTGAGCCGGCAGGGGATGGACGCCGGAGAGGGGTCTCTTCATCCGGACGTCTTCCGGGACATCTGCAGCAGATGGGGCACTCCGGACGTGGATCTGATGGCCTCACGGCTGAATCATCAGGTGCCGCAATACATGGCGAGGTCATGGGATCCCCAATCTCTGGGAGCGGATGCTCTGGTCCTGACTTGGTCCAGATTCCATCTGCCGTATGTGTTCCCGCCTCTGGCTCTGATTCCCAGGGTGCTGTGGAAAATCAGGTCGGAGTGCAGGGTCGCCATTCTAGTGGCTCCAGATTGGCCCAGGAGGTCCTGGTATCCGGACCTGTGGCAACTGTCAGGCGGACACAGGTGGGCTCTTCCAGACCGCGCAGATTTACTCGCGCAAGGCCCATTCTTCCACCTCAATTCCAAGGCCCTCAGATTGACTGCATGGCTCTTGAGGCCTGGCTGCTGACTTCCAGGGGTTTTTCCCCTACGGTGGTTGCCACTATGAATCGGGCTAGGAAGCCAGTCTCAAGGAAGATGTACCACAGGACGTGGAAAATCTTTTTTACTTGGTGTGCCTCTGGTGGACGGTCTCCGTGGCCCTTGTCCATCCCGACGTTGTTGGCTTTCCTACAGTCGGGTTTGGAATTAGGATTATCCCTTGGCTCCTTGAAAGGTCAAGTCTCAGCACTTTCAGTGCTGTTTGACAGGCGATTGGCGCTCCTCCCGAAGGTCCGTCAATTTCTGCAGGGGGTGTCACGGATGGTTCCGCCCTACAAGAGACCTCTGGACCCTTGGGACCTCAACATGGTCCTGGCGGCATTACAGAGACCACCGTTTGAGCCGCTGAGAGATGTTTCTCTATCTCGCCTGTCTCAGAAAGTGGCCTTTCTGGTGGCAATCACGTCTCTGAGAAGGGTCTCAGAATTGGCTGCACTTTCGTGCAAGTCGCCCTTTCTGGTGGTTCACCAAGACAAGGTGGTGTTGCGTCCTCGGCCAGAATTCTTGCCGAAGGTGGTTTCAACTTTTCACCTGAACCAGGAGATTGTTCTCCCATCATTTTGCCCTGCTCCCGTTCATCAGGTTGAACGCGACCTCCATACTCTGGATCTCGTGAGAGCGGTACGCATTTATGTGTCCAGGACCGCCTCCTTTAGGAGTTCGGATTCCTTATTTGTTCTTACGACAGGTCGCTGTAAGGGGTCCGCGGCATCAAAGTCGACATTGGCCAGATGGATTAAAGCTTCCATTCAAGAGGCTTACCGGGCTTCTGGTTTGCCTCTCCCGGTGGGATTGAAGGCTCACTCTACCAGAGCTGTAGGTGCCTCCTGGGCCTTGCGACATCGAGCGTCTGCTCTACAGGTGTGTCAGGCAGCCACTTGGTCTAGCCTGCACACTTTCTCTAAGCACTATATGGTGCATGCCCATGCCTCTGCGGATGCAAGTTTGGGCAGGCGGGTTCTCCAGGCGGCGGTTGCCCACCTTTAAAGGGAACCATGTATTATCCGTCTTGTTGAGGAACTCTTCCCGCCCTGGGGTATTGCTTTAGGACATCCCCATTGTCTGGGTCTCCCATTATGATGACCAGAAAAAAGAGAATTTTGTTTACGTACCGTAAATTCTTTTTTCTTTAATCATCAATGGGAGACCCAGCACCCACCCAGTTGTTCCGTTGCATGTTTTGCATTTGTTCTGTTCTCTGTTGAGACAGTGTTTGCCGGGTTGTTGAACCGTCTGTGCACGGCATTCGTCCCGATGTTTCGGGTGTGGTTTATTTCCTCCTCGCAGCTTATGGACCAAACTGAGGATGTTCCCTGCGGTAGGGGTTTATAAGCGGAGGAGGCGGTGTCTACAAACTTGTAGTACCTAGTGTGACCTCCGGAGGGCAGTGCCCTAAACCCCATTGTCTGGGTCTCCCATTGATGATTAAAGAAAAAAGAATTTACGGTACGTAAACAAAATTCTCTTTTTTTATGCAATTTCACCGTAGTTGGATTTTTTTTTTCACATTTTCCTGTACACTATGTGGTAAAATAAATTATTTTATTCTAAAGTACAACTCGTCCCGCAAAAAACAAGCCGTCATATGTCTATATTGATGGAAAAGTAAAAAAGTTATGGCTCTTGCAAGAAGGGGAGGGAAAAACGGAAAATTGCCAAGGGGTGAAGGGGTTAATGTGCAGCTGTGACATAGACCCTAGCATGTAGTTTACTTTTTATTCTTCTTGCTCATGGTATAACTTTGCAGTGATATCTGAATATCAGCTAGGCTATTTGTTCAAATAACTAGACATATATATTGTGTTAAAAATTCATGTTTTTTTGAATTTTTTATAATCTTCATTGTAACATTTGCCTATATCTTTCTTTACTGTCAGAGAATTTTCTGGTGGATGGCGTATGAGGTTGGCATTAGCTCGGGCTCTATTTGGCAGGTACAGTATTACATTTTTTTAAGTCATTACTAAAGAGAGTTTTTATCTTTTCTATACTTATGTTACTGTGTAACCCTTTTTCACCTCTGATTGGCTCAGTCACCAAAAATCACTTTACATTTTGTGGAGTGTATTACTCAATGTAATTTAAAGGCAGAGCTGTGGGGTCGGTAAGCCAAACCTCCGACGACTCAATTTCCCTGACTCCGACTCACACATACACGGCTCATGTTTGGGTGATAAATTTATTGTAGTACAATGTGAACATCAGGCTTTAATCATGTTATTGTACAATAATCAAGATATTTAAGGTAGATAGAACAGAAAATAAATTTATTGTAATAGAATTTAGAACACAAAAAACTTTAATAAATTGTAAATATGCAATGCACTATGTAAAAAATGGGAAAAAAAGTTTTCAACATAAAATTGAATAACATATAAATTTGTTATGAGAAATAGAATCACATCCATAAGTTCCTACCTCACTGATAACCTCAAATCTGACCTAATTATTTCTCCTTCGCCTCATTGGGGGACACAGGACGATGGGTTATGCTATTCTGCCACTAGGAGGCGACACTAAGCAAATGAAAAAAGAAGCACAGTGGCTCCTCCCAGCAGTATACAGTTGTGGCCAAAAGTATTGCCACCCCTGCAATTCTGTCAGATAATACTCAGTTTCTTCCTGAAAATGATTGCAATCACAAATTCTTTGGTATTATTATCTTCATTTAATTTGTCTTCAATGAAAAAACACAAAAAGAATTGTCCTAAAGCCAAATTGGATATAATTCCACACCAAACATAAAAAAGGGGGTGGACAAAAGTATTGGCGCTGTTAGAAAAATCATGTGATGCTTCTCTAATTTGTGTAATTAACAGCACCTGTAACTTACCTGTGGCACCTAACAGGTGTTGGCAATAACTAAATCACACTTGCAGCCAGTTGACATGGATTAAAGTTGACTCAACCTCTGTCTTGTGTCCTTGTGTGTACCACATTGAGCATGGAGAAAAGAAAGAAGACCAAAGAACTGTCTGAGGACTTGAGAAACCAAATTGTGAGGAAGCATGATGAATCTCAAGGCTACAAGTCCATCTCCAAAGACCTGAATGTTCCTGTGTCTACCGTGCGCAGTGTCATCAAGAAGTTTAAAGCCCATGGCACTGTGGCTGACCTCCCTAGATGTGGACGGAAAAGAAAAATTGACGAGAGATTTCAACACAAGATTGTGCGGATGGTGGATAAAGAACCTCGACTAACATCCAAACAAGTTCAAGCTGCCCTGCAGTCCGAGGGTATAACAGTATCAACTTGTACTATCCGTCGGCGTCTGAATGAAAAGGGACTGTATGGTAGGATACCCAGGAAGACCCCACTTCTTACCCCGAGACATAAAAAACCCAGGCTGGAGTTTGCCAAAACTTACCTGAGAAAGCCTACAACGTTTTGGAAGAATGTTCTCTGGTCAGATGAGACAAAAGTAGAGCTTTTTGGGCAAAGGCATCAACATAGAGTTTACCGGAGAAAAAAAGAGGCATTCAAAGAAAAGAACACGGTCCCTACAGTCAAACATGGCGGAGGTTCCCTGATGATTTGAGGTTGCTTTGCTGCCTCTGGCACTGGACTGCTTGACCGTGTGCATGGCATTATGAAGTCTGAAGACTACCAACAAATTTTGTAATAATATAGGGCTAGTGTGAGAAAGCTGGGTCTCCCTCAGAGGTCATGGCTCTTCCAGCTGGACAATGACCCAAAACACACTTCAAAAAGTACTAGAAAATGGTTTGAGAGAAAGCACTGGAGACTTCTAAGGTGGCCAGCAATGAGTCCAGACCTGAATCCCATAGAACACCTGTGGAGAGATCTAAAAATGGCAGTTTGGAGAATTCACCCTTCAAATATCAGGGACCTGGACCAGTTTGCCAAAGAAGAATGGTCTAAAATCTAAATAAGTAACTCATTGATGGTTATCAGAAGCGGTTGATCGCAGTTATTTTGGCTAAAGGTTGTGCAACCAAGTATTAGGCTGAGGGTGCCAATACTTTTGTCTGGCCCATTTTTGGAGTTTTGTGTGAAATTATCTATGTTTTGTTTTTTGCTTCATTCTCTTTTGTGTTTTTTCATTTAAGACAAAATAAATGAAGATAATGATACCAAAGAATTTGTGATTGCAATCATTTTCAGGAAGAAACTGAGTATTATCTGACAGAATTGCAGGGGTGTCAATACTTTTGGCCACAACTGTATAACCCCCTGACTGGCACAGTTCAGCCAGTTTTTTGCTTAGTGTTTTAGGAGGCAAGATACTGTTTGTTATTTTCTCTCATCAAGTTCCTTCAGACAGCTGCACCGTCCCTCCTCAGTCCCCACAGTTGGGGCTCTGAGTAGTAGGTGAGGGCCAGCTCCTGCAGCATCCCTCCCCAGACCCCATAGTTGGGAATATGGGTTGCAGGAGGTGTCGCCTGGGCCTCTGGCCGCAGCAGCACAGAAGATGGAGCTGCGCTGGGATGGAGGTCTGTTCCCCTGACCCTTGTGGGTTCCAAGGTGGGGAACCATTATCAGGTAGGAGCTGCGCTGTCCTCCGGTGTCCCCCTGGGTTCTCCTGTCCGTGCTTCGTCTCCGGCGCTGCGCTCCGCGCCGGCCCCCCTTCGGCCGGCGGCCTGGGATGTTAATTTAGGCCCTGACTTTGGGCCTATATGTGTTTCCCCGCCCATAGTGATGATGCGGCGCGGCGCAGCCGGGAACACCCCGGCCGGCCCATCAACCAGTCGCGCGGGTCTGCTCTGGGCATCACTGGGGGGGGCGTGGCCTCACGTTTCCCTCTCCTAGGCAGTTTCTGGCGCCATTTGCAGAGTGGGACTTCACTGCAGCACGGTCGGAGCTCTGCGGGGGGACACAGGATTCGGGGCAACGCTGTGCTTCCAGGTGACAGGGCTCAGCAGTGGCTTATATCCTGCTGTAGCCCTAGACTGTATATTGTGGCTCAGAAGTGAATAGTTTCATTCTGCTGCAGCTTTGTCTGTCTGCTGGCACTCAGCAGTATATACCTCTGTGTATAGCTGAGGATGTCGGACAAAAAGGTCAAGAAAGCACCAAAGGCCTTTAATGTGTACTATGCCTTTTGCACTGCGTGCAAGGCTGCGCTGCCCTGCGGTTGTTTTACTCCACTCTGCCAGGCCTCTCAGCCATGTGCCCCTGTCTCTGAGCAGGTGCCCACTGCTGAGGATGTGCCCGCTAGCGTCTCTGCTCTGCCGGAATGGGCGGTTGCATTGTCGCGGTCTGAAGGCCAGTCAATACAGCAACTCTCTGAGACGCTGATCCAGGTTGTGCAGGCCCGTCCTTCATCTAGCACGTCGGACCAGCCGGGTTCTCCGGACGACTGTTCCGGTCTGGAGGAGACGCGCTCTCGTACTCCTCCTTCCTTCCATACTTCTGGTAGGAAGAGACTCCGCAGGGGGTCTCCCAAGGCCCCGTCTCAAGGTTCTCAGGCTTTCCCTGCACGGAGTAGGTCCCGTGAATCACGCTCATCTGGTGAGCTCAGTAATTTGGATGTGGAGGCGGATCTGGGTGATTCGCTCGAGTCCGCTACCTCTGATACTCTTGCCATGGTGGATGACCTGGTGTCGGCCGTTAATCAAGCCTTGTCAGTGGCTGACCCGGCTCCGGTCGCCTCATTGGACCACGTGATATCTTTCAAGAGGCCCAAGAGATCTCAGAAGGTGTTCTCTGATCATCCTGAAATTCAGGACATTCTACAGAAACATTGGTCCCAGCCGGATAAACGGTTTGGTAATCGTAAGGCAATTGAGGCTCGTTATCCTTTTTTGCCAGCGGTGGCACAAGCTTGGTCAGATTCCCCGCAGGTGGATCCTCCAGTGTCCCGTCTGGCGTCCAGGACACTTCTTTCTCTTCTTGATAGTGCGTCTATCAAGGACTCCACTGACTGTCAGCTGGAACAATTGTCCGGATCGGTGTTCGAGGTTTCAGGGTCATTTCTGTCTCCCTCCTTCGCCTCCATGTGGGTGGCTAAGGCCATTGTGACCTGGGCGGGTGATTTTACATTCCGCTTTACGTCACAGGGGTGCAGATCCAGAGTTGTTGGATCTGGCTGGTCAGATTTCTGTCACTGGGGAATTCCTGGTGCACGCTTCTATTGATGCGGCTAATTGCACAGCGGCGGCGGCTTCAAATGCCATCGCGATTCCCCGAGCTCTCTGGCTTCGGGAGTGGAAGGCGGATTCGGCTTTGAAAAGGTCTCTCACCGGCATACCTTATTTAGGTGGGCGTCTGTTTGAAGAAAAGCTTGATAAGATGATCTCTGACGCTACGGGAGGTAAGAGTACCTCACTTCCTCAGCAGAAGCCCAAGCGTAAATTCACCAAGGGTCAACAGGCAAGGTTCCGGTCCTTTCGGAACTCGTCCGGGTGGTCTGTTTCCCGCCCTGTACAGTCGTCCCGTGCGCCGCGTGCAGACAGAGGTTCCCAGGCTCCCAGTAAGTCGGGTTCTGGCTGGCAGCCCCGAACCAGACATTCTAAGTCAAAGGAGTCCGGATCGCAGAAGTTTTCCTCTTCTTGACTCGACTCTTCCGGAAGACTCTTCCCGAGTGGGCGGATGACTTTCCCACTTTCGGCATGCCTGGCTCGCTGTTACAGACGATTAGTGGGTTCGGGACTCTGTCTTTCGGTTACAGCATCGACTTTCACGCTCTTCCTCACAGGAAGTTCCTTCTTTCTCGCCTTCCGGGAACGCCAGTAAAGAAAGACGCCTTCTTTCGGGCCATCGACTCCCTTCAGCGGGCGGGAGTCGTCGTTTCAGTACCTCAGGGCGAGCGGTTCCACGGATTCTATTCAAATCTGTTTATCGTGCCAAAGAAGGACAGATCATCCCGTCCTGTTTTGGATTTGAAACATCTGAACAGTTTTGTCCGAGTCCGACATTTTCAGATGGAATCCCTGCGATCCGTCATCACTTCCATGCGGCAGGGGAAGTTCCTCGCTTCCATCGATATCAAGGACGCCTACTTGCATATTCCGATATCCAAGTGTCACCAAAGGTTCTTGCGCTTCGTTGTGAACGAGGATCATTACCAATTCGTTGCACTTCCTTTTGGATTGGCAACTGCCCACGAGTGTTCACCAAGGTTATGGCGGCGTTCATGACTGTGCTGCACGTTCGGGGTGTGTCGGTTTTCCGTACCTGGATGACCTGTTAATCAAGGGTTGGTCTTTCAAGGACTGCGAGGACCGTGTCTGCGTCACGATGGACACTCTCTCGCGTCTAGGGTGGATTCTCAATCTACCAAAGTCTTCTCCAGTTCCGAGCCGCAGTATCTCATTCCTGGGAATGATCCTGGACACGTCTCGGGGACTTGTGCTTCTTCCTCAGGACAAGGTTCAGTCTCTGCGCTGTGCGATTCGGATGCTCCTACGTCCTGTCCCACATTCCCTTCAGTTCACAATGCGGGTCTTGGGGAAGATGGTGGCGACAATGGAGGCAGTGCCCTTTGCTCAGTGGCATATCCGTCCATTGCAGTTGGCTCTCCTGGCGGCTGGAATTGCAGCCCGTTCACTGTTCATTGGATTTTCCTGCTGTCGGCAGCGATAAGACTTTCTCTCCGCTGGTGGCTGATTCGGTCATCTCTCTCTCGGGGAAGATCCTTTCTGCGGGTCCGGTGGGACGTGCTAACCACCGATGCCAGTCTCCTCGGCTGGGGAGTGGTGTTTTGTCATTACACGGCCCAGGATCGGTGGACCCCAGAGGAATCCTCTCTACCCATAAATCTCCTGGAGATTCGAGCCATTTACTTGGCGCTGAAAAGTTTTCATCATCTCCTGAGGGGCCGTCACATTCTCATTCAGTCGGACAATGCCACGGCGGTGGCTTATGTCAGCCATCAGGGCAGAACGCGCAGCAAGGCGGCAATGCGGGAAGGAGAGCCGATTCTTTGTTGGGCCGAATCGTCAGGGGCAGTTCAATCGGTGATTCACATTCCGGGGATCGAGAATTGGGCGGCGGATTTTCTCAGTTGTCAGGGACTCGTGTCAGGAGAATGGGCTCTCCATCCGGATGTATTCGATCAGATCTGCGATCGGTTCAGGATCCCGGATGTGGATCTCATGGCGTCACGGAAGAACGGCAGGTGCCCGCCTTCTTTGCCCACTCTCGAGATCCCCTTGCTCTGGGATCAGATGCTCTGGTCCAGAACTGGATGCAGTTTCGTCTCCCATACGTCTTTCCTCCTCTGGCCCTCATTCCCAGGGTGGGCGGCGGATTTTCTCAGTTGTCAGGGACTCGTGTCAGGAGAATGGGCTCTCCATCCGGATGTATTCGATCAGATCTGCGATCGGTTCAGGATCCCGGATGTGGATCTCATGGCGTCACGGAAGAACGGCAGGTGCCCGCCTTCTTTGCCCGCTCTCGAGATCCCCTTGCTCTGGGATCAGATGCTCTGGTCCAGAACTGGATGCAGTTTCGTCTCCCATACGTCTTTCCTCCTCTGGCCCTCATTCCCAGGGTGGTGCAGAAAATCAGAACGGAACCCGTTCCGGTGATTCTGGTGGCCCCGGACTGGCCCAGGAGATCGTGGTACGCCGATCTCGTGCAACTTGCCCCAGACGTTCCATGACAGCTGCTGGACCGTCCGGATCTTTTCTCCCAGGGCCCATTTCATCACCAGAACTCAGGGGCTCTTCGTTTGATGGTCTGGCCCTTGAGACCCGACTTTTGACTCAGGCGGGATTTTCGGAGAAGGTTGGTGTTCTCTTGTTTTTTAGTTCCTTTTTGCCTTATCGGCCTATATATAGTTTCCCTCCTACTGCTTTAGCACAAAACTGGCTGAACTGTGCCAGTCAGGGGGTTATATACTGCTGGGAGGAGCCACTGTGCTTCTTTTTCATTTGCTTAGTGTCGCCTCTTAGTGGCAGAATCGCATAACCCATCGTCCTGTGTCCCCCAATTAGAGGCTAAGAGAAAAGGAATTTACGGTGAGTACACAAAATTCTTCTTTTTAAGGCTGGAGAACAACTTTAGTTGGTGGTAAAGCAGTAACCACATGGGCAACATCTCTAAATTTCAGGGTAGAAAGGAACTGCATGATGCACAGTCAGTTTTAATGAATAGTTGAACTCTTCTATCTCTTTGAGAGCAAGTGAAGAATTTTGCTGAAATATGATCAGTCTGTTTGCTATGGGAGTGGAATCTTTTTTTTTTTTCTTTTTTTTTTTTCTTCCCTGTGGCAAAGCTCTGCCTGCTCCATGTGATCCAAATACAATTCAAGATTAAAAGGCTAACGCTGAAGATAAGGTAGCAGTAGCACTGGCTGGGCCCAATTCCTCTTGCTCTTGGCCATCTGGTGGCCCACTTATCCTAACTGCTAGCTCTGCTTCTTTTCCTTTATTAAGCTGTTGATCATCCAGCATATATGATGACTTGGGTCCACATAACCAGCTGCCATAAGAGTTTTATTTTCTAATAGCAGTGTCTTTCTGTTTCATTGAAGCAGCAATGCCATCGTGATTAATCCTCCTCTTGGGGACAGGAAAAACAACCAAGTTCTTCCACTCCTTTATGAAAATGCCAGGAGTTAAATCCTAAGCTTGTCATTTTTTTAGCCATTGTAAATGGGTGATGAAGCAATTCCTTCAATTCAGCCACATGTGTCCATTGACCTAGTGGTACCTGAGGGTTGGCCATGTCTATAAAAAAAAAAAAAAAAAAAAAAAAGGTTTTTATCTCAAGCAATCGCTCAGTCATTGAAGACGTTTTGCCCCTTAAGGTTCACGCGGCAATTTTGCTAGGAATTTCACTGGCAATTTGCTGGTTGCGGTGAAATCATGGACACATTGCTCCATTTGTACACGGCAACAAAATAGAACAATGTGTCCATGATTTCACTGCAACCAGCAAATTGCTAGCAAAATTGCCGCGTGTGACGGTACCTTTAGAGTGGATTGATCCACAGTTGCCCCTATTCCAGTACGTCACTTCAAGATGGAATCAATTTTAGAGATCCTGGAAGCATTGACTCACTTTGACAATCAGATTCCAGCATGTCCCTCTTGCAGACTATCTCCTCTTGCTAGCTGCAGCGTGTGCACAACACAGCGCATGTGATGAATAGGAGATAGACTTGAAGCAGCTTCAACAAGATTGTCTAATTCTAAAGTATTTTGCTGTACTTCTGAAGTCGTATCTGTTTGTTCCTCAATTACAGGAACACCACTGTGGCCTTCCATCTCAAACATACTGAAGCTGAAATTTTGTAGCTGTTGTTCCCCTTCAATATTCTCTTTAATCAGTTTAATTGTACTTATCATGTTTGAAGCATTGTCAGTTACAATAGAACCTGTTGTTTTTTGAGTTCATAATTTTGCAGAACGTTTCCAACTAAGGTCTGGAGAAACAGTCTGGTGTGATGAGCGTTAGTATCTTTTCTTAATCGCTTCATTGGAGGACACTGGAAGACTTTGGGTATATGCTTGCTGCCACCAGGAGGCTGACACTATGCAAATAAGCAACTCCTTCCCAGCAGTATACACCCACCTACTGGCACAAACACAACTCAGTTTTAACTTAGTGTCTTAGGAGGCAGACACGTATCTACCAGAATTTTTTTATTAGTTTCATTTTATTTTTTTTTCTCTGAAGATTTCATCAGGGCATACGTGTGCGTTGGTCGCACTGTTAACTCTCCCTCTCTGGGCCAGGGTTTCCTCCACATGGTTCCATGGTCTGGGGTAATCCCTAGGCTGGACATAAGTGCCTGCTCTGGACCATCAGCTTCTCTACCCGCTCGCCCACCAGAGCCGGTCGGTAGGGTCAGCAAATCCCGGATCCCTTTGCAAAGCGGCTACCAGGTCGACTGTTCACACGTTTGTTAAATTCTACAAGGTTAATGCTGCTGCTCTATGGCGCAAGATTCTCCAGGCTGCTGTGGTCTGAGTTTGACCAATATTTCTTCTGTTATCGTACCCACCCGGCGGGACTGCTTGTGTAAGTCCCAAGGTTTTCCTGTGTCCCCCAATGAAGAGATTAAGAAAAAGGGATTTTTGGTACTCACTGTAAAATCCTTTTTTCGAAGCTTCAATTGGGGGGCACAGCTCAACTCCCTTTGTACATAGTTGTGCAAGTTTATGTGCCTGTGGTTGCTGCTATTGCTAATTGCTATTCTCTCTAACTGAGTCGTGTTTGTGCCAGTAGGTGGGTGTATGCTGCTGTGGAGGAGATGTTTTTTTTTTTTTTTTTTTTTTTTTTTTTTTTTTTTTTTTTTTGCATTGTGGCAGCAAGCATACACCCAAGGTCTTCCTGTGTCCCTCAATTGTAGCTTCAAGAAAGGGATTTTACGGTGAGTCCCAAAAATCCCCTTTTACTGCTAGTGTCTGGGTAACAATTTTTTTGTTGTCACAAACAAATGTTAGGGTACTTTCACATCAGCATTTTTTTGAAATCGCGACAGATGCGGTAAAAAACCGCATCTGCCGCGATTACCGAATAACCGCGGCACAGTTGCGGCAAGCCCCATACAATGTATATGCGGGCTTGCGGCAGGTGCAGCAAGTGCGGTTTTGGCACTTGCGGCAGGTGCGGCTGCGAAAAAAAAGCGCGGTCAGCCGCGGTTTTTCCGTGGCCGCACCTGCCGCAAGTGCCAAAACCGCACCTGCCGCAAGCCCGCATATATATTGTATGGGGCTAGCCGCAACTGTGCCGCAAGTGCAGCGGTTATACGGTAATCGCGGCAGATGCGGTTTTTTCACCGCATCTGCCGCGATTTAAAAAACCCACTGATGTGAAAGCGAGCTTATATGTAGAGAAGGAGCTTCATGTATTATGTACATAAAGCACAGCACTGATCCTTCTCAACTAAACGACTAGATCCTTTGATCAGGAATAGAACAGACATTTACAAGACATTTCATAGTTTTCCCAAATTCTTATGAAAAAATATTCAGCACTTAGTGTATTGAACTACTGTACACACTTTATTATATATTTTAGAAGTCAGAATTGGTCCATTTTGTACTGACTCCAACTCTGACTCCACCAAAATGGACACCAGCTCCACAGCCCTGTTTAAAAGGACTTGTTATTAGCAATGCCATTATGTAAATTATATTTTCTCTTCATGTAGGCCTGACCTACTTCTGCTTGATGGTAAATATTCTGCTTATTTAATTTTAATTGTTTTTTTTTTTTTTGTTTGTTTCTTTTTTTAATTTATTCATCTTTTTGATTTCTGTGTTACTTTTCTCCAGAACCTACCAACATGTTAGATGTGCGAGCCATCCTTTGGCTGGAAAACTATCTGCAGGTTCGTTTGCATAATGATATGTTTTCCATTAATCTGCAGATCTAGAGAGCAGCATGGATGTATTATATTTTTCTTGCAGACCTGGCCTTCCACAATTCTAGTTGTCTCCCATGACCGTAATTTCCTGAATACAGTTGCGACTGATATTTTGCACCTGCATAGCCAACGCTTGGAGGCATACCGGGGCAACTTTGAGAGCTTTTTGAAGACCAAGGAAGAGCGGTTAAAAAACCAGCAGAGAGAATATGAGGCACAACAGCAGTATCGGGAACATATACAGGTGATCAAGTGAATAATTTCTGTAGATACAGGATGTGTGTAATCTTATGTGATGTAGTGAATGGCTGGATTTTAAATGGCAAGTATGTATCACACAGGCACAGGTATGTTGAAATCTAAATGTGAATGTTTTACTGTGCCTTCCACAGTAAAGGGTTAAATGCATGCTGTTCTGTGTATATCTGATTAAACACAGCATCCCACCTGTATGTCGGGTCGGATATTAGCTGACTAGTGCTGTGTGAGTCTTCCAAAAGCCTGCAAAGGTGCAGAACATATTATTTGAGACTGAGAGACTGGATGAGAAACTGCAGAGCAGGCAATGTGAGGGGGACTGTTTGAGCCTCTCTGTGTGAGGTTGCTGGGAGCGCCTGAAGAGCTTGATGTAAACACGGCCTAGTCACAGTGAGGAATGAGTTGGCCTGTAAACCGTGTTGTCTACTGACTGAAGACGGTCAATGGACACTTTGAGTACTCCACTGATGTAGTGGCGTTTGCTCCATTGAGACAGTATATGAATATGTACGCTGAGACGTGTGTGTGAATACTGCTCTGGGACAATTAGGGAGAAGTATACCTCAACCTGTACTGGAATATATCCATTGTGAAAGATAAATTGACTATGCATTGTATGGACATTTACGTTAAAGCTAAAGGAAAGCCTCATGTTTGTTATGGAGCATGGTTTATGAAGTCTGGGATAAACCTGATGAACTTCTGTATAGAAACCGTTGGTGTGTGCTTCATTTCCGCTGCCAAGGGAGTATCCCCTAATACCCCCAGTGAGCGCTACCTCACACTTACCAGGTGTTAAAGGGAACTTGTCAGCTCGTTTTTACTCTCAAACCTATTACTACCTGTCCCTGCACCCTTCAGCTACATCCCTAACCGTCCCTGTCTGACCAATAACTGTACTATAATTGTAAAAAATGATTTTGATACTTACATATCCATATGGTTATTAGTCTTCTAGACTACATATACAGTCTGACTGGGCAGACTGCATTTCTTCCCCCCCATGCCACGGTGGGCACGATCATTCATCCTCAAGCGTGATCAATCAGTCAGGAGTGCGCACCCGCTTCAAAATTCTTGTTCCCTCTTCTGGTGATGACGCGCTGCTGGCCAAGCGTCATTTCTGGTCCTGCGCATTGTGGGGGATGTATTGACGTACAGGCCGGCTTTGGATCATGCGCAGTGTGCATTTCGAAGCCGGCCGGTACACCCAATAATCCCCCACAATGCACTAGACTGGAAATGAGGCTCGGACAGCAGCGTGTCAAACCCGGAAGGAGGAGCAAGAATTTTTAATTGGGTGCGCACTCCTGACTGAATGACCGTGCTTCAGGGTGAATGATCTCGCCCACAATGTCATGATCCCAGCATCGAAGGGGAAAGAATTCAGCCGTTGAGACCGCCCAGTCTGACTACAAATGTAGTCTAGAAGACTAATTACCATATGGCCATGTAAGTATCAAACTCATTTTTTACAACAATAGGACAGTTTTAGGTCAGACAGGGATGGCTAGGGATGTTCTAGGAAGGTGCAGGGACAGGTAGTGCTAGGTTTGGGGGTAAAAATGAGCTGACAGGTTCTCTTTAAGTGTGCATTGTGTACGTGTACACTAACTCATCTTATTTTCTAGGTCTTCATTGATCGATTTCGATATAATGCCAATCGAGCTTCTCAAGTGCAGAGTAAGATTAAACTTCTGGAAAAACTGTAAGTTTTACTCTTTTGGAGGGCAGGTAGTGATCCGATGGGAGGCCACAATTAATAATTGGAGTCCTTTGTTACTTCTTGTAGGCCAGAACTGAAGCCTGTAGACAAGGACTCTGAAGTGATATTAAGGTGGGCATCTATCCTTGACCTTTTTTCTCAAATTCGGCAGCCAGGTTTTAGGGGGAGCTGGATGAAATCCTTTTTACTATTAACAGGTTTCCTGATGGCTTTGAAAAGTTTTCTCCACCAATTTTGCAGTTGGATGAGGTTGATTTCTGGTATTCTTCAAGTCAGCCAGTCTTCAAGAATCTTTCTGTGTCTGCAGATCTGGAGTCTCGAATCTGTGTGGTAAGAGCCCATATAGGTACCTCACTTATTCTCCATATAAAATAGGAGATTACTTCTTTAAAATAGTTTCAAAGAAGTATCTGTCATTCTAAAAAGCGAAGTTTCTATGTAGATGTTTTTGTTGGAATGGAAGGTGTAAGGTTGGTTACATTATCCTAAAGGAGACTTATAGTAATTGATATAAAGTTCACATGGGGATGCCCTTTTAAGAAAACTGTAAACCTGTACAACATGTGGAGCAAAAGAGAAATGTGAGAACTTTGGATAAAACTGTTACTTAATAACTGCTGTAACCTAGGTGGTATATGGACCATCTCCAGGCATATGAGAAGGTAAAGAATGCAGCAGACAGTGGAAAAGAACAACATACATTGAGTTTATAATACTGCCAAATAGAGATGGTTTTCAGTCTGGTTGTGCTTTCATTTCATAGGTAGGGGAGAATGGAGCAGGAAAATCCACAATGTTAAAGTTGTTACTGGGAGAATTGTCTCCGGTGCAGGGTATTCGACACGCACACAGGTTAGTGAACATCGTAGCAAACTGTGATCAGGTATGATAGAGCTTTCTTATGAAACAGTGCAACAAAGTATGTAGTAAAGAATTAGAGCGTTAGTAATTGTGGCTAAACATTGACCTTTATATGTTTGTATATGGAGTTTCATTATTATTTTATTTTGTAGTTTGATAAATAAAATGGCCTCTTCATCCCTTTTCTTTTTGTTTTTTTATATTGTCAGTCCATTGGTCATAAAGATTTCTTTCATACAATATTGACTCTTACTGTAGTATAGAGTCTACAGTCTAATGTCTTTTCATTTTTCGGAACAGGAATCTTAAGATTGGTTACTTCAGTCAACATCATGTGGATCAACTGGATCTGAACGTCAACTCGGTGGAGCTACTTGCAAAACGGTTTCCAGGTAGGCCATGCATTTACTTCTATGACACTTCCAAAATACCAACCTTTCATCACATGAAAACATGATATTCTCATAGCGTTTTAAAGGGAATGATATTATTGTGTTGCAAGAGGAGCTGATCAGATTGATTTACATTTTTTGTAGGAAACGTTAAACTCTGTATTCATTAAAATATCTGGTGTTTGTATGAATGAGTTGAATGGACAGTCCAACTCCAGTAAATGACCTCTATCTCTGCATGCACACACATGTAGGAAAGACTGTTAGCAATTGAATAGGACTGACCATTGGAATCATATACATTCAAAGACCAGGGAATCTTTTCCAACAAACCTGTATGTCATTCTGCTCATCTTCTCATTTTCTGTACCGTGCTGTCCACAGATCAGACTGCATGTACAACGTTATAGGTTCCCTTTAACTAGTTTGCAAACTATTCAACGTCTTAAAATGTCAGGGTATTCAGCAAATGTCTCTGCCAGCATGTTTTAGAATGTCTTCCCAGAGTCAGAAGGAGAAGGCAGAGAAGGTTTATTAATGTGTCTGCCTTTCTGATCTGTGAATAAAATTCAGGTACCATTGTTATTATTTCCTGTTCCCATCTAAGGGATCACCTCTACGCCAGGTGCTGGGAAGATGTAGAAGCTGCGTTTTAATAGCTTCAGGACAGCTCAACAATACAGGCAAAAGGCAGAATTAGTCCTGGAATAGGATAAACTGCGCAAAGATGAGACAACCCCATTTATAAAAAAGAAATGTGAATAATGGATGCATATTCACTTTAGTTCACATGTTCACCTGACGCTACCAAAAAATAAAACGAACATAAAAATTAAGCATCATAAAATGTAGCCAAAAATATTTTGATAACTCGAATGAAAAGAGCAACAAAGCTCTGAGCTCCCTAATAATGGCTTCTCAGGGAAAAAAAACCTGAAAATGTGCCTGCTAATTAATGTTCCAAACTTGAATTGGTTAAACACAATAGACAAGGAAATGCCTGAGTTTTCACAACTGCAGTTTGCTCATGTGGGTAGAAGTCGCCTTGTTTGCCACTTGCATTTTCTGCAGGATCTATAAGACAATGAAGTCAATCTGAATTAAAGCGGTCATTCCTCTTTGTCAGTTGTGTTGGCCCCGTTCTGTGAGTTTGCTGATAGCACAATTAAGTATACATGAACAAATCTGATTCCTTATTTTGCTGCATTGTTTTCATCTTTTCCAGGTAAAGTAGAAGAGGAATATCGCCATCAGCTTGGTAGTTATGGGATCTCTGGTGAACTTGCAGTACGGCCTGTAGTTAGTTTGTCTGGGGGCCAAAAGAGTCGAGTGGCATTTGCCCAAATGACAATGCTTTGGTAAGTTATCATGACTTGCCCTGTAATGCCTTCTGCAGTAGCTTCCTTTCATAGGGAACATTCCTTTCTATGTACAACCCCTGGCAAAAATTATGGAATCACCTGGCTCGGAGGATGTCCATTCAGTTGTTTAATGTTGTAGAAAAAAAGCAGATCACAGACATGGAACAAAACTAAAGTAATTCCACATGGCGACTCTCTGCCTTGAAGAAACAGTAAAAGAAATCTTGAAATAAAAATGTGCTAGCCAGTAGCAGTTACTTTTGTAGACCAAGCAGGGGAAAAATTATGGAATCACTCAATTTTGAGGAAACCACTATGGAATCACCTTGTCAATTTTCATTTGCAAAACTAACACCTGCATCAAAAAAGATCTGCTCGTTAGTCTGCATCTAAAAATGATTGATAACACCTTGCACCAAGTGGACTGACATGAATCGTGGTTCCAACACGAGAGATGTCAATTGAAACAAAGGAGAGGATTATCAAACTCTTAAGAGGGTAAATCAACACGCATTGTTGCAAAAGATGTTGGTTGTTCACAGTCAGCTGTGTCTAAAATCTGGTCAAAATACAAACAACATGGGAAGATTGTTAAAGGGAAACATACTGGTAGACCAAGGAAGACATCAAAGCGTCAAAGACCGGAAACCTAAATCAAATATGTCTCCAAAACAGGGAATGCACAAGAAAATAAATGAGGAACGAATGGGAGGAAACTGGAGTCAATGTCTGTGACCAAACTGTAAGAAACCGCCTGAAGGAAATGGATTTACATACAGAATAGCTAAACAAAAGCCATCATTAACACCTAAACAGAAAAAAACAAGGTTACAATAGGCTAAGGAAAAGCAATCGTGGACTGTGGATTACTGGATGAAAGTCATATTCAGTGATGAATTGCGAATCTGCATTGGACAAGGTGATGATGCTGGAACTTTTGTTTGGTGTCATTCCATAAGATTTATAAAGATCACTGCCTGAAGAGAACATGCAAATTTCCACAGTCATTGATGGTATGGGGCTGCATGTCAGGTAAAAGCACTGGGGAAATGGCTGTCCTTACATCTTCAATAAATGCCCAAGTTTACATTGATATTCTGGACACTCTTCTTATCCCATCAATTGAAAGGATGTTTGGGTATGGTGAAATCATTTATCAAGATCATAATGCATCCTGCCATAGAGCAAAAACTGTGAAAACATTCCTTGAAAGAAGACACATAAGGTAAATGTCAATTCCTGCAAATAGTCCAGATCTCAATCCAATTGAAAATCTTTGGTGGAAGTTGAAGAAAATGGTCAATGACAAGGCTCCAACCTGCAAAGCTGATCTGGCAACAGCAATCAGAGAAAGTTGGAGCCAGATTGATGATGAGTACTGGTTGTCACTCATTAAGTCCATGCTTCAGAAACTGCAAGCTGTTATAAAAGCCAGAGGTGGTGCAACAAAATACTAGTTATGTATTTGAGTGTTGTTTTGTTTGTTTGTCATGATTCCATAATTTGTTCCTCAGAATTGAGTGATTCCATCATTTTTCCCCCTGCTTGGTCTACAAAAGTAACCGTTACTGGCTAGCACTTTTTTTTTTTTTCTTCAAGATTTCTTTTAGTGTTTCTTCAAGGCAGAGAGTTTCCATTTGAAATGACTTTAGTTTTGTGCCATGTCTGTGATCTGCTTTTTTTCTACAACATTAAACAACTGAATGGACATCCTCCGAGCCCGGTGATTCCAGAATTTTTGCCAGGGGTTGTAGGATAGAATGGTTACTACATTTTCTAATTCTTATTGTTTTGTTTTTTCCGTCAGTCCAAACTTTTACATTCTGGATGAGCCGACCAATCACCTTGATATGGAGACTATTGAAGCTTTGGGAAGAGCACTGAACAAATTCCGGGTTAGTTTTTTTTTGCCTTTTTCCCTGCAGTCTCCAAGTAATATTGCTTATTTGTATGTTCAAAATATGATCCTGTGACATACAAACGTGACACCTAATATTAGTAGTAAGATACTGGACTAATAGTTCTCCTACATTAAAGAAGCCCTCCCATTAAATTTCTTTTTTAATTTTTTTTAATTAACTGTATCGGTGCATGTAGTGTTAGTGTGATATGTTCGCCTCCACTGCATTCTCCGGTATTCAGTGCCATTCCAGTTCTCTTTTGAGTGGCTTTATTGTTCTTCAGGCTATCCTGGTGATTATGCTCTTTTACATTGTAAGTCTATGGAACCTCCGTTCTGATGCTCTATAGACTCGCATTGAAAAAAAACACTTGCAAGTCTCACAGCGCAGCGTGATCCGTAGAGTCTGCAGAGCAGTGATATCACTGAAAGAGTCAAATGGCACTGGATGTTGGAGAACGTGGTGGTACATGAGCATATTAACACACTACACTGCTTTACTGAAAAATAAATTTCATGGGGTGCTCGATTCCTGTATTCCCTTCCCACTTTTACCATCTTCTGGTATGTCGGTCAAAAAAACCTTGTGCACATTTGCTGCAAAGAGGTATTCGAGGATGACATTGATGTAGAGACTTCTTTGCCGCAGTATATACCTGTAAATAGACGGAGACCGATTCATGAAACTTGGCGTAATGCACAACTGTACTACATAATTCTTCCTGAAATACAAGGTGCCAAACTCATTAACAGGTGCATGTCACTTAATGAATTTGACTCCTCTTCTAAGTACAGTGCACCTGTGTCTGCTGTGCCAGAAATGCTACTCCAGAAAAGGACAGGAGTAACCTTTCCAGCATTTTTGATGAATCTGATAGGCACAGGTGGCCCCGACCCAGCAACACCACATTTTGTGAAGCTGAATAAAACTGGTGAAAAAAAATGACAAAAGTCGCCACATTTTTGCACAACACCTTGAGACTTTTCAAAGCTTTAACTGCAGTTTTCTAGCTTTGATGAATTGGCCCCTATGAATATATGTATGTTTATAGTTTTCATATTACTACCAGTGTCGTAGCAGGCTGGCTTTTTAAAACTTCATTTTAGGGCTGTGTAGGTGAGGCCAGCAGCTGATGGGGAGCAGTGCAATGTATCAGCAAAAAAGGGACTAGATCAGAGATTGTGAGCTGTTTGGGGAGCCAGCAGCCAGATGATGACAGATCAGAGAAGCTTGTGCCAAGGAAAGGTCAGAGGAGTTTACATTGATCCTGACCTTCTGACATTGCTTAGCAACTGTGCTGTGGCCTGAGCTAATCTCTTGTCCTCAAGACACATCACTGGAATCAGTGTCTCTGCCTTTACAAAATGGTGCTCCCAGATTACATAGGAAAAAATTGCTAATTTTAAAGTGATTATGTCAATCAATAGTGCTACAAAAAGTCAGTGTACTCCAGGCCTGACATATACATTTTCTTTATAATATATTTTTTGAATGTTTAAACTACTATTCACGTTCCCTTTGGTTTATCTTTTTTCTAGGGAGGAGTAATCTTGGTTTCCCACGATGAGCGATTCATCCGCCTTGTTTGTCATGAGCTTTGGGTCTGTGAGAATGGTGGTGTGACTCGAATCGAGGGAGGCTTTGATGAATACCGGGACATCTTGCACGAGCAGTTCCGCAAGGAGGGCTTCCTATAGTGAACTCTACAAGAGTTTGCCGATGCTCTGGTGTCTTTCCCTAGCTTCGCTGGTGTCCTGTACATACTGAGAGTCTCACATTGGAGCAAAGTTTCTGATGTTTAATGAAGCCAGATGTTCTACAAAGACAGGCCCTAGGACACTACAGCTAATGAGACTGTTCCAGGCAAGGGAAGATATTTATTACTCCAACATTACAGACTGGGCAGAGATAGCAGTTTCTGAGGATGCATGGTCTGCTGCACATTACAGTTTAATTCCTGTACCTAACCCACTCCTTTCTACTATCTCCTTGTCTTACAGCAGGTCCAAGCTCACATTCGATTCTCTGTTATTTATTTCAAGTGTAAATCAATGTCCTGATTCCAATCACATAGAGCTGCAGACGGTCAATGGTTTTTTTTGTATTGCAGAAATGTTTGCATTTTAATGTTAGAACGTTTTGCTCCTGCAGTACACGGTCATACCATGATGTACATTAGTCATGAATTGATATATGGTGTAATTTAATGGTCGGAGTATATGATGTGTAAGACTCTGGTGCTTGTTAAATTGTGAAAACTTCCTCATCATACACAATGCTGAACTTAAGACAGCAGCCAAGGATTATGTACCTGTGAGTCAGTTATGTACCAATATTGCCTTGTTCTCTGTTTTGGCAGAATGATCTCCCCACCAAGTCCTTCTTTCCACAGATTTTTATCCTTCTCCCCTTCTGCAGTAGCTTTGTTTTATCCAGATCATCACACATGATGGAAGCTCTTGCTCCACAGTCACGTGCAGTCGGCATGTTGCTCAATGTAAACCACTATCTCTTGCTTCTAAGTTATTAGAGTTGCCAAGAGGTGGAGACTAACCAGATGTAAATAAAGAGCAGAATCCTACTTCTCATGTCTTATTATTTAGCAAATTGTTTTTAATGCTATTACTTACTGTCAATTAGAGAATAGTCCTGAAGGTGAATAAATTGTATTTCTCCTTCACCTCATTGGGGGACACAGGACGATGGGTTATGCTTAACGATGGGGGAGAGAGCTGCGATTTCGATTCCTCTTTTCAAATCGCGGCAAAATCGGAATTGAATGTAGTCGCTGGCAGTATCTCTTCGGCCATCTGATTGACAGGTTTGTGCGTCCTGCACAATCCTCTCAATGAGACAGCATAGGCAGCGCGGATGTCACGAACGTCTGCGCCGCCCACCCGACGACTAGCGCGCCCATCTGCCTGAATGGAACGCCCATTCAGGCGGGCGGGCCGCCCAGTCGTTCATTCAGGCGTCCAGCCGCACGCCGCGTCTGGATTCAGCTGTCAACTAGACGGCCGTTCAGCATGGCGGCGATCGGCCGTGCTGAACGGTCGTCTAGTTGAAGGGTCTAAAGGTACCCTAAAAAAACAAAAATATATAATTTTCCACTGGGACAATATATGTTGTAAAAAAAAACTATTGGTTGGCCCCTTCACACTAGATTTTGCTTCAGTTTTTTGTATGAAATTAGAAAATCTGGAGCAAAATGTGAGTTTTTAATGTGAGATATGAGCAGAGGCTTCTGATTAGGATATTTTTGTGAATTCATCCCAAAATTCTCTGTCTGCTGCTTGTTACACTTTTTCTGTTTTCTCCTTCGCCTCATTGGGGGACACAGACCGTGGGTGTTATGCTGCTGTCCACTAGGAGGCGACACTAGGCAGAATCTGCAAAAGAGTTTAGAAACTCCTCCTCTGTAGCATATACACCCTGTAGCAGGAAGTGATTCTCCAGTTTTTGCTTAGTGTCTTGTAGGAGGCACACCTAAAGGTATTTCCTATGGAATTTTTTCGCTTTTTGGATTTTTTAATTCAAGAAGAAGAAAAGTGGGTCTCTGTGAGACTCCCGGCATGCTCCCTCCTCGGCCCACCACTGTTGGGGGTGCCTGGTTGAGGTTGAGACCCTTATTCCACATGCCGCTCCCTCCTCGGCCACCCAATGTTGGGGCGCTGGGTTAAGGTTGAGACGACGGTCCTCCCTCCCCATTTCCCCACTGTTGGGGTTACTGGGTTGAGGTCGAGGTTCCGAAGGGGCCCTCTGATGGTGGACGCAATCCCTCCCTAAACACCCTTCAGGGGTTCCTTTAGGTTGAGACACCTCAGGTAGGGCCAGAAGGTGCAGCACCTCTGAGCACCCCAGGAGCCTCAGCTCTGCTGAGTCACTCCATTGGAACAGGCTGCAGCACGGACAGCTGCAGCATACCCAGGAGACACAGCTTGCTGTGTTCTCCGGATGGGGCCGGGGGATCAACTACGGGGCAGTCATAGCACTATCAGGGGCACAGAATGCCTGTGCCCCTGCAGCAGCCAGCATCACGGCTGCACAGCGGCCAGATGCAAGAGGACCCAGCGCTCTGGGTCCTCTGTGGGAGCTCCACCATGCCGCCGCTATAATGCCCAGGGGGTCCGGCGAGGTCCGGGTCAGTTCCGGACCTCTCCCCGGACCTCCGCGCCGCTCTGGAGCCCTTTTCGGGCGCAGGAATCTAATTTAGGCCGCGGCTTCGGCCTAGCTCGAAGCCGCCGCCTTTTTCCACGCCCCCCGGCCCGCCCCCTGGATGACGAGGATGACGCTGCCAGCGTCACAGTAGGGGGCGGACCGGAGCAGAGAGGGCGCGTTTTTTACATAGGACGCGCTCTTTTTCTCTGCGCCCAGCCCCCCTGCTTCCTCAACCAACTCAGGCAGCCAGTCTCCGGGGGGCACAGGATGAGGATGACCCCTCTCCTCTAAGCTGCGGTGGCCATTAAGGGATTCGGGCACTGCTCCTGTCACCGCAGCTGCCAGCCTTGAGGCCCCGCACACAGTAGCCACATATAAGGGCTAGTCTGTGTGCAGACAATGTGCACAACACATGTAACAGCTGACACATGTAATAAACAACACATGTAGGTCAGCTGTCCTGTGAGCGGACAACCACGTGCCCACGACCTTGCTGGCACAGTGGCACATATGCACAGCCAGCAGGGGATACAACGAGCACTAGGCCCCTTTTCAAAGACGGGGAGCCCAACAGTGCTTCCTCCCTGCCGTGGTCTTCAAGGCACACTAGTGCAGCCAGGGGCCTTGTTTTTAGGAGTCCTCAGTGCCTGCCCCCTCCTCCCGGCCTCAATAACAGGAACAGGGACATACAGCAGAGCCTGCCATGCCATATAGGTACGGCCGGTCTGCACTGCCCCCCATCATTCTCTGGCTTTTCCAACAGCCATGGCTCAGCATCCGCTATGCAGGGGTACAGCAAGCACAGCACTGCGAGGGCGCACAAGCAGCGACTGGAGTATACCTTGCGCTCAGCTTCGCTGGGCAGCAGTCTCCCAACGAAAACGGCAAGACAACCAGCAGCGATGTCTCCTGCTCCAGCTTGTCCATCCCTCAGGACACCGTGTAAAGAGCAATAACATACTACGAGGACCAGTGTAACTTCCTCTACAGTAGTAATCAGCGCACGGCCCACCGCACGTATTGTTTTTCCTAACACCGTGCCAAATGCATGTACCTGTTGGTACAGTTGTCCAACCTTATTGCCCTGGGGGGAGCTGGGTTGCAGTGAGCCACCGACATGCGTATTCCTTGGTCCCCCAATGTTGGCGGAGCCCAGTTACTATTCAAACGGCTCAAAATACTCGTCCATCAGACCCCTTCCCACACACAGTTGAGACAACTAGGTTGTGGTGGAATTACTACGAGCTTAACTCGCAGGTTCTTTCCTCGGCCCTCCATTGTTGGAGAGCCCAGCTGAAGTTGATGTAATCTACAATTACCTGACAACTGCAAGGGTCCCAGGACCGTTTGCCAAGTCCTCTCCAAAAGGGGCTGGAGGTCTGGTTGGCGGTGATGACGGTCAAGTCTCACAAGACGCAGGCTGAAACACCGTAATTCGCAACTGCACGAGTAATTTAGCTACTGGTCTCTGAGATCTAAGACCCATTGCATACTCCCTCCTCAGCTCCCCACTGTTGGAGGTGCTGGGTCGTAGCCGAGATTGCTATATACCATACTCCTTCCTCAACTCCCCACTGTTGGGGACTCGGGTTGAAACTGTGACGGCACAAGGCCTGGCCGGCCTCCGTCCCCAAACTACAAAAACAAAACTCTGGCTCGCAGAAATACGAGCCCTGTTGCCAATCTCCTCACTATACCTATATTAGGTACTTGGGTTGAGAGCACAAGTGTGAGCACTCTGCACAGCCCACTTCAAAGCAGGACATCGCAGACCCCCAACCGCATTAACCCGATGGATGGGCCCCTTCTGGACCCCGTATGATTGTGGCCTGAACATTCTTCCACGCAATCTGTCCCTTCTCAACTCATGAGTCCAATAGGATAATGCTCATGGTGGGATAGCGCTCGCTGTATGCAGCGCAGGACAACGGCGACTGGACTATCGTGACGCAGCCTCCGGTTTCGGCCAGCGCTGATCCTGACTTCCGGCTCCCTCTGGACCTCCGCGCCGGACTTCTACCGTTCCCGGGCCCCTCGATTTACGCAAGGCCCTGGCTTCAGCCTAGCCGTGACGGCACTGGCTTGCCCGCCCGCCATGCCCGCTCTCTTCCTGACGTCGGGGCCTACGAAGCGTCAGCACAGGGAGTGGGGCGAGGCCAAAAAAGGACTGAAGCACAATGGATACAAAGCTTTTTCCCACCCTGAAGTTGGCAAGGTTTATACTACGATTCAGCAGTCTCCCATATCTGGATGAGTCTTTTAGCAATGCATGTCTTTCAAGGACTGTGAACACAGTGGCATTTACACCGTGCTCGCTAAGAAGATTCGGTAGGATCAACCTCCACAGGTCTACCGCAATTCCAAGGCACATGCTGCAGCACAGCGCACACATTCCAGGAGTCCCTGCTCCGCTGCGTACTCCTGACGGTCACATGCTACAGCATCACGTATGGAGTCTCAGCCATACTGGACGCACAGCGCCGCATGAACACGGCCGCCTTTAGTTGCACCACCACAGCTCTAGTCGAATTTCCCAGACAAGGCACAGATTCTTCATCTGGGAATCCGCAGCCTCCGTCAGAGGTCTCCTCAATCCTTCACAGCTGCTATAAGAGTCCTAGACAGCATAGTAGCAGCTTGAAATTCAGTTCCATTGGCTCAGCTGAATCGCCGGCCTTGGCAATTGTCCATGCTCAGGTGTTGCACAAAAACAGGATGGGGTGCGATATACCCCATCAAATTGCACATGGCAGTAGTCTTGCCCTGTCTCAAAGATGCTCCTTACTTTACGAACATTCGTGCAGTATCTCTAGTACTGAAATCTTTCAGTCGCCTGGCATCTGAACATGTCAGGATGCAGTCAGACAATGTCACAGCCGTGGCATATGTCAACCACCAGGGTGGAACCTGCAGTCTCTAAGCGATGACAAGTTCGCACATCCTTTCCTAGGGGGAATCCTTGGAACACTGTACTGCCAGCTGTTCTCATACCAGGTGTACACATCTGGGAGGCGGATTTCCTAATCCACCAAAGGATGGACTCAGGACTAGCTCCTTCATCTAGAAGTCCTCCGTCGAAACACCAACGCCAGGACACCACAGATCTGGACCTGACGGAGTCACAATGTCACGGTCTCGGCCTTCCTGGCCTGGTCTCAGGATCCACAGTCAGTGGGACAGACGCCTAGTCCAAGCCTGGCCCGGTATCCGTCTCTCCTATATTCTTTTCCCACTACCAGTCTGGGATATCAAACGAGAATGTCGCGGGACCATTTTCGCGGTCTCAGGCTGACCCACACGCGCTTGGTGCGCACACTTGTCCAATTTAGAGCAGCTGTACCAGGACGTCTCAAGACTGTCCAGACCTGCTCGATCATGGCCAGTTCTCCCTCAGAATGCCTCACATCTGAGGTTAATGGTGTAGCTTTTGAAACCTAGAGGTTAACCCAAGTGATTTTTTTCCCAGGATATTGTAATGACCGTAGTCAAAGTGAGGACACCAGCCTTATCAGCGATATCCCATCACGCGTGTTATCGTTTTGTTTTTGTTTTTTTGCTTGGGGCACCTCTAGAGGTCATTCCCTTGGCCCTACTTCATGCCAGGGACTCTCCGTTTTCTTTCTCTCAGACCTAGACTCAGGTCTGTCCTTAGGGTCTCTTGTACAGCAGGTTTTCAGCCGCTTTTCACCCTATTACAAACACGTCTTGCCACCAGACGTCTATAAAATCCTTCCTTCGAAGGGTCTGCTATTTCAGGTCTCCATACAACAAGACTACACCCGTGGGGACCTGAACTTGGTCCTCACGGCACTACAAGAACCATCTTTTCAGCCTCGATGGGATGTTACCTTAGCATACTCATCCACATAGTAGTATGGTTCGGCGGCATTTATTTGTCTCTGCAGAAGTATCGGTACTTGCAGCAGTTTACTGTAATCCATCTTTTTCTAGTCTTCCTCTGGACAAGATTGTCCTATGGCTGGTTCCATTCTTCTTCTACGGTAGGTTTACTCCTTCCACCTACATGAAGAAATCTCTCTGCCATCGCCGTGCCCGACTCCAGTCTGTCCGGTCGCGAAGGACCTACGTATGTGGGACCTTGTCGGGGCCCTACGCGTCTAGGTATCCAGGACAGTGCCCTTCTAAGAGGTCGGATTCTCCTTATCCTTCTTCCAATGGGCAGACATAATGACACATCAGCCTCTAAGGCTCCCCTAACGAGGTGGATTCCTCTAACCATCCAAGACGCTTATACCTTCGAAACCTCATTCCTTCCGGCAGGTCACGGCACATTCTACTACGGCCGTGAAAGCCTCCTGGACAGTTCGGTAAGGGGTATCGGTGCAACAAGTGTATAGGCAGCCAAAGGGTCAGCCTACACCCATACCCAAGCCTCTATAGTGCTTGCACTCAGTCCTCGACAAACGCAGGTCTGGGTATATACGTGCCCTCCAGGCGGCAGCAGCCCGCCTGTCGGTGCATAGTTCTTCACTGACCATGCTCAGTGTCACTAGTTCCATTGTTCTTCCCACCCAGGGACTGCTTTGGGACGTCCCACGGTCTGTGTCCCCCAATGAGGCGAAGGAGAAAAGGAGATTTTTGTGTACTCACCGTAAAATCCTTTTCTCTTAGCCTCTAATTGGGGGACACAGCACCCACCCTATTGCCCTTGTGGGTTTTTTTTTCTACAGTTCTCACATAGCTTCTCAGCTGTTACATGGTTAACATGTTTACATATGTTTGCCTATTATCACTCAGTTAACTGTTGACTGTTTACACTTGTGCCTGTTTAGTTCCAGGCCTTATAGTACTGTGAGCCTGTTTAGTTCCAGGCCTTATAGTACTGTGAGCCTGTTTAGTTCCAGGCCTTATAGTACTGTGAGCCTGTTGGTTCCAGGCCTTATAGTACTGTGAGCCTGTTTAGTTCCAGGCCTTATAGTACTGTGAGCCTGTTTAGTTACAGGCCTTGCTATACGATTATTACTTCGTTAACTCTTCACTGTTTTTTCCACATGCGCCTGATCAATTTCAGGACTTGTGGTACTAGCATTACTCTGCTAACTTTTAACTGTTTACACACGTGCCTGTTTGGTTTCAGGCCATGTTACACTGTTATTACTTTGTTAACTATATTTGTTTACACAGGTCGCCTGCGTAGACTTCCTGTGTCACTGTTATTATCTGTTAACTCTCCTACTGCTTTAGCACAAAACTGGAGAATCACTTCCTGCTACAGGGTGTATATGCTACAGAGGAGGAGTTTCTAAACTCTTTTGCAGATTCTGCCTAGTGTCGCCTCCTAGTGGACAGCAGCATAACACCCACGGTCTGTGTCCCCCAATTAGAGGCTAAGAGAAAAGGATTTTACGGTGAGTACACAAAAATCTCCTTATTTCCTCTACTAATACTTTCATTTTAAATTAGGAAATGGACACAGACGTATGTTGATATTTGGAACAAGAGACAATCTCCATCTACTGGCGCAAAGTAAAGTGCTTTGCTGATGGCATGTTTTCACTACACCTGCCTTGTTTAAGCAACTTTACACAATCCATGTAGTTCATAGGTCATGTCCACACACCTGCGCTGTCAGTATTTAGCGGTGCTCCACTAAATACTTAGGTTTTTGCAGAGAAGCGCAGGTGCGTGTGTGCGGGCGCTTTCTGCAGATGCAGCCCATGGTTACCCGATGTGTATCGTGGTAACCACTTCACACAGCAGGCTGCCTAGTGTCTACTTAAGCCGAGCGCACAGGGAAACACTGCTAGCAGCGTTTCTCTGTCCGCTCTGGGAAAGCAGACACTAGGCAGCCTGCTGTGTGAAGTGGTTACCACGATACACATCGGGTAACCATGGGCTGCATCTGCACCACTAAATACTGACAGCGCAGGTGTGTGGACATGGCCATAGCGGCCTTGTTGTTCCGCTAGTGTACACCTTGCTGACAGACGAGCTGTTCTACATACCAGAGGTTGCTGCAAGAGCTGAAGAACTTGCAGCCTGGACTGCAGCCAGACAACCTGATGTTGGATTTTGAACTAGCTGCAATATAGGCATTTGACAGTGAATTCCCCAACTTTGAGAAGACTAGTTGCTTTTTCCACCTATCGCAGTCGGTTTGGCGTAAAGTTCAAAATGAAGGACTCCAGATGCAATACCAAGGTGACCATGAATTTGCCCGTTAGATATGCATGATACCTGCCCTGGCCTTTATACCACCACAGAATGTTGTGCAATCATTTGAAGAATTGGTGGAAGAGCCTGACTTTCCACAAAAAGCAATACCCTTTTGCCAACTATTTTGAAGCCAGCTATATCGGTCGAATGAATCGCAGAGGACGTCAAGCACCTTTGTTTCCAGTTTAACTCTGGAATGTGTATGAACGAACATTGAATGATCAACAGCGAACAAATAATGATGTCGAAGGATGGCACCGTAGCTTTCGAGAAACGTGGTACTCTTTTCCAAAATATATACCGGTTCATTAACTGTCTGAAACATCAGCAAGAGCTCCATAGTTTTGAAATTATTCAGATAATAGCAGGAAATCCCATCGCTGCAAGAAACAAAAAGTATGCTGCAATTTCAGCAAGGGTTAAACGTATCGTGCAAGATTTCAATAATAGAAGCTTGATGGATTATCTGAGAGGCATTGCCTACAGCTTTGAATTTTAGTTCATGGTCACATATTGTATGTTTTGAGAGCAGTGTTTTTAGCTGTAAAATAATTCAAGTATGGCTAGAGTCACACTTTAATACAGAATTGCGTTCACCGCATCCAGATCCGGATGCAGTGAACGCAATTGTCTTCAGACATTCAGCAATCCGGGAACCGGATTGCTGAAGCCGCAATCCGGTAACCGGATTGCTCAGGATGTGTAATCCTGAGCAATCCGGTTACCGGATAGTTTGCTCGTCCCTGCTGCCGCATGGATGAGCAAACTGTTCTGTGTTTATTAAAAGTATTTATTTAATTAATAATTGTTTGTACAATGTCTCTAGGGGGTGCCCAGTCCCCCTAGAGACATTCCACCCACTCAGGTGGGCATATAATGGTCTAATCACCTCTGCACAGCAGCTGCCTCCTGACAGCTGTTATACAGTTTTATGAATGAAAGCGCCGGGCTCCTCAGAGCAGCGCGCATACTATTCCTATTGGTATAGTATGTGCGCCGCTGTCTGAGGTCCAGAAGCCACTTACAGTGAGATCTATGGGCAGCGCTGCCCATAGATCTTACTGTAATTGGCTTCAGGACCTCAGACAGCGGCTCACATACTGTAGCAATAGTATGCGCGCCGCTCTGAGGAGCCCAGCGCTTTCATTCATAAAACTGTACAACAGCTGACAGGAGTCAGCTGTTGTACATAACACATTACAGCAGTATATGCCCACCTGAGTGGGTGGAAGGTCTCTAGGGGGACTGGGCACCCCCTAGAGACATTGTAGAAACATTTATTAATTAAATAAATACTTTTAATAAACACAGAGCACTTTGCTTATCCCGGCAGCAGCCGGGATAAGCAAAGTATATGCGGGAACCGCATTGCTCAGGATTACACATCCTGAGCAATCCGGTTCCTGCATTGCAGATACCAGAACCGCTCCGAAAACTGCAGCCTGCATGATTTTGCACGAAGGCTGCAGAGCCGGAGACGGAAACCGAATTGCTTGTGAAGCAATCCGTTCTTATCATAGGCTCCTATGAGGAGCGTTTCCTGATCCGCTCAAAACCGGATTAGGTTTTGTAAAAAAAAAAAAAAAAAAACTGATGTGTGACCCTAGCCTATTATAACCTGTAATTTGTCTTTTTTTGATGCCACGCCATCGCTGAGAGGCGGAGCTTCCCCTCGTACCTCTCCTGCAGCGTGGGACGCTGTTTGGGTACCATTATCAGTGCCATAATGCTCCCTGGACCCTGAATCCACTCCAGAGGCATCGGAGTTGCACTGGACAGGGCTCCACAGACGCTGGGGGACACAGGATCGAGGGAGAGAGCGGCATCCAAGGGCTGGCAGCCACAGGGACTGGTAAGCAGCTTGGCATACTCTGCTGCAGCTCCCCTTCCATCCCATATCACCTCCCTGCATTATACACAGCAGGGCCTAGTCCTCACAGGGCCTATATATTCAGGCACCATGTCAGGACTAAAGGGCAAGAAGTCTAAGGGCCGCTTTACACACACCAACTTCTGTGACCAACTTCTGAACAGATCTCTGGGTGCAGTGAAATCATGGACACATTGTTCCATTTTGTGGCTGTGTACAAATGTAACAATGTGTCCATGATTTTACTGCAACCAGAGATCTGTTCAGAAGTTGGACACAGAAGTTGGTGTGTGTAAAGCGGCCCTAAGGCATCCATCTGCACTGCATGCAAGACTTCTCTACCTGGTGGCAGTACTACCTTACCCTGCTCAGGATGTGTTCCTATAACTGCAATAGAGCCTACTGCCCCTGAGGTGTCACCCAGTGCCCCTGATGCACCCGAATGTGCAGTTCTGCTGTTGCAGTCCATGACAGTGTATGGAGAAACTCTTCTCTAACTTGATTCAGACCCTGCAGAACCACTTGTCACCTGTGACTGTAGGTCCTAGCACTACGCCTCAGGACTCCACGGACAATAGTAACCCTCTTAGGCGTTCACATCGTCACAGCTATTCCTCAAGGTCCGAGGACACAAGGAAACGGTCAAGGAGATCTCCTTCACCTGCATATTTTCCACCGGCTCTCAGGTCTCATACTCTAGAGACAGCCGACAAGACTCTCCTACATCACGTAGGCACTATGAGTCTGAGTCAGATCATGACGTACAGTTAGGGCCAGAAATATTTGGACAGTGACACAAGTTTTGTTATTTTAGCTGTTTACAAAAACATATTCAGAAATACAATTATATATATAATATGGGCTGAAAGTGCACACTCCCAGCTGCAATATGAGAGTTTCCACATCCAAATCGGAGAGAGGTTTTAGGAATCATAGCTCTGTAATGCATAGCCTCCTCTTTTTCAAGGGACCAAAAGTAATTGGACAATGGACTCTAAGGGCTCTGAAGGCGTCTCCCTCGTTAGCCTGTAATCAATGAAGTAGTTAAAAGGTCAGGGGTGGATTCCAGGTGTGTGGTTTTGCATTTGGAAGCTGTTGCTGTGACCAGACAACATGCGGTCAAAGGAACTCTCAATTGAGGTGAAGCAGAACATCCTGAGGCTGAAAAAAAAGAAAAAATCCATCAGAGAGATAGCAGACATGCTTGGAGTAGCAAAATCAACAGTTGGGTACATTCTGAGAAAAAAGGAATTGACTGGTGAGCTTGGGAACTCAAAAAGGCCTGGGCGTCCACGGATGACAACAGTGGTGGATGATCGCCGCATACTTTATTTGGTGAAGAAGAACCCATTCACAACATCAACTGAAGTCCAGAACACTCTCAGTGAAGTAGGTGTATCTGTCTCTAAGTCAACAGTAAAGAGAAGACTCCATGACAGTAAATACAAAGGGTTCACATCTAGATGCAAACCATTCATCAATTCCAAAAATAGACAGGCCAGAGTTAAATTTGCTGAAAAACACCTCAAGAAGCCAGCTCAGTTCTGGAAAAGTATTCTATGGACAGATGAGACAAAAATCAACCTGTAGCATAATGATGGGAAGAAAAAAGTTTGGAGAAGAAAGGGAACGGCACATGATCCAAGGCACACCACATCCTCTGTAAAACATGGTGGAGGCAACGTGATGGCATGGGCATGCATGGCTTTCAATGGCACTGGGTCACTTGTGTTTATTGATGACATAACAGCAGACAAGAGTAGCCGAATGAATTCTGAAGTGTACCGGGATATACTTTCAGCCCAGATTCAGCCAAATGCTGCAAAGTTGATTGGACGGCGCTTCATAGTACAGATGGACAATGACCCCAAGCATACAGCCAAAGCTACCCAGGAGTTCATGAGTGCAAAAAAGTGGAACATTCTGCAATGGCCAAGTCAATCACCAGATCTTAACCCAATTGAGCATGCATTTCACTTGCTCAAATCCAGACTTAAGACGGAAAGACCCACAAACAAGCAAGACCTGAAGGCTGCGGCTGTAAAGGCCTGGCAAAGCATTAAGAAGGAGGAAACCCAGCGTTTGGTGATGTCCATGGGTTCCAGACTTAAGGCAGTGATTACCTCCAAAGGATTCGCAACAAAATATTGAAAATAAAAATAATTTGTTTGGGTTATGTTTATTTGTCCAATTACTTTTGACCTCCTAAAATGTGGAGTGTTTGTAAAGAAATGTGTACAATTCCTACATTTTCTATCAGATATTTTTGTTCAACCCTTCAAATTAAACGTTACAATCTGCACTTGAATTCTGTTGTAGAGGTTTCATTTCAAATCCAATGTGGTGGCATGCAGAGCCCAACTCGCGAAAATTGTGTCACTGTCCAAATATTTCTGGCCCTAACTGTAGATACACAGCTGGACTTGGATTATTCTGAGTCTATATCCTGATTGAGGATCAGAGATATCGAGGGTCTGATTGACTGCCGTGGTAAGGTCCTCAAACGGAAACAGATAATGCAATTTCCTTCACATAGGCAAAACGCCCAGATGTCCTTCCTTCCCCATTTCCCCACTGTTGGGGAACTTTGATTGAAGTCGAGACTACGCAGGAGCCCTCCGATGGTGGATGCCATCATCCCTCCCTAATCACCCCTAAAGGGCTTTTAGGTTGAGACACTGCAGGTAGGGTGAGCCCATCGCAGAAGCCTCAGCCTGCTGCGTGTGTCCATGGGCACATGCGGCAGCATAGCACATGGAGCTTCCGCCCTGCTGCATGCTCCTAACGGGCACATTCTGCAGCACAGCGCACACATTCCAGGAGTCCCAGCTCCACGGCGTACTCCTGACGGGCACATGATGCAGCATCACATATAGAGCATCGGATGAAAACAAGCGGCCATTAGCTGCAACACACTACAGGCTGCAGCAAACTCATGAGGCATGGATCTCATCCTGACAAAAGGTTTGGGAATAGAAAGACAATGGAGTCTCTGTACCCATTCTTGCGTGCAATTACAGAGACCTGGTCGGATTCCTCTCAGGTGGACCCTCCCATCTCACGACGGTCTACTAAGACACTCCTCTCCATCCCTGACAGCTCCTCTATCTAAGATACACCTTAACTTATCAGATTTCTGTTGTGGCAAAAGATATGCACGCCTCCTTAGATGTGGCAAACTGCGCAGTCTCTAACGCCATCATTTTTAGATGGGCTCTCTGGCTCCAAGACTGGTAAGCGGACTCCGCTCTTATCTCAGCGGACGCCTCTTCGGTGAAAAGCTACATTAGTTACTCTGGTGCAACAAGGTAACTGTACCTCACTACTTCAGCACAAGTCTAAGTGCCCTTTTGTTCGCTGTCAGCAAACACGGTTCTGTTCCTTTCGGAACTCGTTTGGCTGAACAACTTCCCGACCGTCCCAACACGGTGGCCGGTCGCGCAGAGATAGACCTTCTCAATCCCCCCAAAAAAATAAAAAATCTGACTGAGTGGCCTAATGGTTAAGGCTCGTGCCTCGGGAGCATGGTAACTCTCTTGCACCTTGATTCAAATCCCCAGGTAGGATTATTTTCCTTAAAATGGACACCGGTGTCATCATTCCAGTGCCTACAAACGAGAGGTTTCAGGGATTCTACTCTAACCTCTTTGTTGTTCACAAAAAGGGAGGATCATTCCGACATATCCTGGATCTAAAACAACTCAACAAATATGTCCGTGTGCGACATTTCCGAATGGAGTCCCTTCGCTCCATCATAGCCTCTATGGACAGAGGGGATTTCCTCGCCTCCATTGACATTCAGAATGCGTACCTACACATCCCAATTGCTCAGGTCCATCAAAATTCCTACACTTCGCAGTCGGCGAAGACCATTTTCAGTTCGTGGCCCTCCCATTTGGCCTCTCCGCAGCTCCAAGAGTTTTCACACAGGTCACGGTGGCCGTCATGACTATACTTCGCTCCATCAGAATTGTCGTCCTACCATACCTAGACGAGGGTCTGCGAACACACTGTATCACCATAGATACACTGGTTCGCTTAGGTTGGTTAATCAACTTACCCAAGTCTTCTCCAGTCCCAAGTCAGTCTCTAACTTTTCTGGGAATACTGGGAATACTATTCGATACTTCTCGGGGGTTGGTTCTTCTCCTTCGGAACAGGTCCCAAAACTCTACAGCAGGAAGTTCGCCACTTGTGTGACCAAAAATCTCACTCTCCTTGGTTCACCAGGAGAGTGCTAGGTCGCATGGTCACTGCGATACAGGCAGTCCCATTTAGACCACTACACCTCAGATCTCTCCAAATGCAGATCCTGTCTACCTGGGACAAGAAACCCCACTCATTTGACATGACCTTTCGCCTCTCACCTGCCACCGAACATTCTCTCCTCTGGGTGGCCTTGACCTCTTTCCCTGACTCAGGGCAGGTCGTTTCCCCCCCCCCCTGCCTGCTGGGAGGTACTTACCACGGATGAGAGTCTCACCGACTGAGGAGCTGTGTATCTCCACCACACTGCCCAAGGCAGATGAACGCAACCAGAATCCACACTGCCCGTCAACCTGGAAATTCAAGCTATTTATCTGGCACTTCGATTGCTCCATCAACTTCTAGCGGGCCGTCACATCAGAATACCATCAGACGCCACGGCAGTGGCTCATATAAATCACCAAGGCGGGACCTGCAGCAGACTTGTAATGCAGGAGGTCAAACCAATTCTCCGCTGGGCAGAAAACAACAACTCTGTTCTATCGTCAGGCCACATTCCAAGGGTCGACAATTGGGCAGCGGGCCCTTATATGGTCAAAGATTGCTGAGTAACCAGAGAGGAGTTTCCCGGCAGTTGAGTGTAGCTGCTGGAGATGCCGGAGTGAGGACACCAATAGTGATGATGCAGCGCTGTGTGTATAGGAGAAATGACATCACCTGTTCACTCCTGTCCTCCTGTACGAGCAGTGAACAATAACACAGAGAAGTTTATACAGATCCCCACTGGTAAGAAACTCTCAGAGCTAAACAAGAGGGAGAGTTCATTAAATGAACACTGTTAACCGTGCATTGATTAAAAAAAATTCTTTTCCCCCTTGAAAAAAAAAAATTCCTTTGAAAAAGATAAATTATTTTTGGGAAAAAAAAAACATTTTCTTAAAAAAAAAAATCTATTTTTGGAAAAAAAAAAATATTAGGAAAAGAAATTATTTTTTTTTTTCACTTTGAAAATAAAATCCTTTGAGAGAAAAGAAATTATTTTTTTGAAAAAAAACAACCCAATTTCTTTGAAAAAAAATCTTTTTGGAAAAAAAAAATTTGAATAAAAATCTTTGGAAAAAATGAAAAAATTCCCTTTGAAAAAAAAGAATGTTTTTTGAAAAATAAAAATGTATTTTCCCATTTGAAAATAAATTCCATAAATCATTTTTGAAAAAATGTTTCTTTGAAATTTCTTTTTAAAAAAACACATTTTCTTTGAAAAAAAATCTTTTGAAAAAATAATTTATTTTTCCCTTTGAAGAAAAAATCCTTTGAGAGAAAAAGAAATTCTTTTTTGAAAAAAAAAATTATTTTCCCCTTTGAAAAGTCCCCCTCCCCCTTTTTTTTTTTTTTTTTTTTAAACAATAATTTTATTGAAATTCTCATCAAGAGTGTGGCAAGACAATACATAGGAGATAAATATACCACGCATGCGAGTAACCTCCCTTAGCATTTCCACGTAAAAAGGAAACCCGATCGAAAAAAACCAATAGCATTTCTCCACAATCCCACCTACCCCCACCTTCAACGCCAAATTAGTTACAATCAAGACGTGAGAGTAGTCTAAGTTTGAATACACTGCCCCATTGCATAGAGATATAAAATATCCAACACATTAAAAGCAACCATCATTTATAACCAATTCTATACAGTAAACCAGGTCATTCCTATCATTTTAGACCACCTAAGTTCCTTTGAGGTCTTCCAGAAGGTACCAGTTCGTGTTTTTAAATAGCAGGATTGTTGTTCTTAGTTCATCTGGAGACAGTTTTGAAATAATGAATCTCTTCTATGAGCTAAAGTACCATATATACTTGAGTACATACGGTAGTTCTCCGTAAGGAGATCTTTGTTCCTCTACGTTTCCAGTTTCTCAATCTGCATGGTGTTTTTCAGCTCTTGTATCACATCGCTAATACTGGGATTTCGTTTGATCAACCATTCACGTAATATTAATCTTTTTGTTACCATTACCACAACATGTAATATCCTAGCCGACTTGCCCCCCCCCCCCAATCTTTTGATCTTGGGAAATGAAACAACCAAGCCTCCGGGTCTAATGTCATATCTCTACCGCAGATATCCCATTCCAATACTTGTTTCCAAACCTTCTGTATATCTCTGCATAACCATAGTCCATGTGTTATGTCAGTCTTCGGTGTAGCACATTTCGGATACTGTTGTTTTCTGGCCGGGGTCTGGGCTATTGGGGGAGAGTGAAGCCATATATTGCCCTATGCATGATTCTGAATTGGACATCCCTCCATTTGTCGGTTTTGATATTCTTTCACATCGCTCCCCAACCCTGTATCATTTTCTCTGGAAGATCATCCTGTTGTATGTGTTTGAACCATCCTTTAAATATATTGTCCACCCCCGGTATCAATGTTGCATCTCTCAATCTCCCATAAAGGTAAGATATATTAACTTATATTAATATCACTAGGGTTTGTGTCCACCCACTCATCCCACACGCAGGGCCGTATTTGCCATTAGGCACTTGCAGGCACTTGCGTAGGGCGGCGGAATTCGGGGAGGGCGGCGACTAAGAGTGTTGTTTTTTTTTTCCTCCCTTCCCTGAGCCCCAGCTTGGTGACCCCGTAACACCCAACCAAACCCCCCCCGGTCATCACGCCCTCCCGCCCTTCTGCCCTTTGGTGACGCCCACCCACCTCACCTTACTAATAGTGGTGGTGCCGCACCGTGCCAGTACGGTGCATGACGCTGGCTGAGGTCCAGTGCTGCCGCTGCTGCAGAAAGTCTGCACTGCAATCTGCAGCATGATTGATGGCAGGCGGCAGGGCAGGTGGCGGGATCATAGCTTAGGCTCCGCCAGCGGTACAGATGCCGGGTGGAACAGGACCTGCTATGACGTCACGAACATGTGATTCAGGTGGGCGGAGCCACATTTTGCCTGGCAAAAAGAATTGTCAACAGATTAGGAGGAGCTAGGACTGAATATATAAGGTACATGGGGGGGTGTCGGTGTGCAGATCACATGGAGAGGGTGTGCAGAGGACATGGAGGGAGGGTGTGCGGAGGACATGGAGGGAGGGTGTGCGGAGGACATGGAGGGAGGGTGTGCGGAGGACATGGAGGGAGGGTGTGCAGAGGACATGGTGATACACAGCACAGAGTTGAGGACATGGAGGTACACTGCACAGCACGGAGCTGAGGACATGGTGGTACACTGTGCACAGCACAGAGCTGAGGACATGGTGATACACAGCACAGAGTTGAGGACATGGTGGTATGTGGCACCCTGTCACCCTGTTGGGCACCACAGAACCCTTGGTACACAAATGGAGCAGAAACAGCAAGCATCACTCACAAACAAACAAAACACCTAACATCACCTTTAGAACACCTGTTTCACCCCAGGCCTCTAGGGGAGCTCCACTGCTCACTTTGAGCCAGATTCCCCTATAAATAGGGTCCTGGAGGGAGAAATACCAGAGTGTGCAGACGCTAGAAGAGCTGCAAGAAGCGTGCAACCACCGGTTCTGGAGCTATACTAGGCCCAATCCAGCACACATAGCAAGTGAGAGACCCTTGCAACTGGGGTCATAAGAAAGGAGAAAGCACCTCTCAGGGACACAGGAGTTACCTTGACTCTCCCTCACCAACCGGTTACTGGAACCGAGCTGTGAGAGCTACTATGCCACCACAGAGAACCAGCACAACTAACAGGGAGTCTAGCCCCCTGTTCACCTGAAGCACCTACCGACGAGAGCCCAGGGAAGAGGATTGATCCAGCTTAACCCCTTTAATAGCGTCCTCAGTGCAGTTACCCAGGTGAATCACGTTCCACTGAACGCACAACCCGGTCCGGCAGGATTCCACATCCACCCAACCTCACCAGAACGACAGAGAAAGGAAGCCTACACACTGCTTGCTGTGAAACTCCAGGAGTGTCAACCTCATCACCCGGTCCGAGTGTACCTGTTTCCACCAGTAAAGGTACCCAAAAGACTTTGTGTGTGTTTGCGCCTTATTCCTGGACTTAACCGCAGTATTGCAAAAGCTGCCATATCCCATCAGTGCAGCCTCTGGCCCCGGGGACTCCCGCTCGTCCTGTGGGGAGCAACCCATCTTGCTGCATTACATCCCCCAGAGGTCCAAGCGGCGCCGGTGAAATCAGCGGAACTCCCGCAGGTGGCGTCACGATAACAATATCAACCCCCTTATCTTACTTTATGTAGATGCCGGGCACTGCTCGCTGTCCTCAGTCTCCTTTCTGCAGGCCTTGCTCCAGACTGGAGCTCACACTGCTCACACAGCTGCTGATGATTTACCTCTGACTCCTGTCAGCGTCCTAGACACGTGTGGTGCACTTCCAGGTTACAGAGTGTATCTTGTGATATTCAGCAGAACAGATAGATGGCAGCACTCACCGGTCTCCAGGATCAATCCTTTATTTTAGATTTATTTTATGTAAATACCATTAAAACAGCATAAATGCATGTTCAGGGGTGCAGGGGGGAGGATGGATATTCCCCTAAAAAAAGCAACGGGCCGTTTCACGCCGCACTCGGGCGCTTCTCCAGGCTGTCAACCCCTTATCTGTTGAGCCATCCCCCTATTGATCTGGACCACCGCGCCCCACAGCCGCAGGCGCGGTTCCGTGACAGGAGAAGCAAACGCCTGCGACGTGAAGACCCGGCTACGGTGAGTCAGAATTTGGCGTCACGAACAGGATACGAGCAGGCCCGTTCCTTAACGGGTATTGTGTGCTATTTTTAATGACTGTAATATCGAACTGTATATTTGAACCGCCATTGCTGTGCAGAAGGCGGGAAAAGAAGGGGCGTTACGGTGCAAAGGGCACGAAGATAGGCCTCCTCCCCCACGCTCTGACGACTTCCCCTGAACGCATCAGGAACCGGAGTGCCTCACTCCTCACCGCGAGGCCGACAACTTCCGTTTGCTTCAAAAGGGCTGGCCGCGCTTAACAATGGGGGGCGAGTATGAGTGCTCCGGATCCCGACAACACGGTGCTCCTGCAACAACAGCCGAACGTACCTCTAGATGGACAGCAACCCGCCGGCGGTGTGCCGCAACAGCCCGCTCCGATTATGCCGATGTCTCTGCCATACGTTCCGAATGCAGCCTGGTTACCAAAGTACAGCGGTAAACCCGGTACCTTGGAGACGTTCCAAAGGAAGATCTGCCAAGTGCTGGATATGTACGCCATGACCGGTAAGCAGAGAGCTTCAGTTGTAATGGGACAGTTAACAGACGCAGCCGAGCTGCAGAGCTGAAACTGGTCTATAGAAGCTCAGGAGTCTGTGGAGCAGATATTTGCTAAGTTAACCCGGGTTTTTGAACATCACACTGAGGCTGAATTAAGACTGTTATTCTACTATTGCAAACAAGGGGCACAGGAGAGTGTCCTGGACTATTCACTGCGCTTGTAGGGTTCTTCAACTGTAGTTACTTGAGGTTTTAACTGTGTTGGACATTTCTTCAAATGATCCCTTGATACAGTTGTACAAGTGTTTCCTTGATCCTTGCTGATAGCACAAGTCTTTGAATTGTCATATTGTGATGGCATGATTGTGTAGGGTTCAGATTCCCAATTGTCATCCGATTTGTTTGTTTTTCTCTTTCTTTTTAGCACTAATTCCCCTGTTGCTAGAGGTTCTGCTGAGCCGTGCTTGTTAAAGTCTAGTTCTTGCTTGGTTCTGCTGATGTTCAGATTTCTTTCAACCTCTCTTGTACCTTCTTGTACTGGTCTTGGCGTTGGATTATCCACTCTTCATCAGAAGAATCTTGCGTTGGTTCGATGGTTCCCATCTGTAAATCAATTGGTAATTTACCTGGTCTTGCTCGCATCAAGTAAGCAGGTGTGTAGTTAGTTGAACTAACAGGTATGTGGTTGTAGATGTCCACAAGGTCTGGAAGTTTTTCAGGCCATTGATTTCTCTCTTCGATTGGCAAGGTTTTGAGCATGTCAATTACAATGTGGTTCATTTTCTCACATAAACCGTTGGTTTGGGGATGATAAGGTGTGGTCCTGATCTTTTTACACCCATATAGCCCTAAGAATTCTTGAAACAGAGCTGATTCGAAGGCTGGCCCTTGGTCAGCCAAGACTTGGGCTGGATACCCTTGGGGGCGACAGAAATAACTCTGGAATGCTTTGGCTGCTACCTCCGCAGTTAAGTCAATAACTGGAACTACTACCAGGAATCTTGAATAGTGATCAACAATAGTGAGTGCGTAAGTATACCCAGTGCGACTTGGGGTTAACTTTACGTGGTCGAGAGCAACTATTTTAAGGGGTTTCGTGGTAACAATTGGCTGCAACGGAGCTTTCTGAGTTAGATGGTCTTTCCTTCGAAGGTGACATGGTCCACAGTTTTTACACCACTTGTCAATTGAGACTCGCATACCGACCCAGTAGAACCGATCTTTCAGGAGTCTCTCCAGCTTCTTCCATCCAAAGTGTCCTGCATCATCATGGTAGGCTTCAAGGATCATTTGGACTTTAGTTTTGGGAACTACAACCTGCCAGATAAGTTCATGTGTTCTAGGATTCAGATACCTTCTGCGTAGTTTACCTTGGTAGACAAACAACTTCCCTTTCTCCTTCCACAGTTGAAGAACCTAAAGAAAAGCTCGTCCATACGGAAATTGGAGACTTACCAGCCGACTGGCCACAATGCAATGGTGCATATATAATACCAGTTATTAATTTCTACCAACCTGTAGAGAATCAACCACTACCTATTCAACAAGTTCAACAAGAACAAGTTCAAGTGCAAGAGATGCAGCCTGTTATCTTGGAACCTGAGATTCCTGTAATCGGTGAACCTGCTAGTCCCATATAGGGATGGGCGAATCTACTCGCTAAGACTCGTTACTCGGCGAGTAGTAAGGGACTCGCAGGACTCGGTACTCTGCGAGTTTCCCAGCGATTACTCGCACAGTAACGAGTCCAATGCAAGTCAATGGCAATCCTAGTTTTGTCAGAGTTTACTTTTTCTCACTCGCTAGACTCGCTATATCACATCGCTATGTAGCTTGAATCTCCCCAAATCGTTTAAACAATTGCACCGCTTCACGGATACCCGCTGTCAGCAGCGAGTCTGAGCGAGTCTGAGCGAGTCTACGAATCCGAGTCCTGTATTCTGTATTCGGGACTCACGAATACAGAATCTGTTATGCTCCGACAAAGTTTCCGAGACAGCCTAGCGTGTTAGGTCAGAAAACTTGTGAAGATGGACAAGCATGTTAGCCAATCATATTCAGTAATGCCACAGCCATGTTGGTTGTGGCAGGACTATGATTGGCTTCTGTCCATCGTGATGCCTATGTCATGTATGAGAGGCGAGGCTGTATATAAGCCTTGCCACCGCCATTTTCTCCACATTCCTGTGAGATCTGAGCTAGAGCAGGGTGAGGTAGATGCTGGAGCAGATCATAGGGAGTGTCAGTCAGTGTAGGGAAACTTCAAAATTCCTTATATTTACCCCAAACAGCTCTTGTGAGAGCTACCAGGAGGACAGAGGAGTACTGTGTAGAGGACTGTAGGCAGGCAGGCAGGCAGGGAGGTGCAGCCTTACAGTGCTCACAGGACCGACCTCATAGCTTCGCTTACTCACTCAGCTGTTCTAATAGCTGAAGTCAGAGGCTTAGCTGAGGTACTATTTCCAATTTTTTTGCACCTGATAGATTTTGGGTCATAAAAACCTCTTCAGCTTTATTTTGTCTGTGGCAGATCAGTGCGTTGCTGCTCTACCTGCAAATAGCACGTACGCCATCTACTTGTGCAACTACTTGTGCGCACTTAATAATTTTTTCAGGGACTAGTGTGCTGCTTCACTGACAAGTGTTAGCACGCACTTTACCCGCCAGCAAGTGACGCCTACAGCAACACCTAACTCCATCTCGTTGACTGTGCATTTGTCAACAATGTCCCAAAAACACCAAATGCCCAAAAAGATGTTGCAAAGGGACAGGGACGAGGTCGTGGCCCTAGCAGTCGTGAACAACAAGGCACTGGTAGAAGTAGACAGATGAGGATTGATCTATCCACCTTTCTGCTGTCTAAATTTCCCAATACTCAACCTAAACGTGTGTTGAGGCCGGAAGAGCAAGACCAAATAACATCTTGGATGGCTGACAAGACCTCAACCAGTGGTTCATGCAGCACACAATCATCCTTGACACCATATTCAAGTGCCGGTACTGACAAAGTGGGGTCATCTAAGCCGCAAAATCTTCCTATTTCCTCAAGCCATCGCCAGACAGAGGAAAATTTTGACCCCGACCTTGGACACTCTGATGATTTATTTGCTTCTTATCAGCCATTCATACAACCTGACCTTTCTTTGTCACTGCCCGACCAGATACTTGAACAAGACGTACGTTCTATTCATGGACAAAGTTTGGATTCACCTCATACTGAAGAACGTCACTTTCAACAAAGGCATACACCGTCTCAGGAGGTGGAGGATGATGATGATGATGAGACACACATCTCATCTGGCCAGCCTGAACAGTCACGTTATCCAGAAGACTTTGAGGAGGGAGGGGTGGATGATGAGACCACTGATCCAACCTGGACACTTGACATGCATAGCCAACAGAGCAGCATGGAGGAGGAAAGTGGCTATGTACCACCGCCTAAAGCACCCAGGCTTACTCCTTTATCCAGAATCCAACCTGTGACAACAGTACCCCAAATTGTGTCAACTGTTGCACAAACTGTACCAACTGTTGCCCAAACTTTAACAACAGTTGGCCAAACTGTGTCTACAGTTTGTGTTGGCCAGAGTTATCCTCCTGTTCCTCCAACACAACATAAAGGACAAAAAGCCATTATCTGGACATTTTTTAAAGATAGCCCATCAGTAGCAAATGTCGTTATCTGTAACATCTGCTATGCCAGGCTAAGCAGAGGCCAGGGCAAAGCAAACTTGAGCACCACCAGTATGCGTAAGCATATGTCTGTTAAGCACCCAACTCAGTGGTTGGCCCATCAGGGTTCGACATCAGGGCCTTCTGATCCCAACACTTGCAGGCCACCTCCGATCCGTCCTTCACCATCTACTGTTCATGCAGCAGCTCCTACTCATACGTACTCCTCACAAGCTGCGTTAGACGAGACATATGACAGTAGTCAAGTGACTGGTGAGTCTGCCCCAAATGTCCAGTTGTCTGTTCCACAGCTGTATGAGAGGCATCGGAAGTACCAATCAACACACCCTTTTTCTCAAAAAACGACTGCGCAAATTTCTAAGCTGTTAGCTGTTGAAATGTTGCCGTTTAGGCTTGTGGCTACTGAGGCTTTTCGGGAGTTGTTGGCTGTGGATGCACCACGATACTCTGTCCCCAGTCGCTACTTTTTTTCACGTACTGCCGTACCCGCGTTACACCAGCACGTGGTTAACAACTTAAAGCGTACACTAACAAATGCTGTAAACGGAAAAGTTCACCTGACAACTGACACTTGGACAAGTAGTTGTGGACAGGGCAGATACATATCACTAACGGCTCACTGGATCAACCTGGTCGAGAGTGTCCCAAAGTCTAATAGTGGAATATCTGCGATCCTACCAACTCCACGAATAGCGGGCACAACATCATTCCGGGTGTCCGCGTCCTCCTATACTTCAACAACACAATGTGCGTCTTCTACTTCCTTGACCACTGCTGACTTGTCCGCAACATCACATCAAAGTTGGGAGCTTTGCAGTAGTGCATCAGCAAAGCGACAACAGGCTCTTCTTAAACTGATCTGTCTAGGTGACACACCTCACACTGCAACCGAGCTGTGGAAAGGTGTTAAGCAACAGACAGATGAGTGGCTGGCCCCACTGCAACTACAAACAGGTCTTGGGTTTCACTGTGTTTGAGTGCTTTAACTGGTGCCCGCAGTGTTATCCTCCACTGGTCTCCACAAGGTCAGTGGTTGCTTTGTGATGTAGGTCTTGTTGTCAGCGATAACGGACGAAACATTGTTGCAGCAATAAATCTCTGTAACCTTCAACACGTGCCTTGCATGGCTCACGTGCTGAACCTTGTAGTTCAGAAATTCCTTAAAAGTTACCCTGAGTTATCTGATCTACTAGAGAAGGTGCGTAGAAATTGCGCACATTTCCGACATTCATCCACGGCACTTGGAAGTCTATCTGCCCTTCAACAGCAATTTAATTTGCCCAAGCACAGGTTAATTTGCGATATGCCCACACGATGGAATTCTACATTCCATATGTTGGCAAGGTTCAATGAACAGCAGAGGGCAATAGCGGAATATCAGCTGCAACATGCACGTCACCCCGGAAGTCATACAAGACACATTGGTACTATGGAGTGGGTATGGATCGCTGACCTTTGCGAGGTTCTAGAAAACTTCGATTACTGCACAAAACTTGTCAGCGGTGATCAGTCCATCATTAGTCTCACCATCCCCATGCTCTGTTTGCTTAAAGAATCTCTCCTGAATCTTAAAACAGAATCATTGAGGGCACAGCGGAGGGCTATGGAGCCAGATTTTAACATCCACGATCAGAGCCAGCAAAGCCAATTTCAGCCGGCAACATTGGCTGCAGAACAAGACTGTGATGAGGAAGATGAAGACGATTTATTTCTCCATGGTACTGATGTGAACCCTGATGGTACTCCCAAACCCAGGTTTATGTCGGTACAGCATGGGTGGGCTGAAGAGGAGGAGGCGGAGACCGATTTTGAGACCATGATGCCTATTGTTCATCAGTCAGGTGACACAGAAGAGATGAGTCTTTGTAGCCTAGCATACATGTCTGACTTCATGTCTCAATGTCTGTCCCAAGATCCACGCGTCATTAACATCTATGACAGCGACCTCTACTGGTTGTCAACATTCTTTGACCCACGCTACAAAGACAAGTTTCCATCGCTGCTGTTGCAGTCACCAAGGGGCTTAACAATGGATTATTTCAAGAGTGTTGTTGTTGAGAATTTGATGTCAATTTCACCCTCTGACTCCGCTATACCCCGAACAAGCAGCTCTTTGCCACAGCAGCCTTTGGTTGGGACACAAACGGCCACAATGTCAAGAAGAGGTGGTGGTAAGATGTCCACCAACTGGGCGATGTTCAACAGACCTTCCAATCTGCAACGGATTGTGCCTACGGTCCCCTTGAATAGGAGACAAACATTGTCAAACATGTTGAACGAGTATGTGTGTGACACTACCAGCTTCTTAACCGACCCCTCTGTACCCTTTAATTACTGGGTTTCCAAGCTTCACACTTGGACTGAGCTGTCTTTGTATGCCTTGGAGTTGCTGGCCTGCCCAGCTGCTAGTGTGACATCAGAGCGTGTTTTCAGTGCCGCTGGGGGAATTGTCACTGATAGAAGGTCACGGCTTACTACAGAAAATGCGACAGGCTGACTCTCATTAAGTTTAACAAGGACTGGATATCATCAAAGTTCTTAATCCCTCCAGACGACAGTACCCAAACCTAGAGGGACATAATCAAATTTGATATTTTTGGCTGACTGCGGTTTAAACATTATGTCCTTTTCTGACACGAAGGATAAACAATGTGCCTCTGCTAAGAAGCTTTGATAACTCATGTTCCTGCTACACTTGCTGCATGGCAACAAAACTACACAATCAGTTTCAGTAATGTTACTTTACTACTGCATGCACTTGTGATGATTTTTGAACGTTGTTTTTTGTCAGACAATACAATACAGTCTCTTGGCAGAATTTTTCAAGGCAACAAGCCTATGCCTGCATAGTGGGCATTTCTCCAACTGCAAGAAAATATATTGTATGGCTCTAGTGCCTAGCATTAATTTTAAAAATTTTGATCCCGCCCCTTGGGCTAATTTTTTGAGGCAACAAGCCTATGCCTCAGGGCCGGCGTCAGCACCCGGCGCACCCGGGCAAATGCCGGGGCCCGGGACAGATGGGAGGGCCCACTCGCTGTCAGGCAGGGGTGTCCTGCTGCTAGTCATAGCAGATCTCTCACAGCAGCTATAAGAGCTGGAGGGCTGGTGCTGGGATTTTCCCCCTCAAACTGGAGCAGTCTATGTGTGGAGGATCATGCAGCCAATGGGTGCTGCAGGGGGTGGGACTTTATTATCCCGTCCATGCTTAGCCCGCAGCAGATCAGTGAGCAGCAGTGCTGGGGTGAGTGTGTCCTGATAAATGTCCCTCCAGACCAGGAGCAGCGGCATCCTCAGTCAGTCAGCTGGTGTGCCGTGATCCGAGCTCACTGAGGAGGATGCCCGCTCCTAATACTGACTCTTCTCTTGTCAGCAGTAAATCTTGCTAAACTCGGCGGCAGATTGCTGGTATTTGTACTGGTGACCTCCTCCACCTACTGCTGTGAAGAGCCATAACAGGACAGTGCAACTCCAGTCTCAAGATTCCCAGAGATGTCATTTACTCCAAACTGCTCTGGAAAACCTGAGTATGGAACCTGGGTGTCCTGTCAGGGGTCAGATTGAGCACAAATATCCCCATGCTCAGCACTAGGTGGGGGAGAGGTCATCAGCACACAGTGCACTGCACTTGTAAGGGTTAATGGCTGACAGATACTTTCACTTTCTACAGATGTCATTAAACACACACATACAGTGTATGTATCCAACTCTATCGCTCTATATATCTAAATCTATCATCTATTAGTTACCCATCCATCAATCATCTATCTGTCTATCTATGTGCATATAACTACAGTGCCACAAGCAGTGCACAGTACGATATATGCAGAAGCCACCATTTCCATCCAACCTTGCTAGTATTATGCATGTAGAAAAAAAGGTAAAAAATGTAAAATGGTATGTTGACGTCTTCCTCAGTGTCAGTGCATGCCGTCTTCATCCTCCTCAGTGCAGTCGCCGTCTTCCTCCATTCAGCAGTTATAAAAAATAATCGAGGCAGGCCTCCAGCATGAGATGGCTTCATTTGACAAGAGGTGCCGGGGGGGATAAAGGATCTTACACTTTTTCACCCGGACTTTGCAGCGCTGCCTCAATTCTCTCTTATGTACTGTAGATATACACCATAATTAGACGTTATATTGTAAAATACTCTGGAATATGTGTCCTTCCCGAATTCTCTCTGAAATGAGCATCATTATATGTACATATTCAAATTCATACAACTTCACCAACCATTGATTGGACACCGGCTCCTCACTAACGCGAGGTCACATATAATAATCCATAGGAAAAGAAGATGGCGGCACTCGTGTTTCCTGGTCACGTATAATAATAATAATTTTTATTTCTCTAGCACCAAACATAATCCAATGCACTTTCCAATTCAGAGGAAACAGGTACAGACAATACGAGACAATACAGAGTAGGTATGTGCCCACAGGACGTTTTTCCTGCTCTCATACGTTTTTGATATGGTTTTATGCAAATGTATGTTAATATGTTCCAGCATTTTGGCTTTCCAGCAAAACCAATGTCTTTCACAGAACTGCTGACTCCACACATTGGTTTTGGAAGTTGCTGAAAGTGTCAAATATCCAGTTTTTGCTGTGATTGGAAAAGAATGAGCATGTCCAAAAACGCAGGAAAAACGTGCAAAAAAACGCAGGTCAAGAACTCAGCAAATCTCCTGTCAAGGACTCTAGAGATACTTGAAACCACTACAGGTTTTGCTGCATTCTGGACCGCAGCAAAAATGTCCTGTGAGCACATACCCCAACAAAATATTCACCAGATATATAAGGAGTGAGGTCCCTGCTCACAAGCTACAATCTATAAGGAAATAGGGGAGGTGAAAAGGTGAATGGTAAAAAGTGCTGTCATATATGGTCCAGCCATCAATATAATATATAGGGGATTCACATACCGCTGTATGAACTGGTCACCAGCCAGGATCTGTACAAGGACAGATAAAGTGCTATTAAGTACATGGGGGTGTAGAAAGATGGCACAAGAGGCCAGATCTGGAAAAAGGCAAAATGGAAATAGTTAAATTGGTGAGGTGATAGGCCAATCGAAAGAGATGCATGTTTAGGGCTCACATAAAAGTGTGGATATTGGGAATTAATCAAATTGTTCTGGAAAATACATTCCAGAGAATTGGTGCAGCTCGTGAGAACTCTTGGAGACCGGAGTGTTCGGTTCAGTTTATAGATAATGTCAGTCTTAGGTCATTAGCAGAACAGAGGTCGCGTGTAGTAGTTCGATAGACAGAGATAAGGGAGGAGATGTAGGGCAGCATTGTGGAGAGGATGGGTAGGTGATAAAAATAAGGAGGAGATGTTGGACAGTGTAGTACTATGGAGAGGATGGGTAGGGTGGTAGACAGATGAGGAGGAGATGTAGGGCAGTGCTGAACTGTGGAGAAGATGGGTAGGTGACAGGCAGAGATGAAGAGAAGATGTGCAGAAACTGTTAAGGGCTTTGTGGTTCAGAGTGATAACATTATATTGTTCTCTGTAGGGGATGGTATGTGTTAAAGGGGCCCACTGTGACTCTTTCGCCCAGGGCCCATGAAAACCTGGAGCCGGCCCTGCTATGCCTGCATAGTGGGCATTTCTCCAACTGCAAGAAAATATATTGTATGGCTCTAGTGCCTAGCATTAATTTTAAAAATTTTGATCCCGCCCCTTGGGCTAATTTTTTGAGGCAACAAGCCTATGCCTGCATCGTGGACGTTGCTTGTACTATGCTCTCCGGACAAGCAAGAATATAGTATGGGCCACGCGCCCTCCTCTATTTCTAAAAAGAGTTTATTAAGCCCTTTGAGCTAATTTTTTGAGTCAACAAGCCTATGCCTGCATCGTGGACGTTGCTTGTACTATGCTCTCCGGACAAGCAAGAATATAGTATGGGCCACGCGCCCTCCTCTATTTCTAAAAAGAGTTTATCAAGCCCTTTGAGCTAATTTTTTGAGGCAACAAGCCTATGCCTGCATCGAATACGTTGCTTGTACTATGATCCAGCTGGAGCCTGGCGAAGGGTCCCACTGTACGCTACGGAGATAACGCGTAGACGCGCTGTGTTGCAAGTAGACGTCCCAGCCTCTTGCATCTGTGTTCCTAGTGTTGTTGCCATAGCGAGTCATTAAGTAACCCCCCCAAACACAGGCACTATTTATTTGTCAGCAACATTTGTATGTGTGGAGTCATGATTTTACACGTACTAACCAAGGTGCCCTCATGCGCCATGCAGGCCGTAAAGTACTTGCTAATGATGATGACTTTAAGCCCACCCACAAAACAACCTACACATCCATTCCCTGAAAAAAGACAGACACAAAGCAGTTTTTTCAAAATGTCTATTATCACGCCTTAATGGCAAAGATGTCAGATTGTTTTTTTTGCGTTTCTGAGCTTTCTAAAAGCTAACAAATAAAACAGAAATAGTGCACTGCACTTTTTTGATAACAAAAAAAAACAAAAAACAAAAAAAGTTGACCCTACAGCTGGTGGTAGGTGGGGTGATTGTGTGGGGTAGCCTCTACCGGGCCACCATAACCCTGGTCCTGGAGGAGGTCCAGGGCCCCACGGATAGCCTCCCCCACTGATTGAAACCCTGTAGGGTGGGTCATCTGGGCCGGTGTCTCCAAATAGCCTTGGGTTGGGAGGTCCATGTTGGGGGGCACATAGCTGTCCCGGGGTGTGGGCCTGTCGAGCCTGTTTGCGCTCGACTGCTGCCACCCCTCCAAATAATTAAATACCTGGCCAGGGTGGTTTGGGGGCCGACAAGCATCAAGGACAATGTGGATTGCTGACCTTGCCCGCAGTCATCTCTCCAATGGAATGAGAGCCAGAAAAGGTATGAGACTGCGGGCAAAGTCAGCATCACATTGTCCAAGGTGGTCATTTGGTGCCCCCGGGATCAGAGCATGGCTGCTGGGGTTCTGGTGACTCCCCACACTGCTGGCAGTCGGCAGTGGACGAAGCTGGATGGCCAGAGGTTGGTTTTGGTGGGGAGACCGTTGGTGTGGCCCTTCATCCTCCTCTTCTTCCTGTGGCCGGCCATGCCCCAAAGGTGGTGGTGGTGGTAATCCTTCCTCCTCCACTCCAAGTCGGGGTGGTTCAGGGGCCTCCCTCGCCTCTTCAGGCAGCTGTGCTGGCGGGTTACCACGCCGCCTGTGGTAGTGAGCAGCTCTGTGGGTAAATACAAAAATAATTTGGTGAATGGGTTGCGTTTGGAAACAAAACCATAGGCCAAACATAAAATGTGCACGCTTTTTTGACTCAGTGTATCTGTGTATTATGTGTCTTTTCATTGTTGGCCTTAAGATGGAATTGCAGCAAATAAATTAAGGACATTTTGGCTCATGCCTCAACCAATATTCTATTTGTGGGTAGTGTTGGTCCTCGATTTTTTGCCATTACATTAGAAATTTAAAAATTTGTCCACACTATTACACTGTGCCCTGCCTTAGGCAGGACAGCTATTTAGGCACTTGAAGACAACTATTGCTATGACTTTTTGTTGAAACTTTATGTGGACAAAGCTATAGCCTGACACTGTGAGGCAAACACATTCTTCAGGGTTGTTTGCCATCAGATGGACACAAAAATATGCAGTGTGGGCGGCCTTGGTCTCAATGCACATAACCCAGATCTATACGGCAGATGAGCAAGACAGGAAATGGAGTCCTGCAGCATAGGTGACACATGAGCATTCGGCGTTAGTGGCCTATACTCCTTTTTGCTGCCATGTATGCTAATCAGGAATGTCTTGGTAAAAAAAACACACCAAACAGATGGCTTGGCTTTTGAAACGACTGTAATGGACATAGAGTATGGGGTTGTTTTTGAGCAGCAGGTCACACATCGTTGGTGCCAAACAAGGTGGTATGCACAGATGGACAGTTTTACAGTTATTCCAACGGGGCCGAACAAAAAACCGGGAGCAGCAAGGGCAAACCTCGGGTTTCCTAAAGGACCTTGGACATAAAAGCCTGTTGCACTTAAAATATGGCCCCCTTTAGTTTGATTTTATACAGCATTAAAACACTATGTTTTCCGGAGGATTCGTAATGTGGCCATGAGTTAACGACAAAAAAATAAAATTCACATGTGGGCCCTAATATCTACACCATCACCTTGCAGCCCCAAATATACCCATGGGAAAACTGAACCACACGTATTTGTAGTGATAGAGGGTATGTCCTGAAATGTGTGTGACTGTGTCAACAATCTGGGATGGTGTACAAACAGTTTAGTGCAAGAGGGGTATATCCTTGCAACGCTATTTAGCCGAAAAAAACACCCACAACTAAACGTGTAGGGATGTATGTGGCCCTTATGCAAGTCGAGGCCATTTGGAACTGATACAAATGAGGCTTATGACAGGCAAACCAGACAAGGCCACACACCTTAGAGGCCATTGCAGGGAAGAACATGGCTTTGTTCCACAAACATGCCAACAATAATAGCTAATTGTGAGGTCACGGAACATTGTGTCTGACCACCCTGCAGAACATTGCTTATTTGTCCCAACGTCACAATGTGACTATAAATGTGTATGTCCTGGATCATTGCCAAAGGTAATAGAATTGTGTTGCACCATGGCAGAAACAAACCCCAGTGTGGGTATGTAAACCACCACACTCATTATAGAGCTTCATACGTAGACGGTGAGCCCTCGTGGACAGGGTCCTCTCCTCTTGTACCAGTATGACCTGATTGTCTTCATGTACTGTTTTTTGTCGTTAACCCTTATCCTCATGTAAAGTGCCATGGAACCTAATGGCGCTATATAAATAAATAATAATAACAATAATAGTAAACAACAGTGCAGCAGACACATACCTTGGCATACGGACCACCGGTTCAAGGAAGGACAACCGGTCGTAGTGGCGATATTTCGGCCCTGGATCTGCTTCCGGTCCCCCCTCCGAGATCTTCCGGTGTTGCCTTTTGTGCTGATTCCAACAGCTCCTCCACCGTTTGATAATCAGGTCAACTGTGAAATGATTTCAAACCGGGTTTAGACCTCTGTAACATTTGAAACACTAAAAGTATGTGTACAAATCAACAATAACATTTTATTCATACAGCATTACGGACATTGAGCTCACGTGGCCAGAATCACAAATGGGGCAGGGCACATGTCAACGCATAGAGAATGTCATAGTGTGGGCACCAGACTCCGCTCATTAGTGGTATTTATATACACCCAACCCCCTGGCCTTCAGAGCCAGGAGGACCAGCCCTTAAACTAAGTGTACTATTGTGACCCCATCCAAATATAGGCAACCATGCGACGGCGCATGATAACACATTGAGGGCCCTGTATACTCTACTATGGGGGCCTGTATACCCACTGCTGGGGGCCCTGTATACCCACTGCTGGGGGGCCTGTATACCCACTGCTGGGGGGCCTGTATACCCATGGGGGGGCTGTATACCCACTGCTGGGGGCCCTGTATACCCACAGGGGGCCCTGTATACCCACTGCTGGGGGGCCTGTATACCCACTGCTGGGGGGCCTGTATACCCACGGGGGGGCTGTATACCCACTGCTGGGGGCCCTGTATACCCACTGCTGGGGGCCCTGTATACCCACTGGGGGCCCTGTATACCCACTGCTGGGGGGCCTGTATACTCATGGGGGGCCTGTATACCCACTGCTGGGGCCCTGTATACCCACTGGGGGCCCTGTATACCCACTGCTGGGGGGCCTGTATACTCTGCAGGGGGAGCTGTATACTCTGCTGGGGGGCTGTCTACCAGTGATAGCCGCTGTATACCAGGATGGCGGTCAATATGTTTTCACAGTTTTTGGGGGCAAAAGTAGGGGGTCGGCTTATACACGGGTCGGCTTATACACGAGTATATACGGTAAATGCAATATAACGTGTGAACACATTTAACTTACCCATATTGCTCTGTGCATCCTGGCCACTGCGATGGAATGCAGGGAACATGACTTGTGTGACCTCCCTCCAGGCTGTAGTCCGCTGGATGTTATCCCCATAGGCAGGGTCAGTGGGCAGCCAAAGCAGGGGCCGAGCCTCCACCAGGTCAATAAGCTGCAGCGTGTTGACACGGGCCATGCTTGCTCTGTGTGTGTGCGCGTCTTGTCAGCTCGAGTCGGCTTATTTCCTGCTTGCTAAAAGCATGGTGTGTGCTGGAGAAAATCGCTTGCCTCGCCTCATCGGTGCCAAATAAGACAAACACATGCGAGTTTGGCCTCGGAGACAGCAGCAAAATACAGTTGCGAGTGGGGTTTCCAACACGGCAATGCGAGCGCTTTCCGAGACACATCTGTGATTTTTAAATCGCACATTACTCGCTATTACTCGCTTCCCCATTCATTAACATTAGACTCGCTAGACTCGCAACGAGTAGCGAGTCCCGGGCTCGGACTCGCTAGAGTCAAGCGATTCCGAGTAATTTAGGACTCGCCCATCAGTAGTCCCACAGTAAGAGAGAGAATTCCTACACAACTACCTACAGAGGATAGTCCATTAGATAGACTACGTACTTACTATGGTATCACAGAATCACGTAGAAACAATAGACCAACTACCAGTTCATACACTGCACCAACAGCTTTTGAAACACCCACACTACGCAGATCCACACGTAGTACATTAGGACAACCCCCAAGCAAATATGGAGAATGGGTTTAAAATGTAGTGGAATAATATTACCTGTTAGTAACTGTAAATAGTACCTGTGTTCAAAAACTGTAAAAAGTAGTGTACAGAAGGGTGGAGGAACTGGGCTCTGTCCCAAGTATACTAAGTTGGGGACAGAAAGTGCCTGGTAGGGTGAAAAGGTTAGACCCGGCCTCCCAAGCAGAAACACCCATAGGGAATGTATAAAGTTTAAAATGTGTACCTGTGTATGTGTTTAAGCCATCAGAGATTTTGCTGCTGGACTTTACCCTTTATCCCTTTTTCATAAACTTGGACAATAGTCACAGTACTTGTGTGACCAAAACTTACCTTTTTCCAGCCTGCGGCAAATAGACTAGTGCCGTATGGACTGCTTTTCATATTTTTCCCGTATTTCCCTTCCTTTTCAGTGATTTTTGTATTTTTCATTAAGACTTTGTAAATACCTGTTATTAACTGTTATAACATGTTTAGAGGTTAAGTTGTAAAAGAAAAACATTTTGCTCAGTCCGGGAGAACTGAAGTTAACTAAGGGAGAATGTGGCACCCTGTCACCCTGTTGGGCACCACAGAACCCTTGGTACACAAATGGAGCAGAAACAGCAAGCATCACTCACAAACAAACAAAACACCTAACATCACCTTTAGAACACCTGTTTCACCCCAGGCCCCTAGAGGGAGCTCCACTGCTCACTTTGAGCCAGTTCCCCTATAAATAGGGTCCTGGAGGGAGAAACACCAAAGTGTGCAGACGCTAGAAGAGCTGCAGGAAGTGTGCAACCACCGGTTCTGGAGCTATACTAGGTCCAAACCAGCACACATAACAAGTGAGAGACCCTTGCAACTGGGGTCATAGGAAAAGAGAAAGCACCTCTCAGGGACACAGTAGTTACCTTAACTCTCCCTCACCAACCGGTTACTGGAACCGAGCTGTGAGAGCTACTATGCCACCACAGAGAACCAGCACAACTAACAGGGAGTCTAGCCCCCTGTTCACCTGAAGCACCTACCGACGAGAGCCCAGGGAAGAGCATTGATCCAGCTTAACCCCTTTAATAGCGCCCTCAGTGCAGTTACCCAGGTGAATCACGTTCCACTGAACGCACAACCCAGTCCGGCAGGATTCCACATCCACCCGACCTCACCAGAATGACAGAGAAAGGAAGCCTACACACTGCTTGCTGTGAAACTCCAGGAGTGTCAACCTCATCACCCGGTCCGAGTGTACCTGTTTCCACCAGTAAAGGTACCCAAATGACTTTGTGTGTGTTTGCGCCTTATTCCTGGACTTAACCGCAGTATTGCAAAAGCTGCCATATCCCATCAGTGCAGCCTCTGGCCCCGGGGACTCCCACTCGTCCTGTGGGGAGCGTCCCATCTTGCTGCATTACATCCCCCGGAGGCCCAAGCAGCGCCGGTGAAATCACCGGAACTCCTGCAGGTGGTGTCACGACAACGATATCAACCCCTTATCTGTTCAGCCATCCCCCTATTGATCTGGACCACCGGGCCCACACAGCCGCAGGCGCGGTTCCGTGACAGGAGAAGCAAACGCCTGCGACGTGAAGACCCGGCTACGGTAAGTCAGGTACACTGCACAGCACGGAGCTGAGGACATGGTGGTACACACCACAGCGCTAAGGACATGGTGGTACACTGCACAGCACGGAGCTGAGGACAGGGTGGTACACTGTCTATGCACAGCAAAGAGCTGAAGACATGGTGGTACACTGGGCACAGCACGGAGCTGAGGACATGGTGGTACACTGTGCACAGCACGGAGCTGAGGACATGGTGGTACACTGTGCACAGAACAGAGCTGAGGACATGGTGGCACACTGTCTATGCACAGCACAGAGCTGAGGGCATGGTGGTACACTGTGCACAGCACGGAGCTGAGGACATGGTGGTACACGGTCTATGCACAGCACGGAGCTGAGGACATGGTGGTACACTGTCTATGCACAGCACGGAGCTGAGGACATGGTGGTACACTATGCACAGAGCTGAGGACATGGCACACAGGGAGCCACAGACTTCTCTAATGCACACTGGGTTTCCACAGCAGGTACCTACTACATACAACACCTTCCACCCCGGCACAGTAGGGAGAGCACCACTTGCTGCCCATAGGCAAGATCCCCAATAAATACTGCTGCTGGGGGCATAGTTAGTCAGAGTGTGCAGACGCTAGGAGAGCTGCGAAGACGTCCTGGTGGTCGGTGCTGCGATTAGGCCCGAACCAGTGACCCAGAGTGGCCCTTCTATGTCCCGCCAGCCTAAGTGGGACTGAGGGCAAGGAGCATAGAACAGAAAGGGAGTGAGGAACTTGAGGGAGTTCATCCAAAGCGAACCACCGGATATTGGGGATCCACACCTGTGGGATACTATAGGACCACAGAAAACCCTGTTACACCGTGGAGGCTTCGGCTACCTGGTTTCCTATGTGGGTCAAGAGAGGGAACCAGACAACGCAGGGCAATGCCCCAGTGATCAAAGAAGGTATTCCGGAGACCGCACAGGAGGAGAGACACTACAGACAGGAAGAGAGAGGAGGCAAGTCTGGCTGCAAGCAGGCTGTGCTTCAATCACCACTACAGAGGAAAGGAGGCCTTATACCCACTTGCTGTGGGAACCCACTGTGCAACCCTGTCACCCGTCAGTGCCCTGGACCGTTTTACCTGCTCAACATCAGTAAAAGGTAAAAGAGACTTTGCTGTGTGCGTGTATCCTTCTTCTCCGCTCCCAATACCCTTCATAGACTGCTCCAACACTCCCTATACAATCCCAGCTCCACTCCAAGCTGCCCCTCTCACTACGCTGCCCCGGAGGTCCCCGTGCTACCTGTGGAGGACTACACCATCCTAGCCGCGATACCATCTACCTCCGGTTGACTGTGGCGGCCTGGTGCAAATCACTAGAAACTACAGGTGGCGTCATGACAACAAACTCTGTAAATAGTCCCCTGTAAATATCACCCCCTTTTTCAAAAGATACCCCAGGACACGGGGTCAGGCGCGGCCGCCATTCACCGTGACACAGCAGTTAACCCTTGCCGCCTGACACTCGGGTACCTCAAAGCCTGGGCGCTACAACAGCATGGAGCTGAGGACATGATGGTACACTGTCTATGCACAGCACAGAGCTGAGGACATGGTGGTACACTGTGCATAGCACAGAGCTGAGGACATGGTGTTACACTGTCTATGCACAGCACAGAGCTGAGGACATGGTGGTACACTGTGCACAGCAATGGAGCTGAGGACATGGTGATACACTGTGCACAGCACGGAGCTAAGATCATGGTGGTACACTGTCTATGCACAGCACAGAGCTGAGGACATGGTGGTACACTGTCTGTGCACAGCACAGAGCTGTGGACATGGTGGTACATTGTGCACAGCACGGAGCAAAGGACATGGTGGTACACTGTGCACAGCACGGAGCAAAGGACATGGTGGTACACTGTCTATGCACAGCACAGAGCTGAGGACATGGTGGTACACTGTGCACAGCACAGAGCTGAGAACATGGTGGTACACTGTCTATGCACAGCACAAAGCTGAGGACATGGCGGTACACTGTGCACATCACAGAGCTGAGGCAATGGTGGTGCACTGTGCACAGCACAAAGCTGAGGACATGGTGGTACACTGTGCACAGCACAGAGCTGAGGACATGGTGGTACACTGTGCACAACACGGAGCTGAGGAGATGGTGGTACACTGCGCACAGCACGAAGCTGGGGACATGATGGTACACTGTCTGTGCACAGCACAGAGCTGAGGACATGGTGGTACACTGTGCACAGCACAGAGCTGAGGACATGGTGGTACACTGCACAGCACAGAGCTGAGGACATGGTGGTACACTGTGCACAGCACAGAGCTGAGGACATAGTGGTACACTGTCTATGCACAGCACAGAGCTGGGTACATGGTAGTACACTGTCTGTGCACAGCAGGGAGCTGAGGACATGGTGGTACACTGTGCACAACACAGGAGCTGGGGACATGATGGTACACTGTCTGTGCACAGCACCGAGCTGAGGACATGGTGGTATACTGTGCACAGAACGGAACTGTACGTGGTGGTACACTGTGCACAGCACGAGCTGGGGACATGGGTTGTGGAACGAGCTGTCTGGTACACTGGCACGCAGAGCTGGGGACATGGTGGTACATGTCTGTGCAAGCACAGAGCTGGGGACATGGTGGTACATTCTGTGCACAGCACGAGCTGAGGACATGGTGGTACACTGTAGCACAGCTGCATAATGCGCATGAGATATTGTCGAACCCATAGACTTGCATTGGCGACTGTCTCGTACTTTTGCTGCATGTTGTGACTTTTTCTCATCCTAAATCTGGATGAGAAAAAAGCGTCCGACACTCGCCAATGTGCTCTCAGACATTGAACATTGGTCCAAGTGCAATGCAATAAAATCACACATTGCACTTGAGAAAGCCAGAGCTAAGGGATGGGGTACTCGGACACCGGGGTTTCTGTGTGGGATGTCACGGATGGTCGGGCCCCGGTGCCATGCCCTGGTGATCAACTGTAGTAGATGTTGATATTGGTGGTGGGGGTATTAAAGGGGTTATTTACAGGGGAACGTGACGCCACCTGTAGTGTCCGGTAAGATGGTACCGGCGCTGCAGCCGGCCACTGAGGTGATGGATGGGCAGCAAAGTGTGGTACAGCTCCCCACAGGTGGAGCTTTACCTCAGGGCAGCTATTGTGGTGAGACGGTGAGGGAGGACAGTGATGGTAATGGTGGTGCTGCAGTTTTTACCCCTCTGCTGAGCCCCTGATGTTGATGATGATATTGAGCCCTGCAGGCTGCGGCAGGAAAAATAACAGAAACCAGTTCAAGTTTAACTCTACTTTACTCAGTAACCGGCTGAAGGCATAACAAGACACAGTACAGTTTGGTTCAGGGTGGATGTTGCTACCGTGTTTCCCTGAAAGTAAGACCCTGTCTTACATTTTTTTGGGGGCCAAAAGTGGCCCCCGGTCTTACTTTCGGGGGGGGGTCTTATATTGTGTGCCCCAGCAGTGTGGCCTACAGGCCCCCTCCTGCTGGCACACTGCGGGAGCGGGTCGCACGTCACGTGCGCCCGCTCATTAGGTATGCACTGCTCCCCCTGTCAATCAGCGACAGGGGAGCAGTGCATTATGTATATGGGCCCCCTCCTGCTGGCACACTACCCCCCAGTTGGTGTAGAGAGGCCCCCCCTGCTGCTGCTGCTGCACACATCTTACCCTCCAGGGTCTTCTTGCAGCAGCCAGGGCGTCGGTCCTCCGTCCTCGCTGTCTCCCGTATCATGTGACCCGTCGCAGCGCATGACGTCATTGCGACTGCGACCGGCCGGTCACATGATCCGGGAGACAGCCGAGGACGGAGGACCGAGGCACTGGCTGCTGCAAGAAGACCATGGAGGGTAAGATGTGTGCAGCAGCAGCAGGGGGGGCCTCAGAACAGGGGGGTAGTGTGCCAGCAGGAGGGGGCCCATATATATAATGCACTGCTCCCCCTGTCGCTGATTGACAGGGGGATGCAGTGCATATGTAATGAGCGGGCGCACGTGACGTGCGACCCGCTCCCGCTCCCCCCCCTCCGCTAGGGGCCTTACATTAGCCCCCCCCGGTTGTAAGGCCTTTATTCGGGGGAGGCCTTACATTAGCAGGCCCCCCTTTACCCCTAGGCGGCCTTACAATCGGGGGGGCTTACTTTCGGGGAAACACGGTAGTTCAGAGTTTCCCTTATGGAGTCAATAGATGTCCTCTCTTTGTCTTTCAGGGTTTTCTTCTTTCTACAGATGTCTCTCAGTCTTTCCCACCTTCGCAGAGCCCCCCCGCCAGTCCAACGGTCTGTATCTAGAAGACAAGGTCTGTGCACTACCCGGTCTGGATAAGGTACCCCGGAAAAAGAGCAAAAGAAAGGCTCCCCTCCAGCACCGCAATAAATGCCTGTCCATTTTAGTTTCCTCTAGTGTCTTGAACCGGTTTTCAGTCCTGAGGGGAGAGGTACCTTTGTGGCGCTGTCAGCAACCCGGTTCTGTTCGGCCTGCAGCTCGTCGGCTTTGCAGTCAGGGCTGAACTCCTGGCTGCCTCGGTTGTCCGTGTCACCGGTGTGCCCTCAACTTGACCAGCTGGCTCCTACCAGCCCTGGCCTGTTGCCTTCTGTCCTGGGTCCCCACATAGAGATGGGGTACCTTCCACTCAGCTGGGCTGCCAGCCTGACCACTCTGTCTGCCTTCCCAGCACTGTCTGAGGTAAACTGTCAACTGTCACTCTTATCTATCCTAAGCTCCGCCCCCCACACTGTGGAACCTACTATATTACCAGTTCCCCATACTCTAAATGGTGCGGTCCTAAGTGAGTGTAGATAACATACTCCATAAGATTTAAATCCTTACCTAGCAACTTACAATAATACTACATATGGAAAATAAATGCAATACCATTCTGTGGCGCCTACCCGCAGGGGCGCCACACACTCATCCGAGTTTCACGCCAGTGTGTCCATACCCTAATAATAAAATCCATATAGTAATCCTACAATGTCTACTGGACATGGTATGGGGAGGGTTTATGGCTCAGTTAGTACACACACCATACTTCATGGTATGGGGAGGGTTTATGACTCAGTTAGTACACACTCCATACTTCATGGTATCGGGAGGGTTTATGGCTCAGTTAGTACACTCCATACTTTTTGTTATTAACCAGTTAATACTCTCTTGTCCACCGCACTGCAGTGTGAAAAGAGGACGACATCGAGACAGGCAGCAACATGGCATCAGAGAGCCCCTGACCTTGAAATAGAAGATCCTCAGATCCTGGTATTGTGACATAATATTAAGAATAATATTTTTTGCATTCATATTACACTATAAACTCCACAGCACTTTACATACATCATCAACACTGTCCCCATTGGGGCTCACAATGTAAAACATCCTATCAGTATGTCTCTGTAGTTTGGCTGGACAAACCTTTTATATGTACTACATGATGAAATGTGGGGGAGAAGCTACATGAAGCTTGGGGGGATGGCCGCGACTAGAGGGAAGATAGTACGTGAAGGGAGGAGGGGCCGAAATGGGGGGAGGAGCTGTGATGGGGAGGGGTCACGACGGGGGAGGAGCCATGACGGCTGACAGTGCCTAGGGCAGCAGGAACTCCAAATACGGCCCTGCCCACACGTTTGCCTTACATTCTTTGGAGACGTCTCGTAGTTCTCGCATAATGTGGAAGTGCAATTGCTTGTACTGTAATAGGTGAACTGCTCCCAAGTGAAATTTCTCTAATATCTCTTTACCCTGGAGCCAGCGTCGTTCCGAGATGTGTAATAGGTCACCCATTGTATTAATCCCTCTTCCTTGCCACTCCCTGAATAAAGGATTCTCTGTTCCCAATTTAAACCCTACATGTGCCCATGGATTCAGGTGCTTAGTAGAGATGAGCGAGTACTAAAATGCTCGGGTGCTCGAAGCTCGGGCCGAGCGTCCCAAGATACTCGTATACTCGGCCCGAGCACCGAGCACAATGTTAGCCTATGGGAGACCCAAGTGTTTTTCTGGCATGACCCCCGGCAGCATGAAAAAACCCTAAAAATGTCACAAAAGTCGGGAGTTTCTATTCCCGACAAATGCTGCCCGCGGTACTTCAGGACCGTTGACAGCATCACAATCACGCAGCACACACGCACTCACACCTCACAATCACAGCACACTAACATACATACAGCCAGCCACACTCATCACACTCACCACGCTCGCACCACACGCACCCACAAACACGCATCACACTCTCATCACTGTCGTGCATCAAACACGCTCCGTGTTTGATGCACGTCAGTGTGCCTCCAGCCTTAACATGATGCTCTCTATGTTCTTACTGAACTGAATTATGTAAGAAAGGTTGCCTAGCAATTCCTCCAGAAACTAATGGGTATTCTGATATTACCCCTTAACTGCTCTAAAACTCCATTACACCTCTGAAGGGAAGGCTTTAATGTCAAGGAATCCATTTTTTTGTGGCATAGCAGAAGTATCCAACAACACCCCGAAACACGGTACAATCTATTCATAGGAGGTAGGAGCCGCATCTGTTAGCACCAAACCCCCACGACCCCCCCCTGCCCTCGAGGACATCCGCTAGCACCCACCCACGCCTCCCCCCCCCCCCGCTCCTCTAGCACCCAACCCCCCAAACACCCCCCCCCCCCCCACTCCTCACCTACAGCTGCTGCACCACTATTGGACTGTGTTATCTAGTCTACTAGGATTCTGCCTGTCTCCTGATGGCAGATGGGTGACACTCGTTGATTATCATTTCAGAAGTTACAATTCTGGTCATTTCTGAGCAGGGCAATGCTTCTTTCCTAATGCCCCACTCCTTTGTCCCAGTAGCTGGCTCCCTCTCTGCTCCCCATTCCCCCTCCTGCCTGGATGGAAAAACCCTTCTATAAGCCTAATGTCTGGCTACTGCTTCTGTTTCATATAGCTTGTCTGTAGTCCACTAATACAGGATGGCTACAGCAAAAGAAGGCACAATCCTGCATTTTACATATGTACTTTAATATTACATTTCCACTGAAAGCTGCAAATCAGAATTTTCTACATGTCCAAACAAGTTTTTTTTTCCCTCTACTTGCACACATAATAAAATTAGTCATTTGTTAATATCACTATTACAGCAAGTCCAAAGCCAACGTCTAGTAGTTTGCTCATGGTTATGGGATGTTGCTTTTGTCATAGTTTATGACCTGTCTCATATGTTGGGCATCTGTGTCCACACAGCAGATCTTGAGTCACTCCTTTACTCCTCTGCGGTGTACACACCCTTATCTTGTTGGGTGTCTCCCGGCTTTACATTAGGCAGTACAGCATCCGTATAGAAACGTTCTAGCTTTGGTTCTGTGATTTTCCAAAACTCCAGGTCAAATTTCACAGGAACAACTGCAGTCTCCTTATTGGTGTAAACAACAAAGTCTGCATCATCTATACCTGAAACTGCCATCTGGCACTGTACCTGGGTAAAATAGGCATGTTGTCGCTTCAGAGCATAACAATCTCCATTCAAGGTTAAGCAGAAATCGCGGTCTTTGCAAGCGATCACGTATTGTGCGCTCTCTGTGTTTATACGGGCACTTCACCTCTAAAATATTTAGGGTCTCTCCCGTGTGCTTGTCTTTCACTATGCCATCAGGACTTGCTGCCAGCCAGTTTTTGGTTGGGTGAATGAATAAACCACATGGTTCCACCTGCACTTCTCTGCCTTTATTGATTGATGCTAGTCTCTCATAGGAATTCACGGCTTTTATCTCATTCCTGATGCCCCAGCTCATGGCAGCAGTTTGTACTCTGGGTGCTGAGCCCAATATAGATTTCAGATAGGATTGTGGAATATCCTTGGTTTTTTGATTAGCAAATCTACTGTGAGATACTTGATGTGCTAAAGAGGCGGTAATGCGATTCTGACGCCAGTGATGCCACTCCTGATTCTCTCGTTGCCCACGAGTTTCTCTTTCAATTTTATCAATATCTTCTTGGGAAAGTTTATTTTGACGGGAATATACAGACATGTTTCTTCCTTCTGTTTTAGGGACATCACCAACTGGATGGAGAGCCTCAGATTTCTTTGAAGTTGGTGTACACTTGGCAGTGGCTGCTCTTCTTTCAGCATTTGAAGACTCTCGGCCTTCTGTGGTTTTTGTGGTTGGATGGACGCTTTTTCTGTTGAGCACTTGAGGTGGCTCACTGCCACTGCGTGGCTCTTGAAGTTTTCTAGATGGGCCAGCCTTTTCCACTGCTTTACCGTGATGAGGTCTACTAGCTGACGAGCTATGAGGGTGTTCAACAGCAGGTATAGAACCTCTTCCTGGCAATGCCTTTTGTGAATGCTTTCCTTCTGGTGGACCCATTGTAGTATTTTAAGATGGTCAAAAACCTGTAGATAAAAGAAAAAAAAATATCACAAGGTTTGATGACTGTGATGTATATAATTCCTCTAAGTGCTCTTAGCAAATAATATACATATGCTTCCAAATGGTTCATTATTTCATGTGCCTCTGTAGTCAAACAATCCTGTACATTTATGTAGTTTGAAAAGTGAAACTTTGAGAACTCAAGCAAGCAGGCTTTGGGTATGTGCACATTGTTTCTTTTAGGCCACATTCAAACATTGAGTATTAAGATGCTAGAATGTATGGGCAGGTTCCAGGTTACCCTAACAGTAAATCACAGACACCCATTCTCTTTGACAGCGTCTGTGATTGTGCCCCTCACCCATTGACTGACATCATAGTAATGTGAAAATAAATAAAAAGAGGTAGCGCTTCACTGTATTTTTGATTCTCAGCGCAAATAAGGCGGATATTACCGGTTGCCACCCCCAGATTCCTGGCTTTACCTTGGTTGGCAATCAAAATATAGGGAAGCCCATAATTTATTTAAATAAATAATTGAAAAAAAAAATGCGTGGACTTCGCCCTATTTAAAATGGGTGGCCTTCGCTCTATTTTTTATTGCCAGCCAAGGTAAAACCCAGGCAGCTGGGGGCTGGGATTCTCAGTGTGGTAAGGCCCAAGCTTTCTGGGCCCCCAACAATGAAAATCACAGCGGCCCCTAAAAATGTCGTACTCTTTCATAGCACCATATTTATGTGCTTTACCCAGCATGCTGGGTAATAAAGGGGTTAATGCCAGCTTTATATTGGCAGCTGCCACTAAGCCCGAGATTCATAATGTCGGCCCAATGTTAGATCCACACACTATGAACCTTTAGCAAGCATTAAAGAAAAAAAAAAAACACAGAGGAAAATAATATTTTAATTGCAATAAAACAGAAAAGACATCCCTGGTTCCCATCTTTAATAACCCAAAACAAATAATCCCCAGGTCTGTTCCTTGGCGAACATGTTCAGCTCTAGTACATCACTGTGAGCAGACACACGTCTGTTCACAGTCACTATTAGGCTCACACTTACACCCGGTTGCCATGAGAAAGGTTATCCCAGTTCACCACATCAGCTGTGAACTCGGGTGACCCCGATGAACTGCATCAAAGCACTCGGTAAATAGCCATAAGTGAGGGAGAGAAGCGCATATTCTGCACTGAACTACTGTACCCAATTTATTTTATATTTTAGGAGTTGGAGTTGGTTCATTTTTTACCGACCCGGACTCCATAGCCCTGTGGGATAGGGCCAGTTTCTATCCATACAATGTGTGCTGACAGGGTGCTTTGTTGCTGGCTCATTATGTCTAATTAGAGTTGATGATGGAATGTACTGTAACTGGCACTGAGAAAAATATTTTACAATAAGAAGGGAGCTTCTACTGAGCATGTGTGGAAAATGACAACTGAAGCACAGTCAGTAGAGCAGGGTATAACCCAGCCCCTGAAACAGACATCACTGGTCTGATGACGCTTCGTTTCAGGGTTGGGACAGAGATTGCAGCCTCTGTACCTTGATGATATCCCGTTTGAGAACCACCGGTGCATGCTTGGATACTCAAACGGAACATTATCAAAACATAAATAGGTAAAGAGAAAAAGAATAAAGCAGTTTGATTAGAGAGGCAATGATGGGGACTGTCACGTACCCACTTCTCAGTACGTGACTTAGAATAACCCTTGCAGGCGCAACCCCATCTCCTCTCACTCAATCCAGCACTCAACCTCTGTCCTATGCTGAAAGGGAGCATCAATAACACCCCGACACAACCGAGCACCCCGCTTCACACACGCTGCCACCACCCCGCTTCACACACGCTGCCACCACCCACCGGATTTGGGGCCAATGAGTCCCCCTAAACTAAGACTATCTGACGATCAACAGAATCACACCCTTTCTAGGGTTATGGGTTCTTTAGAGCACACAAGGATTAGACTTATTAAAGTTTTAAGCTTTAATATAAAAAGGTACCTAGTGCTTACAATAAAAGATATAAAAATGCTAAATAAAAAGTGACATACACATATGCAACACAGTTATGAAATAAAAAGGAGAGATTTACAGATACCTAAATTTTGTCTTCTGCAGCCCTATGGGGAAGGCGGAAATATGGAATGATGATCACAGCAGTGTTCAGCTGCCCCATCTCTGTGACACAAGACTTTAGCTGGGAGAGTCTAGTTATACCATAGGCTCAGACTGGAGGTCAGATTTCTAGACCGGCCTTCCATTTTAACATTCTAATTCTGGATCTATGATTGGACACTCAGTAATTTAGCCATCCATATATTATTTTTCAAATGTCTTTGTCTTAGTCCAATTCCTTTCCTACAGTAAATATCAACTGCTATACTAAACCCCATTTGGTGAAGTCTTTGATCCCCTTCTTTTTCTGGCTACAGGTGTGAAGCATTCCACTTTGTGCTTTTCCCAGAATGGCTTCCTGGGGAGACCTACATTCATTGTGACTGGAGAGCTAGCTGTGTGCTTAAATAAAACAGGTCATGACCTCTTGTGAGGGGTGCATGAAACCTTCCCGCCGCCTGAGCCATGGGTGAGGAGCGTGGGGTGGGGGGATGCCATAAGTGCCGGCCGCGAGTGTATTAATGGCGGCCACAAGTAAAAAGGGCCGTGAGTGTATTAACAGCGGCCGCAAGTAAGGAGCAGGGGGGGGGGCCAGTGCTGTTGGAACCGGCCGTGAGTGAGGGGCGGGGGGTGGGGCTGGGCAGGCAGAGGTGGAGGCTGTGCTTTACCGTGCTGCAGCTGGCGGCGCCCATCACAGTAAGCCGTGTGGTGCAGGCGTCGCCTCCTTCTACACAGCCGCTCCCCCTGCCTGCTTGCCGCCTGAGACTCAGGGCTGCCTCTTGTGTACTGACATAGAATTTAACCCCTTAACTGTTCTGGTGTCCAGTCCCTGAGATACATATTTCACTACAGGGACTTATAATTTATAAAAGCTTTTAATTATTACAACAAATGCATAGTCATTTAGGATAAAATCAAGATTTTTGGACTAGCCCTTTTAGAGTCTGTTCGCACGATTCACATTTTGCCATGTATTTGGTGTGTATCTGCTGCGTATAAGCAGCAGATACGCACCTCATATGCAGCAGTGTGTTTACCCAACAAAGTCTGTGGGTTTTTCTAATTCCTGTCCGAATTATGCCTTTTTTTCTGCAGCACATATGGTACATATATTAGTGTGGGAAAATCTGCAGCATGTCAGATCTTGCTGTGGGTTTATCCCACACTAAATACACCAATTCGCTGTCTCTATCTCGCCCAGGGCGAGACCTGCCTCAGAAACAGGGTTTGTGCCCTATGTTAATGTGTGTAAATGTGACTAAAATGTATTGGGAACATGTATCTAATATGTGGTTAAAAACTACTACTTTATTATGAACACTGTTTGAAGTCCTGTCGGCTTTTGCCACCAGAGCAGGAATTTCTCTGCCTCTTCTACGCAATTTGCATACGAGCACAAGCTAGGCCTATTCTGAAAGATCTCTACACACTGAACTTTCAAAACTGGTATACATTGCGCTCCTACGCCGGTTTTGACAGTTTAGTGCATAAAGAACTTTCAGAATAGGCCTAACTTGTGTTCATACTCAAATTGCGTAGAAGAAGGAGAGAAATTCCTGCTCTGGCAGCAAAAGCCAACGGGACTTAAACAGTGTTTGTTTAAAAACTACTGTTTTATTACAACCCCTGGCAAAAATTCTGGAATCACCTGGCTCGGAGGATGTCCATTCAGTTGATTAATTTTGTAGAAAAAAAGCAGATCACAGACATGGCTCAAAACTAAAGTCATTTCAAATGGCAACTCTCTGCCTTGAAGAAACAGTAAAAGAAATCTTGAAAATATGCTAGCCAGTAACAATTACTTCTGTAGACCAAGCAGGGGGAAAATTATGGAATAGATGGGTTTCTGAGGAAAAAAGTATGGAATCATGACAAACAAACAAACAAAACAACACTCAAATACATTGCTAGTATTTTGTTGCACCACCTCTGGCTTTAATAACAGTTTGCAGTCTCTGAGGCATGGACTTAATGAGTGACAAACAATACTCCTCATCAATCTGGCTCCAACTTTCTCTGATTGCTGTTGCCAGATCAGCTTTGCAGGTTGGAGCCTTGTCATGGACCGTTTTCTTCAACTTCCACCAAAGATATTCAATTGGATAGCGATCCGGACTATTTGGAGGCCATGGCATTGACCTTATCTGGCTTCTTTCAAGGAATGTTTTCACAGTTTGTGCTCTATGGCAGGATGATCATCTTGATAAATGATTTAATCATCCTCAAACATCCTTTCACTCGATGGGATAAGAAATGTGATACTTCACTGAATATGACTTTCATCCAGTCATCCACAGTCCACGATTGCTTTTCCTTAGCCCATTGTAACCTTGTTTTTTGTTTAGGTGTTAATGATGGCTTTTGTTTAGCTTTTCTGTATGTAAATCCCATTTCCTTTAGGCGGTTTCTTACAGTTCGGTCACAGACATTGACTCCAGTTTCCTCCCATTCGTTCCTCATTTGTTTTGTTGTGCATTTCCTGTTTTAGAGACATATTGCTTTAAGTTTCCAGTCTTGACGCTTTGATGTCTTCCTTGGTCTACCAATATGTTTCCCTTTAACAACCTTCCCATGTTGTTTGTATTTGGACCAGATTTTAGACACAGCTGTGATCAACCAACATCTTTTGCAACATTGCGTGTTTGATTTACCCTCTTTTAAGAGTTTGATAATCCTCTCCTTTGTTTCAATTGACATCTCTCGTGTTGGAGCCATGATTCATGTCAGTCCACTTGGTGCAACAGCTCTCCACGGTGTGATCACTTCTTTTTAGATGCAGACTAACAGACACATCTTATTTGATGCAGGTGTTAGTTTTGAGAATGAAAATTTACAGGGTGATTCCATAATTTCCCCCCTGCTTGGTCTACAAAAGTAACTGTTACTGGCTAGTATATTTTTTTTCAAGATTTCTTTTAGTGTTTCTTCAAGGCAGAGAGTCGCCATGTGAAATTTCTTTAGTTTTGTATTTTGTGTCTTATCTGTGATCTGGTTTTTTTCTACAAAATTAAACAGCTGAATGACATCCTCCGAGCCAGGTGATTCCAGAATTTTTGCCAGGGATAGTATAATCATGAAGCCGCCCATTGGGTTCCCACAAATAATATACATACCCCCAATAAATTTTAATCATATTTACACACATTAACACAGGGCACAAGCCCTGTTTCTGAGATGTCACTAACATGAAATAACACACACAGGACAAAAATCTGCACCCTCCCCGCACCAAATATGCACCAAAAAACGAATTGTGCACATGACCTCTTTTTTGGTGCGTATTGTCTGGAGGTGCAGATTTTTGTCTCAAAAAATACCCACCACTATTCTCCAATGCGAATATACCCTTACAATTGATTTAAAGTGGCTGCAACTGCTAATGCATGTTACAACAAGGCTTATTCTAACATGATCAGGTCACAGGGCTCTGTTTGTTTCTTTATCCTTCACTCTCACTCCTTGTCTGCTTTTCTCTCTAGTATATGTGAGGAAATGCAGAATGTGAGGTAATTTACAACTTTTAGGCTAGGGCCACATTAGCGTTCTGGACTCCATCATGGAGGGTCCACCAAAGATCCGAATTCCCGGAGCATTAATGCAGCGTTACTGTAGTGTAACGCTGCCAATATAGTCCTATGGGTAACAGAAGCCAAAGTGCATGCAAACGCTGGCACATAAGTGCCGGAGTTTGAAATCTTGCGCTATTTTGTAGTGCACAGGAAAACGCTCCTTGTCGCCTTTTCCTGTGCACTACAAAATAGCGTGATATTTCAAACTCCAGCACTTACATGCTGGCGTTTGCATGCGCTGTGGAGTCCGTCATTCATAGGACTATATTGGCAGCATTACACTACAGTAACGCTGCATTAATGCTGCGGGAGTGTGGGTCTTTGGCGGACCCTCCATGAAGGAGGCCAGAATGCTAGTGTGGTCCTAGCCTTAGGCTGTGTGATCACAATCAGGAATTGCAGCATTTTGAATGCAGCATATTGCTGCTGAATCCAAAACGCAATGTTGTGCAATAGCAGCATAGTGGATGGGATTTCAAGAAATCCCATGCTCACTATGCTTCTCCCCTCCGCAGTATGTTTTCAGCTGTGGTGCGGGTTGCCATGCTCACGTATCTCCGCAGCATATTACTTTCATGCTGCGGAGTTAGAAGTAGTCACTAGTGGGTGAATGGAGGAAGGTTGCGCCCTGCACTGAATGCAGATCATGGGCACAGGGCGGTTGTGGTCTCCCTGCGTGCGCCCACGGGTTCCCTCAGGTCCAGATGCATTGAGTCCAAGACGTAGTGCCTCCCGATCGTGCCACACAGCGCAATACTATGATACCCAGTAATCATCCATTAGACTGGATCCAGCAGAAATCATTGGTAAAATAAATTGTGCAGACACAATTTGTCTCTTTAAAAAACTGATTTCTGCTTGTTTTTTTGTTTTTTGTTTTTTTGCAAGGAATGAAGTTTATGGAAAACGGATATTAAAATTAACCATTTGTTTTTCTACAATTTGTAACTGATCCAGTAAGCGGAAAAAAAAGGATAATTTACAAATGAAAGATACATAGCAATCTGTTAGTGGATTCATTTTCTATAGACTGCAATGTTAGAAAAAAAAAGGGATCTTCATGAAATCAAATTTCTAAAAACTGACCTAAGGCTATATTCACACATTGCGCTTTTTTACGCTGCGCTTTTCAACAAAAGCGCACCTGTGTCCGTGTTTGCAGGCTAAGTGAATGAACTTTCACTTTTGCCATGCAGACACTGTGTTTTTCTGGGAGAAAGCGCGCGTAAAAAGAATCAACACATCAATTCTTTACACATTTACACGCGTGCTTTCTCCCATAGGGGCCATTATACCACTGGAATTACGCATCGCCGTTCAGACAATGCGCAATTCCAGCACTTATAATGTCGGTGCTGCAGGATGTCGTGTCACATGGGGGAGGAAGAATCCTGTGTTCCTCCCCTGTGTGACATGTGTGACACCTTTTTGGGTTTCACAGTGTATTAAAGGGATCCTGTCACCCCCAAAACACCTGTAAACCTATTAAAACCTGTCCCTAGAGCATATTAACACTTTCCCTACACTGTTTTTACCTCCTAAATGCAGTAAATGACATTGCATAAAAACGTTTTATAAGTACCTGATTACTGATGATAATGAGTGACTATGCTATTCATAGTCACTCATCAAGACTGCCCCTCTGCTTCATAGCACGCCTGAATAGGCGTGATCTTCATAGCAGATTCAAATTGCCGCCTCCCTGCTGTGCCCTGTGTCGTCCGAGGCTGCTGTGTGGCTGGGTGACGCGATCCGCGTCATTCCCCGCGCCGGGTGACGTATTTACACCGGCGCCGCGCTGTAAACTTCAAAATGCGCACTGCGCATGCGCATGGGCATGCGCAGTGTGCATTTTGAAGCCGACAGCGCGGCGCCGGTGTAAATACGTCACCCGGCGCGGGGAATGACGCGGATCGCGTCACCCAGCCACACAGCAGCCTCGGACGACACAGGGCACAGCAGGGAGGCGGCAATTTGAATCTGCTATGAAGATCACGCCTATTCAGGCGTGCTATGAAGCAGAGGGGCAGCCTGGATGAGTGACTATGAATAGCATAGTCACTCATTATCATCAGTAATCAGGTACTTATAAAACGTTTTTATGCAATGTCATTTACTGCATTTAGGAGGTAAAAAGAGTGTAGGGAAAGTGTTAATATGCTCTAGGGACAGGTTTTAATAGGTTTACATGTGTTTTGGGGGTGACAGGATCCCTTTAATATACACTGCAAAACTTAAATAAAAATAGTCAAAATGTATTAAAAATAATAAAATTTGAAATTACCCATCCGCCGGCTGTTCCGGGAGCCGAGACACCCACTTCTGCTAAGCTGCCAAAACCTGTGATTGGCCGCTCACGATCATGTGATATGCACGTCACATATCTCATGATCGCGAGCGGCCAGTCACAGATCTTGGCAGGTCCTGGAAGCACAGTAGATGTGGGTGTCTCGGCTCCCGATAACCCGAACACCCGGTGGATGGGTAAGTATTCCATTATCATTATTTTTAATACATTTTGGCTATTTTTATTTAGGTTTTGCAGTGTATATTGCCGCAAAACACAGCAAACAGCGCCCGCGCAAAAAACGTCTGCAAAACATTTTCACTCTGACATTTCTGCTAAATCCCTTCTTAGGGTACAGACATACTGGCATTAAAAAAATCGGTCAGTTTCTCATCCAGAGAGTCGGACGAGTGACATCCATTTTTTGATCCGTGTGGCATGCAGCTGCTATGCGTGTGTGTGATTTTTTTCTCGGATAACATCTGAGTGGTGTCTGTGTGACATCCGTGTGCAATGTGTGTTTTTTCTCAGCAGCTATTACTGTATAATCATTTACCGGAACATTTTACAGTGTTCTGAGCTACAGAATGATAATGTATCAGTTTAAAAAACGGATGCCTCTCGGATGATCCATGTGCTGTCTGCCATTTCGTCACACCCATTGACTTGCATAGGCGAGTCTCGCATGATAATCGCATACTGTCGCAGCATGTTGCAACTTTTTTCTCATCCAGATTCTGGATAAGAAAAAACCTGACGATACACGTTAATGTGTTCTCACTCATTCTGTAACATTGGTCTGAGTGCAATGTGAGACTTTCTAGCATGGCACTCGTCCGATTTTCACGCCGGTGTGTCCGTACCCTAAAAGATGATTACTGGAGTGTGAACTCAGCCTTATCTGGTCTTTTTCTGAGCTCCTCTCAGCTGATTTATGTCCACAGATCATCACATGAATGTGAGCAGGGAAATAAAGAACCTGATAAAGCCAAATGGTGCAACATTTTATGAAAGAGATCAATTTTAGCTACAGACACCTGCATTTTAGTCCAAAACACACAGTTAGACAATCCCTTTGATGTTTGTAGGTGATGACCAGTTAACCCAGCCTGCTGGAGGTGTAGTACTTTGCACACACAGGGGATTTCCCTAAGGACAGTAAAAATAGAAGTGAAATCTTGTGAGAGGCACAAGACCAGACTTGTCAGAGAATCGCCGGAATCAGCGCAGCAGACATCGCCCCCTGCCGGTCATAGACTGAAGGACGAGCCGCCTGGGATCCTGCCTGTATACAGCCAGATAGTTAGGAATCTGTTCCCATTGGGACACCTGCAGGGGCGTAACTACAACAGGTGCAGGGGTTGCGATCGCACCGGGCCCTGCAGCCTAGGGGGGCCCCAAATGTACCTTTGGCCCATAAAAAAGACTAATACTATTAAAGATTTGCAATAGTTGGGGGCCCCGTTGGAGCTTTCCATCGGGGCCCCTGGGCCTGAAGTTACGCCACTGGACACCTGATATATATATATGCGTCATTATTCCATCCTTTACATTGTTAATAAAGAAGGGATGGCTTGGCTTCTCAGAACCCACAGTTAATAATGAAATGGCGAACAGATACATAGTACATTACTTCCTGTAGTGTAACCCATAGCTATATACCAAGCCTTCATTCCATTACCTTGTATCAGCCTCTGGCGTTTCCTCCTCTCCTGGGAGCAGAAAGACTTCAGTCAGAGATTTCAGTCCGTCACTGTTACTTGCTAGTTTCGTTTCCTCACTTTTGATCCTCATGTATAAGTTCCCCTCCCTCTCCCCCTCAACCCTCCTCTCCCCCCTCAACCCTCCTCTCCTCCCTCACCCCTCCTCTTACCTCACAGCACATGCCATGAACAGCAAGGAGCCAGGCTGAGTGGTGAGGGCACATGCATAAGCTCCAGTCACAAGTGATGCACTACCATGCTGAAGTTGTTTTTTTTAATCCAGTTTCTTATTCGGGGCTTTTTCTTATTCGGCTATTATTTAATTTCTGTTTTTTTACAGATTTAACATCAAAAATAAAACATCACATGTATGAAATACAATGCAGTCATGTGCTGTGATGTTAATACACTTAAAAACAGCTACAAAAATTAAAAAACTGGCACAAAAATGGCCATGGAAGTGGGCACTGAAGTATGTTATTGAAGGTGTTAAATGGCTTTGGGTCACTGATCTCACTCACAATTACGTACCACATCAAATTCATGTCACTCCAGCCTGGCCCAAATGGATTCTGGGCATCAAAACTGTCATCAAAGTGGGCAGAAACCCAATTTTCACAAACCAGAAAAAGTAACAAGTGTTTTTAAGGGGTTAAATGGCTTTCGGCCACTGATCTCACACCACAATTACATACCTAGTGATGCCCCACATCAAAATTCATGTCACTCCAGCCTGGCCCAAATGGGTTCTGGGCATCAAGGTGGGCAGAAACACAATTTTTACAGATTTTACTAAGTAACGTGTTTTTAAGGGTTTAAAGGGACACTGTCACCAGGTTTTTGCCATCTTATCTGACAGCAGCATAATGTAGAGACAGAGGCCCTGATTCAGCAAGTGTCTCTTACTGGGCTGCTCAGTGTAGTTTTCATAAAATCACCGTTCAATCAGTCGGAGATTAACATTGTAGGACTAATCAAATAGTCAAGCAGTAGTCATTTACTGCTAAATCTGAAGCAGAGAAAACAGTAATTTTATCAAAGTGACAGCAAGCAGCTCAGTAAGTGACACATCACTGGAATTAGGGTCTCTATCTCTACATTATGCTGCTGTCAGATGGGATGGCAAAAACCTGGTGAAGTGTCCCTTTAAATGGCTTTGCACCACTGATCTCACACCAGAATCACATACCTAGTGATGCCCAACATCAAATTCACATTAATCTAGTGACCTGCCCCAGGGCCGTGGGGTACCCAGATCCGGGAGTTGTTCTGCTGGGGATGTTACAGGCCTGTTGCCTATTCCGTAGCCCTGGTGGTCGCTGAAAAGGGGAACAGTTAACAGGAATAGTGTTGCGTGACGCCACCTACGGCTCCGTAAGGTTACTGGTGCTGCGGGACAGACTGGTTTTGGGCGGCAAGGTGGTTTCACTCCCCAGGGCAGTAGTAGATGATGGGAGTTGTGGAACAGTCTATGGAGGGAGCAGGATCAGGGGCCACAATAACAGTCACACACACAGTGTTGTTGTTTTTCGTAGCTTTACTGATGTTGCGTTCAAGGTCAAGTTCCGGGTACAGTCCGGGTAGGCTAGGAGCAGTTCGAGATCTTCACATCCAATGAGTTATGAGGCATCTCTTTTACACTGTGTGTATGCTTTGGTCCTGGGCTGTCTGAAGCTAGGCCCTGACCCTCTCCTGTGGTCCTCACTTGTATGGCAGGCTGTGAGAGCTCTGCCGCAGGCACCGCTGTATCCACTGTGATCCCGGGCTCTGCTAGGTGGCTGTGTCCCAAGTGCTGCATCAGAGACTTGAAGCCTCCCTGGTCTCCGGTGTTTACTCCTGGGCTGACTGGACCCGTGCAGTATCGGACTCCGATGTCCGGGCTGTCGACGTAGCTCTTCTTGGGCAAACCGGTTCGACTCCCACTGGCTAACTTGTCTCGCGTCCGACCCTCACTTTTGGGTCCCTCACACTGACTAGACTTCCCCTCTGGCATGGGCCTAGTGCGGCACCATTCACCAGGTGTCTTCCTCAGTACTGCTCCATACTGAACTGCCTAACTCCACCCCTGGGCCTGAATTGATAGGGGACCTTGCCTGGAATTAGCAAGTAGAGCTCCCCCTTCAAGTCTGGGGTAGAAGGTGTGATTTGTAAGTATACCTGATGTGGAAATCCTTCCCTGCTTCAGGTGTTCCTGTGGCAACCGAACCGTGGAGTTGGGTGCCACTTTCCCCCCTAGTTAAATTCAGTACTGGACTGAAAAACAATTTTTAAACATTAGTAACATTAATAACAATATATTATGTACAAAGTCTCAAAAGTAAAAATGTACAAAAAACAATACAGCGGGAAAAACAGGAAAAAGGGTGCAGTCCATACGGCACTAGTCCATCTGCCGCAGGCTGTTAAGGAGGTTTTTGCCACAACCAGTCCCGTGGCTAATGGTCCATGTTTAAATAAAGTTCATGCAATAAGTCCTGCAGGCACATTAAGCTTATGGTTACGGGTTGCAAATATATACACAAAACTTATTCACATTCTACCTATAGGTGTCTATGCTTAGTAGTCCTGGTTCAACCTTCCACCCCCAGAAACTTGCTTTTCCTAACTTAATGTGCATGGGGGTGAATCCAGTTCCTCCGCCCTTCTGTACACTACTATTTACTGTCTACACAAAACCTCATATTTACACTTTTTCCATGTACACTCTACTCTCTATACCTCAGTGGTGGCTGCCCTAAAGTTACTACAGGTTGACTGCGTAACACTGGTGTCTCAACTGGGTGTATGCTAGTGTCTACTGCTGGTGTCTCACTAGTGTCTGTACCATCAGTAGGCCATGTCTTACGGGTAGGCTTGGCAGTTGTCTGTGAGTCTTAGTCTTACTGCAGAAATGGCAGGTTCACCTATTGCAGGATCCGCTGGTTCTGCTACAACAGGTGGTTTTTCTGGTCTTCTTGGGACTTCTACTGGTTGTCGGGAAAGTGATCAATGGTACTATTATGGCTCCATTGTGCCGAGGTCAACATTCAGGGAAATTTCCAAGTACGGTATGGATCATCTTCTCTTTCTTTTCTTCTGTTTTGTTGAGATATACAGGGGATGACGTTTTCTTGCTTTCAATTGTTCTGGGCATTTCTTAAGATGGTCTCTAGAAACCGCTGTTGGGTCATTCCATGGTAACTTACGTTAAATCTACAAGCCAAAAACTGAGTTAATAATGGCTACAAACTGTTCTTTGAAGGCAGGCACAAAAATGAGTGAATGTATATGTACATTAACTATTCTCAATAGATTTCAACACAGTTTGATTTTTCAACAATACAAATTAAATACAAAATATAGTGTTCTTACTTGGTAACTTATGTTACACAAAAAGGAAAGGCAATTGTCCATTTCATGAGACTGCCAAATTTTCTGTTCTGGTAAATAGGGGAGAAGCACTATTTTTATTTGATTAAAAGACCATAGTCCAAGCAACTTTAACAAATTTATTTTAACCTCTCAAGTTAAATGCAACAGTTTTTATTACAAGAAATACAGGTAACTTACGTTACAACACAATATAGTAACTTACATTACAAAACAAAGAATATGTTGAACTTTATCAGTGTTCATATTTGAGAAGGCAAACTGACTTTTTTAGACAAAACATAGGCTGCATGTGAATTCATTGGTGTGAACTACATATGTAGACTAAAATTTAGTATAAAAATGTAATCAATCAATATTCATACTTCAGTTGTCAACATTTTTGCAGAGTGGAAATTTTGATTACAAAATATGACCGTTGATCAATTACATAATGTAGACTAAATTTTAATCTAAGCCTACATATGTGGTCCAGTCTAATGAATTCAGACACAACTAATGAAGAACTGCAACAAGGATGAAAATTTGTGCTCATGCTCATATTTAACTTCCCTGGCTAATCAAAAAATTTCCCAAATTGTCCCTAGAACCCATTTTCAGGAGGTAGGTATCAACCTTTCATTAAAAGGCTCAGGGACGGAGTTAGGCAGTTCAGTATGGAGCAGTACTGAGGAAGACACCTGGTGAACGGTGCTGCGTTAGGCCTGTATCAGTAGGGGAAGCCTAGCCAGTGTGAGGGACCCAAAAGTGAGGGTAGGAGGTGAGGCGAGTTATCAAGGGGGAACGGAGACGTGCCGGTTTGCCCCAGAAGAGCTTTGTCGACAGCCCGGACACCGGAGTCCGAGACTGCACGGGTCCAGTCAGCCCAGCAGTAAAGACCTGAGGCCAGGGAGATTTAAAGTCTCCTGGTGCAGCACTTGACGCACAGCCACCCAGCAGAGCCCGGGACCACAGTGGATACAGCGGTGCCCGCAGCAGAGCTCTCATAGCCTGCCATACAAGTGAGGACAGAGGAGAAAATCAGGGCCTAGCTTCAGACAGCCCAGGACTAAAGTACACACAGAGTAAAAGAGAGGCCTCATAACTCATTGGATGTGGAGATCCTGAACTGCTTCCAGACCACCTGGACTGTACCCTGGACTGAACCTTGAACAGCAACATCAGTAAAGGTACGAAAACAGCAACCCTGTCCCAGGGATCCCACTCCACCTACGGGGAGCGAAACCATCTTGTTGCTTCACCATCACCCCGGAGGTCTATTCCGCAGTGCCGGTAACATTACCGGAGCTGTAGGTGGCATCACAAAACACTTTTATTTTCTTTTTATTGACTCTTTTCAACGACCACCAGGGCCACGGGATCGGGCACAAGCCCCGTGACATCCCCTGTGAACTATAACGCCCGGAACTGGGTACCCCACGGCCCTGGGGCAGGTCAATAGTATTTAATTCAAAAAGCTGACTGTAAGTGAACCGCCCCAGGGCCGAGGTACTTGGATCCCGGGAGTTTAGTTATGGGTGCTGTCAACGGTAGCCAGTGCCTGGGAGCGTGGCCCTGGGGGTCGCTCAAAAAGAGGGTTGCAAAATAAAAGAAAATTGTTCATGACGTCACCTGCGGTGTCTGGTGATGGCACCAGTGCTGCCAGCAGACCACTGGAGACGATGGGTAGGCAGCCGGTTGATGTTGCTCCCCACAGGTGGAGCTGAGTCAGGCCCGGACTGATAGGCGGGACTACCGGGAACTTTCCCGCTGGGCCGCTGGTTGTGGAGTGGGCAGGGCCTGTGACCTTAAGTGGGCGGGGCCTGTGCCCGTCTCCGGCCGAGGGCCGACTTTAATGTGGCCGACTCTAGCACACACTGTGGGGTCTGGGGAGCGGCGCCAGGCAGCCAACACATCATCAGAGTGAGTGATGATGACTCATCATCATCACTCACCAACTTGGCGCGGCTCATCTGGAGTAGCGAGCAGTGTGCAGCCTGTGCTGTGCGACGTCACGTCAGCATGTTCTTGTGGGCGGAGACTGAGAGAGACTCTGCTCCAGCCCACAACATGTGCTCTTACAAGGTCCTGGAGTTACTGGAGGCAGCAGATGATTCCTCTCACCCGTCCACCCAGCCCATGAAATGGAACAGCAGTCCCTGGAGCTGGATCCAGCAGTCAGCTCAGCAGCCGGCAACTTCTCTCTCTCCTCTCACTCCTCCTACCTCAGCTGCAGACCCGGGGCTGCCACCAGTGCGGGACACAGACAGCAGGAAAAGCACTTTCACTTTCATCTGCTCTGTAAGTCTGAATGGGCTGGGGCTGGGCTGTGTATATTATGTGTCCTATATGGGCCTGTGGGGGCTGGGCTGTGTATATTATGTGTCCTATATGGGCCTGTGGGGGCTGGGCTGTGTATATTATGTGTCCTATATGGGCCTGTGGGGGCTGGGCTGTGTATATTATGTGTCCTATATGGGCCTGTGGGGGCTGGGCTGTGTATGTGCACTATATGGGCCTGTGGGGGCTGGGCTGTGTATGTGCACTATATGGGCCTGTGGGGGCTGGGCTGTGTATGTGCACTATATAGGCCTATGCTCTTATTGGGGCTGGGCTCGTGAAGCTGGGATGTAGACGCTTGCCCTGCGCTGGTGAAGCCGGGGTGCAGACGCTCGCCCTGCGCTCGTGAAGCCGGGGTGCAGACGCTCGCCCTGCGCTGGTGAAGCCGGGATGTAGACGCCCGCCCTGCACTGGTGAAGCCGAGGTGCAGACGCTCTCCCTGCGCTGGGGAAGCCGGGGTGCAGACGCTCGCCCTGCGCTGGGGAAGCCGGGGTGCAGACGCTCGCCCTGCGCTGGTGAAGCCGGGGTGCAGACGCTCGCCCTGCGCTGGTGAAGCCGGGGTGCAGACGCTCGCCCTGCGCTGGTGAAGCCGGGGTGCAGACGCTCGCCCTGCGCTGGTGAAGCCGGGGTGCAGACGCTCGCCCTGCGCTGGTGAAGCCGGGGTGCAGACGCTCGCCCTGCGCTGGGGAAGCCGGGGTGCAGACGCTCGCCCTGCGCTGGGGAAGCCGGGGTGCAGACGCTCGCCCTGCGCTGGGGAAGCCGGGGTGCAGACGCTCGCCCTGCGCTGGTGAAGCCGGGGTGCAGACGCTCGCCCTGCGCTGGGGAAGCCGGGGTGCAGACGCTCGCCCAGCGCTGGTGAAGCCGGGGTGCAGACATTTGCCCTGTATTCATCAAGGAAGGCAGAGCTGGTGGTGACGCGGCTAATGTAAATCTTGTCACACACAGGGACATAACATTAGTGGGAACACTTAAGGCTATGTTCATACTGGGCATTTTTGCTGATTTTTTTTCTGCAGCTAAACCACAGACTATTGACGCTCATTCTTTTAAAAATGCAGCAAAACCCTGTGCAGCAGCAATGTGCGCGCTCAACCTCTCCGTAATCACACAGGCTTTGCTGGGAATGAAAAAATGCAAGTTTATATGCGCAAAAAACAAGGTAAAAAACACAACAAAACATTCACCAAAACCACAGGAAACACACCCTGTGTGAATATGGCCTAGGTCCGGGGTAACAAATCTTCCATGACTAGTCACCACTGATTATGCGGGATTAGGGGTTAAACGGGAATTTTATCCGCTTGCTGTGCCTGACACCGTTCACCTCTGTTGAGCCCCACCACAGCCCGCTCCTGCCAGCAACAGCACTGGTCTGTGGAAGTGACGGGACAGCCTGCTAATGGACAGCCGGCTCCTTACTACCTGACTGGGGGAACTGACTGTCAATCAGCGTGACGTCAGTGGAAGCTGCAAAATCACTGACAGGAGCGGCCAGTGACAGCTCAGGACAGCGGTGACTGGTGCCGAGCACATCAGGCAGGTCGGGGTCAGCCTCATGCCTGCTGGTGCTTACACACAATTTATTTTTTAGATAAATCCCGGATATCTTCTTTAATGTCACAGGTGCAGTTTTGAAATGTATTTTAGGCACATTCAAAAACATATAAAGAACAAAAGGCGACTTGTTAGGAAGGTGACAACACACAGTATATACACAGCTCCACTCTATAATCCTCAACACAGTGTACAGTGTGGAGCTGTGTGTATCATTGACTGCAGCATACAGTATATTGTGGAGCGGTGTATGCTGTATATATTATCTCTATCCTGTAATTGTCAGTATCGGCTCTAATTTTGTGTGTATGTATATATATATATATATATATTATATAACGCTGAACTCACATGAGCGTATGACTCTTGCAAGGATCAAATCGCACCACCCGGACCAGCTGGTGGCTCTCCTGACCTGAATATGTCAGCTGCATAGAAGTACATGAGGCCGTCATGCTCAGATCAGGAGAGCTGCAGGGATGTGCAATCCTCAATGATTCCTATGCAACACATTGCACAGTACCACTTCTACTGTCCCGTATACTGGGTGTAATTCTCTGTATCTGTATTATTCTGTATATATACACCGCACAGTACCACTTCTCCTGTCCTGTATACTGGGTGTAATCCTCAGTATCTGTATTATTCTGTATATCAGGGCCGGACTGGGACCAAAAAGCAGCCCTGGAAAACAAGCCTCACCAGCCCACATACTATATCACCCATCAGCCCCGATCTGTGAGTTTTGCTTTTACGTTGCATTGGCCACATCACTTTTTGTTACAGGAGTTATCTGAAGAGCCACATGTGAATGGTGCAGCAGAGGGAATAATCAATCGCAGCTCCATTTACATGGTGATCTACAAAGCCATGTTTCTCAGGATTGTGGGGTCCCAGCGGTCAGATCCATAGTGATGGGACAGTCGTCACCTGTACAGAAGAGAAGTGATGACTCCCATATTGGGGGTAATTAATTTAAACAACAATTAAATGCTGAAAATCAAAGTCCAATACCACCTCTGACAACAGGACAGAAGAAGTGGTACTGTGCATGTATATATACAGAATAATACAGATACTGAGGATTACACCCAGTATACAGGACAGGAGTGGTACTATGCAGTGTATATATACAGAATAACACAGATACTGAGGATTACACCCAGTATACAGGACAGGAGTGGTACTATGCAGTGTATATATACAGAATAACACAGATACTGAGGATTACACCCAGTATACAGGACAGGAGAAGTGGTACTGTGCAGTGTATATATACAGAATAATACAGATACTGAGGATTACACCAAGTATACAGGACAGGAGAAGTGGTACTGTGCATGTATATATACAGAATAATACAGACACTGATGATTACACCCAGTATACAGGACAGGAGAAGTAGTACTGTGCAGTGTATTTATACAGAATAATACAGATACTGAGGATTACACCCAGTATACAGGACAGGAGAAGTGATACTGTGCAGTGTATATATACAGAATAATACAGATACTGAGGATTACACCCAGTATACAGGACAGGAGAAGTGATACTGTGCAGTATATATATATATATACAGAATAATACAGATACTGAGGATTACACCCAGTATACAGGACTGGAGAAGTGGTACTGTGCAGTGTGTATATACAGAATAATACAGATACTGAGGATTACACCCAGTATACAGGACAGGAGAAGTGGTACTCTGCAGTGTATATATACAGAATAATACAGATACTGAGGATTACACCCAGTATACAGGACAGGAGAAGTGGTACTGTGCAGTGTATATATACAGAATAATACAGATACTGAGGATTACACCCAGTATACAGGACAGGAGAAGTGGTACTGTGCAGTGTATATATACAGAATAATACAGATACTGAGGATTACACCCAGTATACAGGACAGGAGAAGTGGTACTGTGCAGTGTATATACAGAATAATACAGATACTGAGGATTACAGCCAGTATACAGGAAAGGAGACGTGGTGTGCAGTGTATTTATACAGAATAATACAGATACTGAGGATTACACCCAGTATACAGGACAGGAGAAGTGATACTGTGCAGTATATATATACAGAATAATACAGATACTGAGGATTACACCCAGTATACAGGACTGGAGAAGTGGTACTGTGCAGTGTATATACAGAATAATACAGATACTGAGGATTACAGCCAGTATACAGGAAAGGAGACGTGGTGTGCAGTGTATTTATACAGAATAATACAGATACTGAGGATTACACCCAGTATACAGGACAGGAGAAGTGATACTGTGCAGTATATATATACAGAATAATACAGATACTGAGGATTACACCCAGTATACAGGACTGGAGAAGTGGTACTTTGCAGTGTATTTATACAGAATAATACAGATACTGAGGATTACACCCAGTATACAGGACAGGAGAAGTGGTACTGTGCAGTGTTATATACAGAATAATACAGATACTGAGGATTACACCCAGTATACAGGACTGGGAAAGTGGTACTGTGCAGTGTGTATATACAGAATAATACAGATACTGAGGATTACACCCAGTATACAAGACAGGAGAAGTGGTACTGTGCAGTATATATATACAGAATAATACAGATACTGAGGATTACACCCAGTATACAGGACTGGAGAAGTAGTACTGTGCAGTGTATTTATACAGAATAATACAGATACTGAGGATTACACCCAGTATACAGGACAGGAGAAGTGGTACTGTGCAGTGTATATATACAGAATAATACAGATACTGAGGATTACACCCAGTATACAGGACTGGAGAAGTGGTACTGTGCAGTGTATATATACAGAATAATACAGATACTGAGGATTACACCCAGTATACAGGACAGGAGAAGTGGTACTGTGCAGTGTATATACAGAATAATACAGATACTGAGGATTACAGCCAGTATACAGGAAAGGAGACGTGGTGTGCAGTGTATTTATACAGAATAATACAGATACTGAGGATTACACCCAGTATACAGGACAGGAGAAGTGGTACTGTGCAGTATATATATACAGAATAATACAGATACTGAGAATTACACCCAGTATACAGGACAGGAGAAGTGGTACTGTGCCAAGCCGATTTTAGACACTCACTTACTAACGGAGTCCTGTCAATAAAGACAAAAGACATACTTTAATGTACAAATATGAGGGCGAAACAATGCAACAAAGCACCCTCATTTGAATATTAAATAAAATAGATGTTTCTACAAATATATAAAAAAGCCCCCTAAATCTGTGTAAATCTTAGTGTAGTTTAAGGTCTCTGTCATAATATACTCACCAATCGCTGTTCTGTCACGTGCCCGACTCCATAATGATTTCACATCCACAGCTCGTCTATGCAGGTTTCCCTCTTCTCCGATCTTCTGCAGCACATCCCGAGATGATGCCCTTAAAAAAATAACATTGTCATTATAATGCTCCTGAATAAAAAATAACCACCCATGCTGTGTCTTAAATAAGCCCTATGCTGTGCCCCTGCAAATAAAGAATTACTCCTCACCTCACTGTCCCTTTTACGGTACATGGCCTCCACACTAGCCTCACCTATAAAATAATACCAACACACCATCCACCCTTGTGTAGTATGACCGTCACACTGACCCCTAATAATCTCCACACTGTGCCCCTTATAAATTATACCACACCTTCCTCAATTATGAACTATGATCTCCACACTGTCCCCACATCACGCTGCTCCTTCTTCACAATGTCCCACTCATGTTGTCCCAACTCCATACTGCGCCCTCACTGCCTCCCTCTATACTGTACCCCCAATGCTGCTCCTTCTCAATAATGAAACCCCTCACACTGTCTCCCCTCCATACAGAGACCACCACGCTACCTCACGCCTAATGCCGAGACCCCCACACTGTCCCACTCTTCATGCTGAGTCCCTTACATTGCTCCATTTCACACTGAGCCCTGCACATTGTCCTCCATCTATTTTGTCCCTTGCATTATCCCTCACTCTGTAAGACCCCCTAACCCCATGTCTACAGTAAAAGCCCCTCTCTGCCCTAATCTACAGTAATAGCCACCTCATTAACCCTAGCATATGATAAAAGCTACTCTAAAAACTTTTTTTATAGTAATAGCCCCCCTGTCTACAGTAATATGACCCCTTATCCCCAGTCTAAAGCATTACCCTTCCTCCCCATAATCCCCAGTCCATAGCATCAGCCTCCCCATCATCCCCAGCCCATAGCATCGGCCTCCCCATAATCCCCAGCCCATAGCATCAGCCTCCCCTTCATCCCCAGTCTACAGCATCAGCCTCCCCATCATCCCCAGCCCATAGCATCGGCCTCCCCATCATCCCCAGCCCATAGCATCAGCCTCCCCATCATCCCCAGCCCATAGCATCAGCCTCCCCATCATCCCCAGTCTACAGCCTCAGCCTCCCCATCATCTCCAGCCCATAGCATCGGCCTCCCCATCATCGCCAGCCCATAGCATCGGCCTCCCCATCATTCCCAGCCCATTGCATCGGCCTCCCCATCATCGCCAGCCCATAGCATCAGCCTCCCCATCATTCCCAAGCCAATAGCATCAGCCTCCCCGTCATCCCCAGCCAATAGCATCGGCCTCCCCATCATCCCCAGCCAATAGCATAAACATTCCTGCCCAATTGCCCCTCTGTAGCATTAGCCTTCTTGCACCATTCCCTCCAGCCTGCAGCATTAGCCTTCTTGCCCCATCATTCCCCTATTAGCCTGCAGCATTAGCCTCCCTATCATTCCCCCCAGCCTGTAGCATTAGCCTCCCCATCATCCCCCGAGCCTGTAGTATTAGCCCTCCTGCCCCATAATCTCCTCCAGCCTGCAGTATTAGCCCTCCTGCCCCATAATCCCCCCCAGCCTGCAGCATTAGCCCTCCTGCTCCATAATTCCCCCCAGCCTGCAGCACTGGCCTCCCCATCATCCCCCCAGCCTGTAGCATTAGCCTCCCCATAATCCCCCTAGTCTGCAGCATGATCCCTCAACATCAACATCCCAGCCTGCAGCATTAGCCTCCCCATCACCCCCCCCCAGCCTGTAGCATTAGCCTCTCAATCATCCCCCCCCCAGCCTGTAGCATTAGCCTGCCTGCCCCATCCCCCCTCCAGCATGCAGCATTAGCCTGCCTGCCCCATCCCCCCTCCAGCCTGCAGCATAAGTCTTACTGCCCCATCCCCCCTCCAGCCTGCAGCATAAGTCTTACTGCCCCATCCCTCCTCCAGCCTGCAGCATAAGTCTTACTGCCCCATCCCCCCTCCAGCCTGCAGCATAAGTCTTACTGCCCCATCCCCCCTCCAGCCTGCAGCATAAGCCTTCCTGCCCCATCCCCCCTCCAGCCTGCAGCATAAGCCTTCCTGCCCCATCCCCCCTCCAGCCTGTAGCATTAGCCTTCCTGCCGCATTCCCCCCTCCAGCCTGCAGTATTAGCCTTCCTGCCGCATTCCCCCCTCCAGCCTGCAGTATTAGCCTTCCTGCCCCATCCCCCTCCAGCCTGCATCATTAGCCTTCCTGCCCCATCCCCCCCTCCAGCCTGCAGCATTAGCCTTCCTGCCCCATCCCCCTCTCCAGCCTGCAGCATTAGCCTTCCTGCCCCATCCCCCTCCAGCCTGCAACATTAGCCTTCCTGCCCCATCCCCCCTCCAGCCTGCAGCAATATCCTTACTGTCACATCCCCCCTCCAGCCTGCAGCAATATCCTTACTGTCACATCCCCCCTCCAGCCTGCAGTATTAGCCCTCCTGCCCCATCCCCACCTCCAGCCTGCAGTATTAGCCCTCCTGCCCCATCCCCCCCTCCAGCCTGCAGTATTAGCCCTCCTGCCCCATCCCCCCCTCCAGCCTGCAGTATTAGCCCTCCTGCCCCATCCCGCCCTCCAGCCTGCATTATTAGCCCTCCTGCCCCATCCCCCCCATCTTCAGGTCCAGGAGCTGTGCACTCACCTGCTCCTTCTCCTGTGTCCTTCAGCTCCGGGATCGTCCTCCCTTCCTCACTCTGTGTTGACGTCCTGCAGTGTGTGGTGAGATGATGTCACCTCACTCCACACACACTGAAGCAGCTGCAGCTCCTCTGACACAGGAAGCTGAATGATGACCCCAGAAGTGCAAGAGCTGCTACTTCCGGGGTCATTCAGCTCTCTGTGTGTGAGGCATATGAAGGTGCGACGCGACCCCCCCTCACAGAACCCTCTCCTCTCCCTCCAACAGCTGATTAGATTGTCTAATGGAGGGGAGAGGAGGAGAGGATGCCGGCCAGCAGCGATCATGGTCGGGGACTTCGGCCCTTCATAATCCCTGCTCAGCGGCTACGGTGCTAGCGGTGCAGCACTTCAATCACCAGCAGCCACATCACAGTCTGGAGGCTTGTAGCCTTGTACAGATTATAATGTGGCTGCTGGTGATTTCAATATGCAAAGTTACCAGTGTACCTGGCGGCCCTGAATGGTCCATAAAGGACAAACTCCTTGCTCCATGGCCCAGTCTGACACTAGGCCCGCCCACTCCACAATCAACGGCCCATCGGGAGAACTCCCGATGCTCCTGCTGTATATAAACTGCACAGCACCACGTCTCCTGTCCTGTATACTGGGTGTAATCCTCATTATTCTGTATATATACACTGCAGAGTACCACTTCTGTCCTGTGTACTGAGTGTAATCCTCAGTATCTGTATTATTCTGTATATATTCACTGCACAGTACCACTTCTCCTGTCCTGTATACTGGGTGTAATCCTCGGTATCTGTATTATTCTGTATATATACACTGCACAGTACCACTTCTCCTGTCCTGTATACTGGGTGTAATCCTCACTATCTGTATTATTCTGTATATATTCACTGCACAGCACCACTTCTCCTGTCCTGTATACTGGGTGTAATCCTCAGTATCTGTATTATTCTGTATATATACTCTGCACAGTACCACTGCTCCTGTCCTGTATACTGGGTGTAATCCTCGGTATCTGTATTATTCTGTATATATACACTGCACAGTACCACCTCTCCTGTCCTGTATACTGGGTGTAATCCTCAGTATCTGTATTATTCTGTATATATACACTGCACAGTGCCACTTCTCCTGTCCTGTATACTGGGTGTAATCCTCAGTATCTGTATTATTCTGTATATATATACACTGCACAGTACCACCTCTCCTGTCCTGTATACTGGGTGTAATCCTCAGTATCTGTATTATTCTGTATATATACACTGCACAGTGCCACTTCTCCTGTCCTGTATACTGGGTGTAATCCTCAGTATCTGTATTATTCTGTATATACACACTGCCCAGTACCACTTCTCCTGTCCTGTATACTGGGTGTAATCCTCAGTATCTGTATTATTCTGTATATATACACTCCACAGTACCACTTCTCCTGTCCTGTATACTGGGTGTAATCCTCAGTATCTGTATTATTCTGTATATACACTGCACAGTACCACTTCTCCTGTCCTGTATACTGGGTGTAATCCTCAGTATATGTATTATTCTGTATATATATACACTGCATAGTATCACTTCTCCTGTCCTGTATACTGGGTGTAATCCTCAGAATCTGTATTATTCTGTATATATACACTGCAGAGTACCACTTCTCCTGTCCTGTGTACTGAGTGTAATCCTCAGTATCTGTATTATTCTGTATATATTCACTGCACAGTACCACCTCTCCTGTCCTGTATACTGGGTGTAATCCTCAATGTCTGTATTATTCTGTATATATACACTGCACAGTACCACTTCTCCTGTCCTGTATACTGGGTGTAATCCTCAGAATCTGTATTATTCTGTATATATACACTGCACAGTACCACTTCTCCTGTCCTGTATACTGGGTGTAATCCTCAGTATCTGTATTATTCTGTATATATTCACTGCACAGTACCACCTCTCCTGTCCTGTATACTGGGTGTAATCCTCGGTATCTGTATTATTCTGTATATATACACTGCACAGTACCACCTCTCCTGTCCTGTATACTGGGTGTAATCCTCAGTATCTGTATTATTCTGTATATATACACTGCACAGTACCACCTCTCCTGTCCTGTATACTGGGTATAATCCTTAGTATCTGGATTGTTCTGTATATATACACTGTACAGTGCCACTTCTCCTGTCCTGTATACTGGGTGTAATCCTCAGTGTCTATATTATTCTGTATATATACACTGCACAGTACCACTTCTCCAGTCCTGTATACTGGGTGTAATCCTCAGTATCTGTATTATTCTGTATATACACTGCACAGTACCACTTTTCCTGTCCTGTATACTGGGTGTAATCCTCAGTATCTGTATTATTCTGTATGTATACACTGCACAGTACCACTTCTCCTGTCCTGTATACTGGGTGTAATCCTCAGGATTTGTATTATTCTGTATATATACACTGCACAGTACCCCTTCTCCTGTCCTGTATACTGGGTGTAATCCTCAGGATCTGTATTATTCTGGATATATACACTGCACAGTACCACTTCTCCTGTCCTGTATTCTGGGTGTAATCCTCAGTATCTGTATTATTCTGTATATACACACTGCACAGTACCACTTCTCCTGTCCTGTGTACTGAGTGTAATCCTCAGTATCTGTATTATTCTGTATATATTCACTGCACAGTACCACTTCTCCTGTCCTGTATACTGGGTGTAATCCTCAGTATCTGTATTATTCTGTATATATACACTGCACAGTACCACTTCTCCTGTCCTGTATACTGGGTGTAATCCTCAGTATCTGTATTATTCTGTATATATTCACTGCACAGTACCACTTCTCCTGTCCTGTATACTGGGTGTAATCCTCAGTATCTGTATTATTCTGTATATATACACTGCACAGTACCACTTTTCCTGTCCTGTATACTGGCTGTAATCCTCAGTATCTGTATTATTCTGTATATATAAACTGCACAGCACCACTTCTCCTGTCCTGTATACTGGGTGTAATCCTCAGTATCTGTATTATTCTGTATATACACACTGCACAATACCACTCCTCCTGTCCTGTTGTCAGAGGCGGTATTGGACTTTGGCTCTTAGCATTTAAATGTTGTTTAAAATGATTATCCCCAATATGGTGTCATCACTTCTCTTCTGTATTGGTGATGACTTTCCCTTCGCTGCGGATTTGATCACTGGGGCCCCACAATCCTGAGAAACGTAGCTTTGAACAGTAACATGTGAATGGAGCTGCGGCTGATTATTTCCTCTGCTGCACCATTCACATGTGGCTCTTCAGATAACGACTTTAAGAAAGTGGTGAGGCCACGACAACGTAAAAGCAGATTTCACTGATCGGGGCTGATGGGTGATATAGAATGTGGGCTGCTGGGATCTTTTTTCCAGGGCTGCTTTTTGGTCCCAGTCCGGCCCTGAGCTGAGTCCCCAGGGCAGTGAAGTACCTGTTGTTGTTGTTGTAGAAATAAAACATGGGAGACCTTCTTGCTCTGCACGGGTATTTACTGGTGACTTCTCAAGCAGTTCATATTGTACACAGTCACGGGTAGCTGGCTGGGTAGTCACCAAAGGATGCAAAGTCTCTTTGAGGCCCTCAACGATGTGCCTTCAGGTTTCAACTTTTGTCCTTCTCACTCACTGCGCTCTCCTTACTATCTGTGCGCGGCTCTGCATGGAGCCCTCTTACTACCAGGCCCGCGGGTCTGTGAGAGATCACTCTTTCTCTCTCTAAAGGGGCTCAACCCAAAGTGGAGATCCTGGTTGGGACGTGCGTGTCGGACCAGATCGTGGCTATATGAAAGGCCCACGACCTACCGGTTTGGCGGCTCAGAGCTGAACTTTCCTGCACCGCACTCGGAGCCGGTCCTCTGTTGTGGACTGGGTTACCTTCCGGACTGGTTATCAGTACAACTCAAAAGGAAGTATCCACAGCACCTTATAAAATAGGAGCTCATTGAACCCCAAATGACGAGACGCACGTATCCAACCAGTGAGACCCACCTGGACATCAACACGTAGAAAAGATAGAACAGCGCCTCTCAAGCTGGTATACATTCAATGCTTCAAATTTATTCCGTCCATCCCCAGTTATCAGTACAGTCCGGCACAGGGCTTGCACAAGCCAGGGATCCTCCTTCTGTCTGGGTTGCCTCCTTTCACTGGCACCCTCCACTGCAAGCCTCGCAGGGTCCTCTCTCCTCAACTTCCCTCACGGTTCTTTATTTCACTCCGACTGACTAACTGTCTGTCCTTCCCGCTCTTTTCACTCCACTTAAGCTCCTCCCACCGGGAACCGTTACCCTGGTAATGGGGGTAGCCAATTGGTCCCCTAGCTCTAAAGGTACCATCACACGCAGCAATTTTGCTAGCAATTTCAGTGGCAATTTGCTGGTTGCAGTGAAATCATGGACACATTGTTCCATTTGTACACAGCAACAAAATAGAACAATGTGTCCATGATTTCACTGCAACCAGCAAATTGCCAGTGAAATTGCATGCAATATTGCTGTGTGTGACGGTACCTTAAGTGTATGAATGCGGGGATGAGGGCCTCAGGTTTAACATTACCATCCTCTGGTGACAAGGATACCACACACGTTAGTTTGGATGTAGTACCCCTTTAGTGGGTCACTGATCAGTGGAGCGCCACGCCACGTAAGTGCTGTCCAAAAATTGAAAAGCAGGTAGCTTACATTGAAAAGCTGAAGTAACTTATATTACAATAAGTTTACTTCATACAGAAACTGTGAAACTTTTAGCAGCAATATGAAACTTAGTGAATAGTTAATACATTTATTATGCATTATAAGAACTCTGAAAGTTACAACTTAATTTATGCTTAGCTCTCAATCCTACAAAAACTTTTTATCTTTTTGGTAAGTTACGGTACTGAGAAAATGTCTACAATGGATATGTTCAAAATTACCGGTAAACAATAATCTTACTGAACCAAAGATATTATAGTATTTTTGTTTCCTAACAGTACTTCTTTTATATTTACTGAACTTAAGTTATGCATGTTGCTAGTTAAAGGGAACCTGACCTCAAAAATGTGCCCCCAGCCTCTATATACCTGTCCTTGCACCATGCTAATAGGTTTCTAGCCATCCCTTTGTGTTTTTAAATCAATATAGTAAAGTGTAGAAAAGTTGTTTTTATACCTTGTGATGTGCGGCTTCTCATTACTTGAGAAGCTGCAAAAGGCGTTCCTTTCTGGGCCTCCCCGCCGCCTGCTTGTTATTTATTCACGCCCCTATGGGCGTGCTACAGAGCAGGGAGACTGTGCGTGTCATGTAAGGGGCGGTAAAGCCGCTATGACGCAAATCGTGTCATATCCGGTTTTACCACGTCAGTACACCCATTAGGTGTACAGTGAACACACCTTGCACATGCGCACTCGACATCACGAGGTCGGCAGTACACCCTAATGGGTGTACTGAGGCGGTAAAGCCGGATATGACGCGATTTGCGTCATAGCGGTCTTACTGCCCCTTACATGACACACACAGTCTCCCTGCTCTGTAGCACGCCCATAGGGGTGTGAATAAATAACAAGCAGGCGGCAGGGAGGACAAGAAAGGAACGCCTTTTGTGGATTCTCAAATAATGAGAAGCCGAACATCACAAGGTATAAAAACTACTTTTCTAAACTTTACTATATCGATTTAAAAACACAAAGGGATGGCTAGAAACCTATTAGCTAGGTGCAGGGACAGGTATATAGAGGCTGGGGGCACATTTTTCGAGGTCAGGTTCCCTTTAATAGTAATCCACTTACCAATATAGCCTGTTACCATATGATTCCAGTAAGAACAGTAGGTGTTCACATGCAACCCTCTGCCATCTTGGAAATATATGTAATTTGAAAGAAACAGTGTTGCCACCTTATGCCATGTGTAATGAAGTACCAACTTACAAAAAATTAACTATTTCTAAAATATTTGAAAATTTTGAAAATATTCCTTCTCAGCATGAAATGACCCTGTTGATGTTTCTCCTCTGTCTTTGCTGGTTAAACAGACCTTCTTGTTATCAAAATTAGAGGTCAATACTGTATAGGGTTCTGCTTCCCATTGGTTGTCAAGTTTGTTCTTCTTTTTCTCTTTAGAACCATATCTCCAGGTATTAAGGGAACAGCTGGTGCATTCTTATTGTAGTCCTTGCTGTTAAGTCTTTGACAGGTACTGCCACTAGAAATCTGGAATAGTGGTCCACCATTGTGAGGGCATACATATAACCTGATCTGCTGGGTGTCAGCTTCACATGATCCAAGGCTACGAGTTCTAGGGGCTGTTTGGTGACGATTGGCTGTAGTGGAGCTCTTTGACTATCACAATCCTTTCTTTTTAAGTTGCATGGGCCACAGTTTCTGCACCACCTCTCAATGGCGGTTCTCATGCCAACCCAATAGAATTTCTTGCGTAACAGTATCTCAAGCTTTTTCCATCCAAAGTGTCCTGCTCTGTTGTGGTACGCTTCTAGCACCATCTGGACATCTTTCTTCAGTACTACTATCTGCCACACCATCTCGAAGGTTCTGGAATTGATGAAACGTCTGCACAGCTTACCGTGGTACATGAACAAACTGATTCTTTATTTTCACAGGTATTGTGCCTCTGGTGGAGCATCTGGGCTAAGACAGGAATCTGGTTGGGTTATCAGCTCTTTAACTAAGCTGACAGCCGGATCACTGTCTTGTGTCTCCTTCCACCCATGGTGAGGTAACAGGTTCAGTGTGGCTTCTTGATGTTTATCTTTACAGCCTTGGTGACATTGGGATGCACTGTGGCGGTGGAAGGCTGGTAGCCCTATCTCTTGTAGCTCATCCACGTCTTCTCGCGCATCTGGTAGGTGAGGCATCCTTAACAATGCATCTGCATTGCCATTCTTGCGGCCTGCCTGGTATTTAATGGTGAAGTCATAGTTCGACAATTGGGCCATCCAGCGCTGCTCTAGTGCACACAGCTTCGCAGAGTCCATGAAGACTGTGAACTTTGCAGCTGCCAGATAATGCTTGAACCGTTTGGTGATAGCCCAAACTAATGCAAAGAATTCCAGTTTGAACGAGCTGTAGTTCTCTGGGTTTTGTATACTACAAGGACTCTTGTAAGAACGTATTGTCACGCGCTGATTTGCGCTGACTATCTGCAGTCTATGTTGGATGCGACTGTGATCAAATGTGTGTGACTTTCTTGTGGAACTGAATGAGTTAGATGTCAGTTTTGCTGTGTGCTGTGCTCAGATGCTGGATGAAGTGACGTTTTAGTGTGAGTCATCTGGAGTCCATGCCGCTGGCGTGGAAATAGCTTTCACTTTGCCTGTGACCAAGCTTCTGTGTGCTTTTGTTGCAGTCTCTGGAACTTTATCTTTTGTTGGAGTGGCTGCTGACCCCAATGGTGGGAGGTGAGAGGGAGTAGCATAAGGCTGGTTAAGGAGTTTGGGGGCGAGGGTCGTGGCCTGAACCTCCTCAACTTCAGAGGTACCTTCAGGAGCAGGGATAGTCAGGGGCCCCAAGCCCAGGGCCAGACTAAATCTCAGGTTGGTGGCTGAAGACACATTCTGCTCAAAATTTTAAGACAAAACAGCCAGTGCAGTGAAGTTCTCAAAAATATGGTCTGTGCCCTGCAGCTGCACACAGGGATGATACTGCCATTCAAAAGTGGTTTTGGGCTGTAATCTACAACAAAATGCTGCTAGCCATTTACATTTGATTTTGTATTAAAATTGTTATTTATTATTATTCCAATGTTCATGAAAAATGTTTTAATATTGTTTTATATCTTTACAGTCTGGAACATACTGTGTTTAACTGGGGGGGAATGTGGCGCCTCTGTGGTTTGGCTGCCACAAGTGGTATTATCCCTACAACAAATATAATGCCTTGTCTGAGAGGAAGTGAAGATCCCATGCTGAGAAACCCCATGCATGCATACACTTTCCAAGCCCTGACCAGAATGAAGAGCACTGAGGGGCCAGATTTAGGCTGGAGGCACACTGTCATGCATCAAACACGGAGCGTGTTTGATGCATGACAGTGATGCGAGTGTTATGTGTGTTTTTTGTGTTTGTGGTGCGAGTGTGGTGCATGTGGTGAGTGTGCATAGCTGTATACATGTGAGTGTGCTGCGAGTGTGGTGCGTGAGTGCGTGTGTGGTGCGTGTTAGTGTGATGCAGTCCGCGATCCTGAAGCAAACTTCAGGACCGTGGACAGCATTTGCCGGTAAATTTAAACTCTGCGGCTGTCAAAGCTGCAGAGTTTTAATTTGCTGGGTTGCTGGTACAGTTAAAAAATCATCTTGCACCGCTGTGACAAGGAGCGGTGCAAGATGATTAGTGAAATCATAAAATGTTAACATCCCGGGGGTTATTCTGCCTATTAACCCCTTCTGCAGCCTCTGTGTGGTATTTCAGCAGCTCCTCGTTATAGGAGCCTGCCCTGCTGGTACTGCAAGCAATTTGTGAACATTACCGCTGACAGCTCCTGAAGACAGGAGCCGCCGGCTTTTAATGTAATTTGTTAAAAACAGACAATTAGCGGCTTTTAGGTATTAAACAGATTAACCCCTGCTGACCCAGTGTGGCATGTCACCATGTGTCCAGGAAGTGAGGACACTCCCTGGACACATGCTGGCACCACACAATCAGCGGCTTAACCCTTTAGACACCGGCTAATTAACCGCTTCTGCAGCCTCTGTGCTGAAATACCTCACAGAGGCTGCAGAAGGGGTTAATATGCTGATTAACCCCTAAAAATGTTAATTTTTCACAGCAGCTGGGGTTTTATGAATAATCTTTCCACGCTGCAGTGACAGTGGGGAAAGGTTATTCTCACTGTACCGGGAAACCGGCAAATTCAAATTCCGCAGCTTTGACAGCCGTGGAGTTTAAAGCGATTTTTAAGGCACATGCGTGCGACTATTGCACAGTGTGCTCTATGGGTGCAAGATTTTCCAGCTCCCATAGACTTGTATTAGCCATTTGCACGACAAATAAACGTTCAGTCGCGGCATGCTGCGATTGAACTCACATTTGACTCACAGTGCGAGTTCAGTGCAGGAGACACACACCAGTGTGCCCTGCCTGATAGGGCAACACTGGTCCGAGTGAAATCTGAGTTTGACTCGCATTGCCCATGCGCGACTAACTCGGACAATGTGCCTTCACCCTTAGGCTGTGACTCACCCTTCTGGCTAGGTGGAGGGTTAGAGTAGTGTGTAGAGCAGAGGGGAGAGGAGAAGTAAGGTCTAGGGAAAGAAAGCTTGTAGGAGATCTCCCCAGGAGATCTCTGATGCACAGAGAATGTGTTCTTCTTACGGGGCGGAAATCTCTTCTTATTTGAAATATGGTCAGTAGAATGATCAGATTCCGGAGCTCCCTTAGCAGCTTTAATGAGGGAAGAGACAGAGTCTTTACTCAAGGAATACAGTGCTGTGCAAATTAATTGGGACAAAGCATTTGTGTAAGTAAAATCGTAAGTTGGTTACCAGTCAGTGATTCAAACCATTTTTAACTGCTTTGAACAGGTTTGAGTGTACAACCTTGAGTAACAAAATGTGGTTTGGTGGACCCGTTGCCAGGAGACCCAGTCCCGGTGGGAGGAGCTAGGGGGGTTAGTGGAGAGCGGGAAGACAGTGAAAATGTGTGAGGAGCACAGCGGAAGACTTCTCAGGAGAGATCCTCCTGACAGAAAGGGATCCTAGGGGCACCAGGTGTTGCAATGCACCCGAAACCAGGCCCGATACGACCTCTGGCTTGAGGGGTTCACTCCCAGTATAGAGGACTGACTTTGAGAGCGGTGCGGGTGTTCATCCCCGAGCCGCCAAACCGGAGGCACGAGCTTCTGTAAGAAGTCATGGCCGATACCCGGCGTAATCCCCAAAAGGCCCCATATAAGTTCCGGGGGACCGGGAGAGGAACCCTCCAGAGAGGATCCGTGGGATCTGGCTGAGGGCTCTGCGTGCGGGAGCGCTACTAAGAGCAGAAGAGAGCGCGCGGTGAGGAACAAGAGAAAGGAGCGGCAGGGTCCCAAGTGAGATATCCCGGTCCTCTGGTGACTACCCAGGCCAGCAGAACCCGTTAAGACTGTAACACCTGTATGCTGCCTGAAGTCTGCCAGTAAAACCCGTACAGAGCTAAAAACTGTGTGACGTATTTTCATTTGCCTACGCCTGAGGAGCCACACACTTGTTCCTTGATTAAGACTGTAACAGAGCCAAATGAACTGCTTCCCAATGTAAATCCCTATTCTTCTCCACTGCCCCGGGGACCCCATTCCACCTATGGGGAGCGTTACCAACTAGCTGCATCATCATCACCCCGAAGGTCTGCAAGCAGTGCTGGTATTATTACTGGGAAGTAGGTGGCATCACGAGACATTATTGTGGCGCCCCTGCACCCAGGTGGCCACAAAGGGAAGTGCAGCCAGGTAAGCAAGGTGGTTGAAAACACACCCACACCGCACAAACACCGACCCTACGTCTAGGACTCTAGGTTGGGCAAGAGGTAGCCGGTGTAGCAAAGTCGGTGGAGCGTAGGGTAGCACTGATCCAGTGGGTGACACCGTAGATAAAACCCGGGAGCACCAAGGGGAGGAGAGTAGAACAGCAAAATTAGAGCAGAAAAAGTTAGAACAACAGAACAGAGAGAGACTTCCCAGGAGGTTTCGGGTTCCCTGTAGGCACAGAATCCTGAAAGGCACAGACCCAAGGAGAAAAAGCCCACTCCATAGCCTGAAGGCGACGGGAAGAGGAAAGAGACTGAGAGACACACCACAGCAAAAGGAAGAGTGGGAGGACGAGGGCCCGGCAGCCGCACACATTTTAGCTGACCGGAGGAACTCTGAGTTTAAAACAGCGACTGACTGAAGGAGCCTGGTGTGCCCAAATACCTGAACATGGGACACTGGAGGGCTAGGCCAACGCCAGAGAATAAGCTCTGAAGAAGTGACCTGGGATTCCAGACCCTAATCACGAGACACACCGGTGGGGAACAGAAACTTTATGTGATGCAGCCTAACTTTCCACCACGGACTAAGAACACAGTCGTCATACTAGGACTGGTGACCCTGACTGTAAGGGAAATATATTCACCCGTGAGTCTGCGACGACCAGAATAAACCCGTGGGTGAGGTACTACATTAACGCTGAGAGAGGGGCCTGAAAGGACTTTGAGGGAGCAACACAGAAACGCTACCTGAGCTGCACAGTTTAAGCTACCAGGAGCAGAGCTAAAGCGTGAGAACTGTAACTGGAAAGAGCTGAAAGAACTGTAAACTGTGTGAACTGTTGTGCTGTGAAAGACCTAGTAAAGTACCTAGTAAGCTCACCACTGCCTGAGACTGTTTACTTGCAGCGTCGCAGTGAAGTCCCGCCTGAGGAGCCACAGGCTGTCATCCCTGCACACTGGCTGGAGAGCTGCAGCTTTGAAGTAAGTGAACTGCACTGCACACAATCCCTCATCAGGCCCATCCATCACAACTATTCCTGCCCTGGGGACCCTCAGCCCTACCCGAGGAGGGCTTACCATCCACGCTCCCCCAAGTCACCGTCCCCAGCAGGAATACGGCGGTGGTTCTATTAACCACATACCCCGGGCGGCATGACGACAAACCCCTTGTAAATAACCCCTTTTTGGACTGATCCCAGGCCACGGGACCGGGTCACAACTACCGTGATATCCCAGAGAGACAGCACCGCTACGGCTCCCGAGTACCCCATAGCCTGGGGGTGCATCCTTATCCCTTTTAAATAACCGCCTTTTTAAAAGCGGCTCCAGGGCACAGAACTGGGCATTGATCGCCGTGACACAACAAACCCCCAATCCGTGAACTGAAGGGCCGGGACCGGGTACCCGAGGCCCTGGGGCGGGACGCAGACATCTACAAGACATAAGGAATGTGAATCATTAGGCTAATTCTTCCCTACATGAAACAGAGAAGAGAGGGGAGAGCACACATGAGAGGTACCCGGTGGTCTAGTGGGGGCTTTAATCAGTGTAAGAAGGTGCCGCTCACCTGAGAGGGTTGTGCAAGCCTTGCTGGACAGACAAAGTGAACACAATGTGCAGGATAAAAGTAACATACAGGCTTGCAGATGTTAATACAGAAGACTTGGCAAATGTATATGTGTTCAAACCAGTCACAGAACACAGAAATGTTACATCCATGATGATTTATATATGCTGAGTACAACACTATTACAGTTATATATAAAAATCATTTAAGAAATTCATTTACCATACACTTCAAGTGTCATAAATCAGACCATAGTATACATCTCATGTGAAAGACTGACCTGAGGCTTTTTTATGCAGTGGGCAGCATATGTCTAAAGCAGGGTCTATGTACTGACAATGTATAGCCTAATAGCTGCAATACAAGACCAATCTGTTATCAGCATTTCGCTAGACCAAGCAATACATTACCAAGAATTCAAAGCAAGCTGGTGCAATGGGGGAGTAATCCCTGAAGGACCCCTACGTGCGTTTCACGTGTTACAAGTCAAATAGAGTGCAGTGCTTCATCATGGGGATACCATCGTCCCCTTAGTCTGGGCCTTAAATAGTGACCAGGTCCGGTCACATGATCTGATCTAGCCAGTCGCACCGCCGTATTTGGCGCATGCGCACTTACCACGGCCGTCCGGTCCCACCCCCACAGTGTCACCATCATCAAACCAGGAAGCCCGGGGGTACCAGGCAACCAAGTCAGACGCTGGTGTTATGACGCTGCAGGAGGAGGGCGGAGGGCCAGGGTAGGGTGCACGCGCGCTGACGATGCGAGCAGCCAGATCATAACACTGATACAACAGAGAAATTGCTTCAAGACATGTTATCACAGAGTGGGCACAAAACAGAATAGATGTGATAATAGTAATTCATATATCCAGGTTAATTAATCCACATTTTTCATCTCTCAATCCGCTTGTCTCCCAGAATGTTCACAATATAATCCCTATGGATCAGTTCAAGGTCTTGGGGAAGTAAGATGGAAAATCATGAGAATAAAATTAAAAATACATATATACAAATATGTATATATGTATATGGCCAGGGAAAACCAAGCCCATAGCATACTCATAGAGGAAAGGGGCGAACCGCAATGACAGTTAAAAGAAGTATCATATATTAATGACTCATAACATTTAAACAACAATAAAAACAAAAATGCACAAAAGACAATGCTATTATAGAAAAGGGACGAAGCTCATAGATTCATTTAACCCTTTAGGCGACATCTTGTCCAGGGTGATAATCCACCTCAGTACACGCGGTGCCAGGATCTTTCGTAGATTACCCCCCTGATGCCACCATGTATTACATCTATGCCACACATCCTCAGGGATCTTGGATCACAATTATGATATTTTTTTTTCAAAAATCTTTATTAACTTCACACACAGAAAATCGGCATGTCTCCATAATAGTATACATTACTACATAATGATAAGAATAAATCTATGTAACATACAATAACAATCTCCAAGTTCTTGAATTATAAGTAAATAGAGAAGAATGCTCTCATGTAAGAGTTATCTCAAAAGTAAAGCCCGCCTCCTATATAACTTGGCAGAGCAGTGAGTAAACAAAGCAATTATCTGAGTAATGTAGCCATATAAGATTAAGGGTAACGTAATTACAGAATCAAATTTTGTTAGGTATAGTGAAAGCGGGGTAAGATAAAGACAGGGTAGAAAAAGATGTAAGAAGGAAGGGGAAAACAACAGGGTAGATATTGAGGAAAAGCTCCTGGGTCCCATCTACTCCGGGATCTCCGCAAACCCAGGGGACTCTCGGAATAATAGCCAGGCCTGCCATGTCTGGAAATATCTGTCGGTCTGAGAATGAGAGTGGGCAGACAGTGTCTCCATTCTGCATATGGAGTCCATCTCTTCAACCCAATTCAAGATGGAGGGGCAGAGAGGTGTGCGCCACTTCCTTGGTATGATAGATCTGGTGGCCGTGAGACAATGCCGCAGTAGGCCTGATTTAAGTTTTTTGAAAGAGCCCGGGATCATAGACAGTAACCCTATCTGTGGGAGGCAGGGCACGTCTTCTCCCGTGATGAGGTTATATAGATCAAAAACCTTTTGCCACAGAGCCAGAATAGATGGGCAGTACCACCAAACGTGAAGAATCGATCCCTCCTCCACCCCACATCTCCAGCATAGGTCAGACCTGTCAGGAAACACTTTCTTAATCTCCCGGGGCACCTATACCATCTAGTTAACAGTTTAAAGTTCGTCTCCTGGGCTTTGCAAGCAATGGAAAGTTTATGCGTACAGAAGAAAGACTTAATCCAGTCCAGATCCTCCGCCCCGACCCCCAGCTCCCGCTCCCATTCCAGAATGTACCACATTGATCTCTTTGTTTCAGCAGTCGTAAGACATGCATAAACCTTGGAAATCATGTGGGAGTGAGCAGAGTCTGACAAGAGCAGAGATTCGTAGGGGGAACAAGTATCTAGAGCGGATGGGCCCCCGAAGGCAGAGACAAAGGACCTGACCTGAAAGTACTCGAACCAACGTACAGGTCTGTTGGTGTCCGTTGAGACAAAGGAAGTTAGAGGGGGCATAGTTGCAGTACCCAATAAGGCCTGAGAAAGGCGAGGTCTGTCTGATGCACTCCAGACAAAAAAATGGGCCACATGAACCCCTGGTGGAAAGTCTGGGTTGTCGAATATTGGCGTCATGGGTCCCCATAGGGGCGAAATAGAGAACTGACGGTTAAGCGTGTCCCAGGTTCCAAGCAAATCCCAGGTCACACGGGAAAGTGACAGGGACTGGGGGTGGCCGGAATGTTTTATCCATGGCAATGAAGGGACCACTCCACCATGTCACCCTCCAATCGAACCCACTGCTTAGTCTCTTGCCCATGAAACCAATCCGACAATCTCGTGAGGAGAGCCGCAGCGTGGTAGAGGCGGAATTCGGGGAGTTCCGCACCTCCCTCCCTCTTAGGTCTGGCCAGGATTCTGTATGATAGTCTTGGTTTAAAACGTTTCCATATAAATTTTGTGCATGTCCGTCATAGCTGCAGAAAAAAGGATTGGGGAAGAGCTATTGGTATCGCCTGAAATAGATATAGGAGTTTCGGGAGAACGTCTATTTTCAGGACGTTAATACGCCCGAACCACGATAGAGACCGACAGTCGAAGGAGCCCAGATCGGCAATGATCTTGAGCAACAAAGGTCGATAATTCAAATCAAACAAGAGGGAAGTATCTCCTGTGAGATGTATACCCAAGTAAGACAGAGAGGGGGGCGCACCATCTGAAAGGAAAATTATCCCTTAAATGTTGAACTTTGTCCTGCGACAAGTTGACATTCAGAAGCTCAGATTTTGAAAGATTGACTCGGAAATTGCTAAGCCTGCCGTACACCTCAAACTCTCTAAGTACATTAGGAATCGATATCTCAGGATCCGTAACGTATAACAAGAGGTCATCCGCGTACAAAGCAAGCTTATATGTGCGTCCTCGGACCTCTATCCCATGTATATTCGGATTGCGGCGCAGTGCGTTTGCGAGGTGCTCCATTACCAAGGCACACAGGAAGGGAGAGAGAGGGCAACCTTGTCTTGTACCGTTCCGAATACGGAAGGGCTCCGACAATACCCCATTGCATCTAACTTTAGCAGTAGGATCTGAATACAATGACATTACTATGCTCCGGAATGTAGGTCCCAATCCAACACCCTCCAGAGTCCTCTCAAGAAACTTCCAATCCACTCTATCGAAAGCTTTTTCCGCGTCGACTGATAGAATACATGAAGGTTGCTTAGAGTTCTTGACATGGGAGATCAAAAGCAAGGACTTGATGGTGTTGTCTCTAGCTTCTCTACCTGGAACAAAACCCACCTGATTGTTATGTATCAGTCGAGGCAGAAATGGGCCGATTCTGGTAGCTAACGCCTTGGCAAAAAATTTCACATCTACGTTGATAAGTGAAATAGGTCGGTAGCTAGCGCATGCCTCCAGATTTTTGCCAGGTTTCGGAATAACAGTGATTGTGGCCTCTAAAGCTTGTCTAGGGAACGGACTGGTAAGTGAGATTGCATTAAAAACCTTGGTCATGAAGGGTATCAGAGGAGCCATGAATTTTCAGTAGAATTTGACCGTAAAGCCATCCGAGCCTGGGCTGCGGTTTGACGGGGTAGATTCGATTATGTGGGAAATCTCTGTTTCTGTGAAAGGTGCTTCTAGTTCCCCAGCTATCTCCCCCTGCAGCCTCGGCAAGGCACTGTCAGCTACATAGTCTTCCAGCGAAACGCCTGGATCTTCCTCAGAAGTAAGTGTTTGCGTATCACGGATATTGTAGAGGTCGTGGTAGTACTGACGAAATGTGTCAGCAATCTTGGTGGGATGACATACTTTTTTATTTTGAGATCGTATTAGTGGGATGAAAGAGCTTGTCGTTTTGGGTCTTAAGTATCTGGCCAATGGACCGCCACACTTGTCTGCAAACTCATAAAAAAAATGGTGCGCCCGCTCCCTGTACCTCAGGTAAGCTCGATCCAAGCAACTCCGAAGGTCCCCTCTGATTTTGTTTAATTGGAGAAGTGTGTCTTGTGTAGGGGAGGCCTTATGGATCTGTTCCAAGTGATGAATTTGAGAGATTAAATTTTCGATATTGCTTTTTTGAGCTTTTTCAGTCTAGAACCTTCCCGAATCAGGACCCCTCTTAATACACATTTAAGTGCTTCCCACTGGAAAGGGAGAGGCGTGGAGTCCCCCACGTGATTGTTTAGAAACTCGGAGATTGTGGAAGTGATCGATTTGGAGGTCTCTTCATCCATGAGGAGGTCAGGGTTCAGAGTCCACTGCCATGGGCTAGAAGGAAAGTCAGGAAGATTGAGTGTTAAGAAAATTGGAGCGTGGTCAGACAACACCATCGGTCCAATTGAAGCAGATGGATCAAAAGACAGTAGTCTGTGGCTCACAAGCAGGTAGTCTATCCGACTGTATGTTGAGTGGATGGAAGAGTAATATGTGTAGTCTTTTTCACCTGGGTGTAGTAATCGCCAACAATCGACCAGTCTAAGACCGTGCATAGCACCCTGTATTGCACGAATTTGTGCGGTAGAGAGTACAGATTTGCCAGAAGAGGAGTCTAGATTTTTATCCATAGTTACCGTATATACTCGTCTATAAGCCGACCCGTGTATAAGCCGACCCCCCTACTTTTGCCCCCAAAACCTGGGAAAACCTATTGACTCGTGTATAAGCCGAGGGTGGACCCCAGCACAGGTATACAGCCCCCAGCAGAGTGGTATACAGGCCTCATCAGTGGTAGTATACAGCAGCCTCTCCAGTAGTAGTATACAGCAGCCTCCCCAGTGGTATATACAGGCCCCAGCAGTATTACAGCAGCCTCCCCAGTGGTATATACAGACCCCACCAGTATATACAGCAGCCCCAGTGGTATACAGGCCCCAGCAGTATATATAGCAGCCCCAGTGGCATATAGCAGCCCCAGTGGTATATAGCAGCCCCAGTGGTATATAGCGGCCCCAGTGGTGTGGTATACAGCAGCCCCAGGGGTATATAACAGCTCCAGGGGTATATAGCATCCCCAGTGGTGTGGTATACAGCAGCCCCAGGGGTACCCATACATACACACATATACACACACACACACACACACACACACACATACATATATATACATACAGCAGCCCCAGGGGTACCCATACACACACACACATACACACAGCTTCCTACCTTGTCCCCCGTTCTGCAGTGCCTCCGGTGTCCTCTGTGCCTTCCGGTGGGGTCCTCGCTCCGTTTCCGGTCTGCTGTGCCTTGTGGTTCCCCCTGCTTCAGTTTCATCATCATCGGTGCTGGGGGCCGCCATCTTCCTTCTTCCCTCCGCCCCCGGCCAGTGATGTCAGAGCAGGCCGCGCTGTGATTGGCTAGCACCCGTGATCACGTGTCACGGGTGCTAAGCCTGCTAAGCCAATCACAGCGCGGCCTGTACTGACATCACTCTGACATCACTGGCCGGGGGCAGAGGGAAGAAGGAAGATGGCGGCCCCAGCACCGATGATGAAACCGAAACAGGGGGAACCACAAGGCACAGCAGACCGGGAATACGGTATATTGCGCAGCGCCCCCCCGGTCTTATTTTCGGGGGGGGGGGAACTTATATTAGCAGGCTTATTTTGGGGGAAACACGGGTATTACCGTATTGACCCGTGTATGAGCCGAGGGGGGGACTTTTCAGCCCAATTTTTGGGCTGAAAAACTCTGCTTATACACGAGTATATACGGTAAATTAAAGTCTCCACCGGCAATTATGGAGCCCTGGGCAATTTTCTCTACCTTCTTCAGGTATTTTGCACAAGTCTCGGCCTGTCTTCTGTTGGGTAAGTACAAGTTTGCAATGGTGTAAATGTGCTCAAAAATCTTAAGAGTCAGCGTCTGGAATCTACCCTTGGTGTCCATCTCCTCACCCAGTCTATATAGAGATAAGTTGGGCTCACCCTACCTAGGGTGCTCAAGGGTAAAAATTCGATAGTCTTTACATATATGTACCCTGGCACACCAAAAATTGAAGACAATGAATTCACGTGTTAAATGTCCGTATTTAATTGAAATGTCAGCACTTGATCAATAGAAAAAGTTGTACAATTCCCAACGTAACCCCTGATGAAGGCCAAATGTGGCTGAAACGTTGGGAATTGTACAACTTTTTCTATTGATCAAGTGCTGACATTTCAATAAAATACGGACATTTAACACGTGAATTCATTGTCTTCAATTTTTGGTGTGCCAGGGTACATATATGTAAAGACATCTCCTCACCCAGGACCGTATGCACTAGGGATTTGTGGATGGCTATACTTACTCCCTTTGAGCGTGCCTCAGGGTTTGGGGAGTGGTACCATGAGGTATAGTATCGATTTCTCACATCCGGGAAGTTCCCAGTGGGTCTCTTGTAATAACAGGAGGTGTACACCCATCTTATGGAATCTGTGGAGGAGCTGCGTCCTCTTTTGTGGGACATTAAATCCCCTAACGTTTAGCGAGGCTATTTTAAAGGGCGGCATGTCTCTCAGTCACAGAGAGAGCGTGGAGGCCCCCAAAGGGTTCACAGGTCACACTGGAGAGAAAGGGACCACAGGTGGTTGTTGATGGGGAAAAGGGAAAGCGTTAGAGAAGGTCAGGGGTGGAAGAGTAAATGAGTAGGTAGAAGTAAAGAGAAGAAAAGGAGAAAGTAAAAGAGAGAGGGGAGTAAAGAGAAGAAAAGAAAAAGCCCTCTAATAGGAGGGATAGGTCCTCAATCCTAGGTCGAGGACAAATAAGACTCTGACAGTCCGTTAATCAGGGCTTTCGAGTCGAGACCTGCAATGCAGGTGTCCTAATGGGAGAATTGACCGAATGATCACGGGATAACCGGTATCCCGGGGTCAACCCGATCCCGACACATTATAATATTATAAACATAAAAAAATAATATTTAACAGAGCAAACAACCTCAAATCAATGGTATTGGAGAGGGTGCAGTGAGGGAGAGCAAACTGAATAATAAACAAATCCTTGCTTATGTAGTACTAGAAGTATATACCTGTTGCCAGGGAGTAATGTGAGGAGTGGTAGCATATAAACATTAAAGCACAGTTCTCTTACAACCCACTGCATGTCACAGAATTAGATATAACAACTGGTACTCATATCGAATCAGTGCAGGTAACTGATTTAAGCTAGGGCACATATTCCAGGGTATGCCCATCACCTGGAGATAGGATATCTCAGGAGGTCAGGAGAGGTAAAGGGGGGGAAGGAGAGGGCTGGGGGGGGAGGACGGGAGTGGGGGGGGGAAGGGAAGAGCAATTAGGAGGAGAAGAAGGGTTATCCAGCAGTAGGACCTGTGAGAAAACTGAAAAACAAAGTGAGACATCATATAAACTTATATCTCAATATCTGGACAAAAGGGTCCTTCTAGGTCCTGTTGGCAAAAAATAGACAGGGGTAGGAAAGAAGGGATGGGGGAAAGAAGGAGAATGGGGGGGAGAATAAAGAAGATGGGGGAAGCGGGAAGGGACGGGAGGCATTTAGTAGGCAAAACCTCAAGGCACTGTTCAAGACTCAGCTGGATAAGGACGGAGGGAATCTCGACGGCTAGGTCTTCGAGGTAATGGTCGCCGTCCTCTCTCATCTCCACCTCGGGAATTCACCAGCGGGTTAGATGGCCAGTCCAGGATAACGATTTCCGGTAGACCCAGGGTCTCCGTAAATGTCGGTAGATCTCGGGGCTCTCTGAGGACCACCATTCCGTTCTGATGCTTGACTTGAAGCTGGAAGGGATATCCCCATGAGTATGTTAGACCTTTATCACGGAGGGCATCAAGGACTGGTCTCAGGGCTCTTCGTTTTGTCAAGGTGACTCTAGATAAATCTGCCAGTAGATGGATTTCTGCTCCATCAAAGTCTATGGGACCTTTGGTCCTTGCACATCTCATTATTTCGTCTTTGAGGCTATACAAGTGGAGACGGCAGATGACATCCCTTGGATTATTGAGGTCAGCCGATCGTGGGTGCAGGACCCTATGAACCCTGTCGAAGGCGATGGTAGAGTCTGCAGGTCTTTCAAGAATGGTATTGAAAATGCCCTGTAGAGTGGGGCTGAGCTCAAGCGGACCCGTGGCCTAAGGGAGACCCCGCACCCGAATATTGTTGCGCCGGTCGCGGTTCTCAGAATCCTCTAGGTGGTTAAAGATGAATGCGATTTGTTCGGCGTGTAGATCCAATATTCTCTGCTGGTCTGAAAGGCGGCAAGATTGTGAGGATATAGAAGCCTCCACGTTATCCACCCTTTCTGCTATCTGAGACACTGAAGTCTGGAGACCCTGGATTTCAGCTCTGCACAAGGACCAACGGGAGATGTAGCCCTCCATATCTTCTTTGGTGGTAATTGCCGCCATTCTGTTTTGCAAATCCCTCAATTCACATAGCATTGTGTCTGACTGTGTAGGACAGGATGGTGAGCCTGAGTATTGAGGGGTTGAGAGTGCTTGTGTTCCGTCTCCCGCTGCTACATCCAGCATCCCTGAGTTAGGGTCTCCTTGGGAATGGGCTGGGGGTGGTGAGATGATGGTAAAGTCGCCAGAGTCCCCGTGCTTTCATTAAAAAATCTTTGGATGCCTCTATCTCCCTGTGCGGCCGGCGGGCCAGGCGGAGCCGGGGATGTCCTTCTACTTCTGGACCTCATGTTTTACAGCAAGTAAGGGGTGCTGATACAGAGGGTTAAAGGGAACCAACCACCCCCAATGACCCCCCCGGACTATTAATATTGGTCCCTACACACAGCACATCTATGTGCTGCAATGATTTTTGCTAAAAAAACCCGTTTTTAAAACTTGAGATAATGATTTTTAAAGTTTAAAACGAAGGGACGGGTGGGCGGCACTTATCTGTTTGAAAAGCCGGCTTGCATATGTCAGTCATACACCCCGTGTCCCCTCGCAGCATGAACGTCCAGCCCTTTGCAGCGTCACAGCCCTGTGCACGGGCTCGCATGCCCGTGCACACGTCATCATCTACAGCCGGGTTGGGAGCGCGCGCTCTGACTTCCACAGCCGAGCGCAGGATGATGAGCGGGGAACAGTAACAAAAATGCTGTGGACTGAGGGAAGTAGTAGTTGCTATAATTGCGCAGTAAAACTGCAGAGGGGTCTGATGATATTCTTTGAGGCTAGATATGTACTTCCCCTAGTGTGAGTGAGACAGCGTGGAGGCAGAGGGAATGTAGTTCAAGAAAAGTGCTGGGTACTTAACTGTGAGAGTTCCGAGTATCCCGTTCCTCCTCAATGCGGTCTCTCCAGAGGTCTCCCTGTGTCAGTGTGCCCCAATAATTGTGAGCTAGGACAGGTCTCCAGAGATATCCTCACAGGGTCCGCTCATAGATCGTCTGTCTCCGTAAGGCAAAGGGAGGGCAGGATCACCTCTTTCCCGCCGTCTTCCTCACAGAGCCGCGGCCATCTTGGGGAGTGCGAGGCTTCTAGGAAGGCGCGGGCTCCGGTCCCAGGAGATGGATTCACGGCCAGAAGAGGCAAGCAGATGGTATCAGGGAAGGCGGGTAGGTGCAGGGTCAGAAGAGGTTACCGCTCTGGTGCTATTGTGCTGGGAATCAGGTGGAAAGCCCCGGGAACCGACGGAGCACTCAGCAGATGCGACCGTCCCGCTCCATCGCTAGGCCACGCCCCACAATTATGATATTTTTAAAAATGTTTAGGAATAGTTTTTAATAAGGTTTCATCCTCAACGGCCTCAGCACCCAGAATATCTTTCACGTGTTCGCGTATACAGATTTTCAATTTTCTCGATGTTAGTCCAATGTATATCTTCCCACAGCCACAGGTGACATGATAAACCACATGTGTAGTGCTGCAGGTGATATATTCTCTGATATCATAATTCTTAGTCCCATCACTTGATGGGAAATCCCGTGCACGATATAAATTGGGACACGTCACACATCTACCGCAAGGATAGAAACCTTTCAATTTCTTACTATGTCCAAAAATCCCAACAGGTTTGGCATAGTGACTATGGACCAGCAAATCTTTAAAATTCGGTGATCTCCGTGGTGTCATTAGGGGGAATCAGGTAGATATCCCTGCAGGCCTGTTGAATTAACAAAATGGGAGAAAGAGATCAAAGAAGCTAAGTTAAAGAAATTTCAAAGGGACCAACAGGATTTTAAAAATCAGAGGGTGTACAGGTGGAGGATGAGAAACGGGAAGCCCTCCCAGCAGCCCAAAATAACGAAAGAGGCACCTAATCCGGCTGATTTACCAAAAAAAAACATCCCTAGTGTCATTAACATCAGGGGATGAGAAACAGGATTCAGCTGATGAAGGATCTTGATCCTCTTTCACCAAGCAATTAGAAGAAAGACAGATGGCAACTAGACAACAAACGTCTGGCTCGGTGAAACCGAAGGGAAAGGCGGTTGATCCCCTACAGGTGATTAACTTATCCACACATGTATTGACCCCTGTTCAGACTGACGTCCTGTCAAAAGGACTGACGTTTGCACCCAACGTCTTTGATTTCTTTTTAGCGATAAAAGATCTCAATATCTTCTCCAGAAAACATAGACCCTGCTTTAGACATATGCTGCCCACTGCATAAAAAAGCATCAGATCAGTCTTTCACATGGAATGTATATTATGGTCTGATTTATGACACTTGAAGTGTATGGTAAAGGAATTTCTTAAATGATTTTTATATATAACTGTAATAGTGTTGTACTCAGCATATATAAATCATCATGGATGTAACATTTCTGTGTTCTGTGACTGGTTTGAACATATATACATTTGCCAAATCTTCTGTATTAACATCTGCAAGCCTGTATGTTACTTTTATCCTGCACATTGTGTTCACTTTGTCTGTCCAGCAATTTTTTCTAAAATAAATAAAAAAAGATTTTTCAAAGCATTTTGAAACTCCACATTTTTCTCTTTTTGATCTAATTGACATCGTGTAGAGTTGCTACATGCTACAATTGGCTAATATAGCCCGCTGGCATGACTATATGCCATATAGGTTAATATGTATTTATACAGCTCTAAGTAAGAAAGTCTGGCCTCATGCAGCCCAACACATTATAGTTACCGTATATACTCGCGTATAAGCCGACTTTTTCAGCCCAAAATTTGGGCTGAAAAGTCCCCCCTCGGCTTATACGCGAGTATACAGCAGCATGCCCAGAGGTATACAGGCCCCCCCATCAAGATCCAGGGCCCCCCCCCCCCTTGCGTGGCAAACCTGTAAAGTAAAATCATACTTATCACTGTCCTCTTGTCGCGCTGTCCCGCCGCTGCCAACATGACGATCCCGGGCTTCATTCAGCGTCTTCCCGCGGCTTCCTGTAGTCGCGGGCAATGACGTCATTGCCCGCGACCACAGGAAGCCGCCGGAAGACGCTGAATGAAGCCCGGGATCGTGATGTCGGCAGCGGCGGGACAGCGCGACAGGAGGACAGTGATAAGTATGATTTTACTTTACAGGTTTGCTGCGCAAGGGAGGGGGGGGCCCTGGATCTTGATGGGGGGCCTGTATACCTCTGGGGCTGCTGCTGTATACACCCCTGGGGCTGCTGCTGTATACTACCTAAGGGCTGCTGTATATACCTCTGGGGCTGCTGTATATACCTCTGGGGCTGCTGTATACACCACTGGGGCTGCTGTATACTACCTAAGGGCTGCTGTATATACCTCTGGGGCTGCTGGATACTACCTCTGGGGCTGCTATATACTACCTCTGGGGCTGCTGTATACACCACTGGGGCTGCTGTATACTACCTAAGGGCTGCTTTATATACCTCTGGGGCTGCTGTATACACCACTGGGGCTGCTGTATACTATCTAAGGGCTGCTGTATATACCTATGGGGCTGTATATACCTCTGGGGCTGCTGTATACACCACTGGGGCTGCTGTATACACCACTAGGGCTGCTGTATATACCTCTGGGGCTGCTGTATACTACCTCTGGGGCTGCTGTATACACCACTGGGGCTGCTGTATATACCTCTGGGGCTGTATATACCTCTGGGGCTGCTGTATACACCTCTGGGACTGCTGTATACTACCTAAGGGCTGCTGTATATACCTCTGGGGCTGCTGTATATACCTCTGGGGCTGCTGTATACTACCTCTGGGGCTGCTGTACACTAACCACTGGGGCTGCTGCTGTATATACTACTGGGGCTGCTGCTGTATACTACCACTGGGGCTGCTGTATATACCTCTGGGGCTGCTGTATACCACACTGCTGGGGGCTGTATACCTGTGCTGGGGTCCACCCTCGGCTTATACACGAGTCAATAGGTTTTCCCAGGTTTTGGGGGCAAAAGTAGGGGGGTCGGCTTATACACGGGTCGGCTTATACACGAGTATATACGGTATGTATGAAATTGGTGAAAATGATAACACATTTACCTTTTTGACTTCAAGATGTTCACATTAGATTGATATTAACTTTTTCATATGAAATGTCATTCTTAAACGAACCAACCAACAGGATTTTTGTCTATGAAGTAAAGTCAGTACCATACAGGCACTAGCATGCTGAAAGCAATCATACCTTTAGTGGATAGATGAAATGATGAATTCCTGAATAAAACCTTTTGAAACTTTCAGAAATGTGTGTAGCACTAGACTGATGTGTGCAGCAGGGCAGGCCTTGTGGGTTGGGTCAGTGCGTATATGTTCCTCTTCATGATTTGCCCCCCCACTTCACTCGTATGTCACTTTCATACTTATGGTCATGTGACAGCTCTTCTTCCTGTTACTCTCAATTTTTCATTGAACAATGAGAGGATTAGGAAGAGCAGTTTTTTAGCATGTGGCTGTATGTGTGCAAATCGCATAGGAATGATTGGTCACATGACGACTACTCAAACACTTAGAGGTGGTGGGGGTGCCAAGCTGAATTCCAGTCCCAGGTGCCTAGATACACCTCTGGTATACCTATGCAAATAAAGTTGTAATGCACCCTCAATTACTAAAAATTAGGCCTGGAGTGTTTGCTGGGTGTATCAAGCGTTCAAAAATGGCTGGAGGTTTCAGTGTATCTTCCTTGAATAGCATGAATGAACGCTTCCTATGTCATCGAAAGGCTTTGTTCCCTATAGACCATGTGCATACTGGTTGTTTTTAATCTATTTTGGTGCTGCATTCTTTATTTTTTAAACTGCCTCAAAAATAGATCCTCTTTTTTTGCAAAAAAGCATCACAATCAAATGATCCTTTTGTGTTCCTTTTTTGAACCGTTTTCTTAGTGCTGCATTTTTGCTTTTTCAAAGCAAAAAGGCAGTACTATTCCATAAGGGTCAGGGGGAAAAGGGACACAAATAGGCCGACAGACATATAGACAGATACACACATACAGTTTATTTGCTTCCCCAAGGTCCGCAGTGTCCAGCGATGGATTACTTCTTGGTATTACACTTACAGGTCCTGGCCACGTGACTCTCAGGCTAAGTCACATGGCCAGGTCTTGCCAGTACCAAACCTGCGGGACCTGCCGGTACCCAGAAGGAACACTTTGCCAGAGCATGCTGTGGGATCGCCAGGGAGGGTAAGTAATTGGAGTGTTTGCGGTGTGGAAAGCGCAGTAATAAAGTATCACAAATGGATTGTGTGAATACCAGTCCGTTTGTGATGCTTTTTGTTTTAAGTACAACGGAGAAAACGCAGCAGAAAAACAGAGCAATAGCTGACGGTCATTATTTTCTGGATTCGTTTTCTGCACCACTAATGTAGCAGTGAAAAATGCTGACTTCACACAGCAAATTGAACATCACATGCACTTTGCTGACAGACACAGTGACTGATGCATTTATGGAGCAGTTTAAAAAAAAAAACAAAAAAAAACGCAGCACCAAAAAGGGATCAAAAATGACCAGTGTGAACATGGCCATAGAGAAAATGCAGGGAAGTCAGGACAGATAGATACCAGTGGACAGTTTTTAAGGTATATGGGTATTTTCAGTCTCTGCTAGGTGAGAGATTACTATAAATTATGGCTTATGATATGACATGATCATTTGAAATGTCCTAAATTTCCCTAAGTGGAATAATTCCATTAATAATTATTTGTATTATTTGTAAAAGAACTACAATTTATACAACACAATCAGGCCTTTACACGCTGTGTGTTTGCAGTAGAATAAAATGAGCACAGAGTGAGGAATTTACAAAATATTGTTAAAAAAGTATGTCCATGGCATAATACCATAGCCTGTTACCTTTAGGTAAAGTATCTCCAAATCTCATATATAAATGTTATTTGTCAACTATGGATAAATACTAAAACATAATAACATTTTAGTTACTGTATAGAAACATTTCAAGTAATGTAACACTCCAAGAAAAAACCTGAAATACTAATGTATATTTTGCCTATTGCAGGATCTGCTCAGATTGTTTGGCTGACTTTGATGCCCTGTGAGGTGTGCGCTGCCCTCTGCTAGTTCTACCCGGTTTTTTTGCATGCCATATAATTGCAGTAGGAGTGATGGGTAGAGTAGGCATTCGCCTAGAGCACTGCCTTAAATTTGCTCAAAATAATTGCTAAAGTTCCAGGATATAGTGAGACCTCCCTTTCGTGCAATAAAAAGTATCAGTCATTCAACAGATAGCATATTGAACTTTAGAGACTGAAGGTGAGGGGTGCCACGTTCTGGAGCTCAGCAATAATATGTTGTGAAACATGTTACAAAATCAGCATCGGTTCATTATCATTATCTGTTTATTTTCTATAGCAATATAATCAGACATATCTAGAAAGAATATTATTTGGATACACCATCTTTTTGTAATCAGATGGATTCCTGTCTATTCCTCATCACTTGTTAGATGGGAATCAGATGGGAGTCTATCAATGTAAGGCAGAATGTTATTATTAAAGAATGTTTCCAGTGTTGCCTCTGTCTGTTTCCAAACATCTAAATCAAAATATATGGGTAAAATAGCTGTCTTATTTCATGTGTGCACAACTAGTTCTGAATATAAATAGTTGGTAATAGCCATATGACACTGCATTCGAGTGTAGTAGGCATGGTCCATTCGTAGGGTGTAAGATGTCGCATTCCACCTCAAGCAGAAGGAGTGATGTTTGCTGGCCTGTCATAGTGTACAATCAGGATGTTTTTATAAACACTTCACCATCAGGGACCAGCTCTCATCAATCTTCTACTTTGTCACCCATTGGCCATAATTTACCAGTCAAGACTTTCATGGAGCACATCATATTCTTCTACCTCAGTTCACATTTTTGCACTTTTGGATGGCTTATTCCTGCATCCACCTTTGTCTTCTCCACAGTTTCCTTTCACCTGACCTCAGCATAGCAATTATCTGTGATACAGGCATACGTCCTTCAGGGTGAATAATCTCATGTAAAGAGGAAGCCGTTATGCACTTTCTGCACTGGTCCACAAAAGACTGTTGTCTATTATAGTAATGATCTGGTCTGCAACTGAAAGGGTTACCAATGTCCCAAATGTTGTTGGCACTATGGGACATTTTCATTTGAGGCTTTCCTTTCGATGTTTTTTTTCTAAATCTTCTTAGCAAACCAAACATAGCATTATCTTTTCTGCTGAAACTTAGAGATGGTTTCTCTGGGAGTTCCAAGAAGCATCCATCTGTAGGATCGAATGATGAGCATGATCTTTGGGAGACATCTTTGAATCTGATCATGGGAAAAGCTTTTCGTGGAAAGAGCAGGTGGTCAAGATTCATTTCTAAGGGTCCTGTAAGATTACTCATTGGTTGCAAGTTTATAATTTGGTATGTAAATGAGTTCTTTTTAAAATTTAGAAAAGGATTGTATCCAGAATGATAAGTTTTGCTTTGGTTCCTAATGCCAGCATTTGACAGGGATGGGAAGGTGTGTCGTGTTATCTTGATAGTTCGAGTAGGATGCTTGATGGTTGGACACTTGCTTATGTTTAATATGGTGGGATAGCACTGTTGGAAAATAGTACATTTGTTTCGTTTTTTATTCTTATTTTTTCGTTGCTTCTGGGAAGGTTTCTTAGAACTTACATTTAAATTGTCTTGCACATGAACAGATTTATCCTTGGGTCTTCTACTCCTTTTTTTCTCTTTCTCTGTGGCTTGATCTAAGCTGGACTTAACATCAGAACTTATGTTGCTTGAATTTTTTGGAGTTCTTAATGCAGTACTACCCAGAATAGTTTGGTCTTTGGAAGTTTTGCTGCTGTAGGTTTTATTTGTTATAGAAGTGCCATTACCCTGAATTTGTTGGTCTGCATTAACCGCTTTGTTGCTTTGATTTATTGATGCGCTATCACCTTGAACAGACAGATCTGCTTTTTTTATGTTCGGACTCTTCTTACTTTCATTGCTTGGAGTTGTTGAAGCATCATTTCCTTGTACAGGTTGGTCGGTGCTCTTTGTGCTTACAGTTTTCTTTATTGTGCTTGGTGTGGGGTTTTTGGGAAATGAACAAGAATCTTTTATTTGATTTAAAGATAAAATGTTGGTAGTCGGTGGAATAATTTGTGAAACATTCCTGTATAAGCTGCCCGTTGACAAACAGTAGACATACCCATTTGCTGGACATTGCAGAAATGTTTCATTTGGATTTTGCAGATTTGTTGGGCGTGGCGAAAAAAAACAAGCTTTGTCCAGAACAGGTATTGCTGAAGCTTGTTCACTTTGCATGTTTAAAAGAATGAGATTCACATATCCAATGACATAAGGGTATACTCAGCAAAGTGATTGACTGGATAAGTAGATCCACAGCGTAGTTTAATAAAATTTGAAGACCAGACCTCCTATATAACGGATGTTATCCTGAAAGACAATAAAAAATATTATAATAACGAGTACATAGTGTGTTTGTGCCAAGTGTTGGGCTCATATACTCAAAATGTATGTGTCTGACAGCCTGCCACTGACCACAGTCAAAATGGATGTCTAGCCACCTGTCCACCATAAGGAACCACTGTGAAAAATCATATGCCACATAGTATAGTTTATATTTCTCAGTGGCCTTCTGCTGTGTGTTGCACTTTGCTATACAGTAAAACATAGCATGAAAGAACAAACTTTTGGCCTCTGTCCGGTGAATTGAAGCCTACTGGCAATATCTGTTAGGAAAAGCCCTTGTCTTATATATCTTGTTATATATAAACCTTCACCGTGGCCCTACCTAATCCATTCCCACCATGACTACTGCAATTTTCTATTAATCAGCTTCCCCTCTCTAAACTTTACCCTCTTCAGTCCATCCTTAATGCAGCAGCCAGGATCACCTACTTGGCCAATTGTTACTCAGACACCTCCGCTCTGTGCCAGTCACTGCACTGGCTGCCTATACACTATAGGATCCAATTCAAATTTCTTGTTCTCACCCACAAAGCTCTTCACAGTGCAGCACCTCCCTACCTCTCCTCTCTCATCTCTGTCTATCACTCCACCCATTCTCTACGCTCTACAAATGTCCTTCAACTAACATCTGCTCTAATCCGACCCTCCCACTCCCGGATCCAAGACTTCTCCCGAGCTGCACGAATTCTCTGAAATGCTCTACCCCAAGAAATCAGGACTATCCACAACTTGCATGGCTTCAGACGCTCCCTAAAAACATCTTTTTACGGCGGCCTATCATGCTCCCTAATAGAAGTCCTCTGTACTGTATATAGCCCATTCACTATCTCTCTGGACATAACTCTTCTTCAAACTCGACCAAACCCAAAAGCTCCACACAGATTCCCTGGTAACCATTCATGTAACTTAATTTCTATCCCCCACTTCCTCAAGATTTCTGGACCATCACTGTAATAAGCCCCTGTACTTTGTGTAACCCCCATCTCATTGTAGATTGTAAGCTCTTTTGAGCAGGGTCACCTTTATTTTTGTTTTAATTATTGCACTTTTTACATGGATTCTATGCTTATTGTATTGTATCTAATTAATGTACTGTATTTCTTACATTGTTTCTCTGCTTTAATTATTGTACTTTTTACACTGATTCTCTGCTGAGTGTATTGGATTTTTTACATTGATTCTCCACTTTACTTACTGTATTGTATATTTTTTATTGTTACCTATGACCATTTGTATACGAACCACTGTATTGTAAAGCGCTGCGGAATATATTGGCGCTATATAAATAACGATTTTTTATTACTATTATTATTATAATGTAGTGCATGTGCACAAACACAATGTGCATTTTGCTTAAGATGCCATAATTACCACATACTAATGTTAAATGTCAAAAATATGGTGCACCATTGTCAATACAAAAACTTGAAAAAAAAGAACACATCCTCATCAAAGTTATTACCGTATATACTCATGTATAAGCCGAGTTTTTCAGCCCAAAAATTGGGCTGAAAAGTCACTCCTCGGCTTATACACGGGTCAATACGGTAATATATGTGGTGGGGGCTGTGTCCGGGTGCTGGGGAGGCTGGAGGAGGCGGGGGGGGCTGATGAGTGAGCGGCCCGTCACGTGGGGCCGCTCATTAGATATGCACGGCTCCCCCTGCCCATCACAGCGGCAGGGGGAGCCGTGCATACAGCCCCCCAGTGTATACAGCAGCCCCCCAATGGCACTAGCCCCCCCATCATGGAAGAAGCCCCCCACACTTTGCAGAGCCCCCCCGCTGCTTTATCTTACCATCCGGGGTCTTCGCCGCGGGTCCTGCGCGCTGTGTTCAGGTCTCACGTGACCCGGCGCGATGACGTCATTCCACTGCGACCGCCGGGTCACATGAGACCGGGAACACAGCGCGCGAGGAAGGACTGGAGGACCCGCGGTGAAGAAGACCCTGGATGGTAAGATAAAGCAGCGGGGGGGGGGGGGCTCTGCAAAGTGTGGGGGGCTTCTTCCCATGATGGGGGGGCGACTGCCACTGGGGCCTGCTGTATACCTCTTGGGCTGCTGTATATACCCTGGGGCCTGCTGTATACCTCTGGGGCCTGCTGTATACCTCTGGGGCCTGCTGTATATACCCTGGGGCCAGCTGTATATACCCTGGGGCCAGCTGTATATACCCTGGGGCCTGCTGTATATACTCTGGGGCCTGCTGTATATACTCTGGGGCGTGCTGTATATACCCTGGGGCCTGTTGTATATACCCTGGAGCCTGCTGTATATACCCTGGGGCCTGCTGTATATACTCTGGGGCCTGCTGTATATACCCTGGGGCCTGCTGTATATACCCTGGGGCCTGCTGTATACCTCTGGGGCCTGCTGTATATACTGCTGGGGCCTGTATATATCACTGGGGGGCTGTAACCTCTGATGGGGGCCTGTATATACCACTAATGGGGAGGCTGCTGTATACCTCGGGGGCTGCTGTATATACTGCTGGGGCCTGTATATAGCACTGGGGAGGCTGCTGTATATACTACTGGGGCCTGTATATACCACTGGGGAGGCTGCTGTATACCACTGGGGCTGCTGTATATACTGCTGGGGCCTGTATATAGCACTGGGGAGGCTGCTGTATATACTGCTGGGGCCTGTATGTAGCACTGGGGAGGCTGCTGTATATACTGCTGGGGCCTGTATATACCACTGGGGAGGCTGCTGTATACCACTGGGGCTGCTGTATATACTGCTGGGGCCTGTATACTACCACTGGGGAGGCTGCTGTATACTACCACTGGGGAGGCTGCTGTATACTACCACTGGGGGGCCTGTATACCACACTGCTGGGGGCTGTATACCTGTGCTGGGGTCCACCCTCGGCTTATACACGAGTCAATGGGTTTTCCCAGGTTTTGGGGGCAAAAGTAGGGGGGTCGGCTTATACACGAGTATATACGGTAATTATGTGTCATCCATTTTAAAAAATAGACAGAACCCAGACTCATGCAATGGAATAGAACTAACCACTCATCTGTTTATTTCTATTGGATACGTGTATCCATTCTATTGAACTTAGTGAATGCCTTCATATTTCTCTTGGCTTTTGTGAGCCTCCAATCAAAACGGATTTGACACATAACAACCTTCTATTTCTAACAGATCTGTTTTCATTCTTAAATCTGCTAAGAACATAAATTAACTAAATATCGAAAGTGTCCTTATCTATACCCATGGTTTATGCAGAGATGTCGGATAGAAGGGTGATGGATTTTGAAACTTTGATGACCAAATGGCAGGCTGACGTGGAAGACTTCACTGCAGATGAATGGGAGGACATATTACAAGTGGTCACGAGAGTGTCTGTCAGGGAAAAAAAAATTTTCTGGTTTGAATTCAAGCGCTACCAGAGGGATCACAGGGATGGCAAATTATTCCAAAATAATTTCTTCTTTTATTACGCGTTTCGGCTTAACATATAACAAGCCTTCATCAGATAAAATCTGAGGCTGATGTCACTTTTGTTTCTGCTCCACCGTGTCCGTGTATATAGAACCCCTGTACGTTTGTTGAGAATGGGATATGCTAGTAATGCTAATTGATGGAAGTGTGGTATGCCTAATGCAGGCCTGATTCACTTGACTTGGACATGCCCTCGTTTGCGCAGATTCTGGGGAGACGTAGTGGATTTAATTATAATAATAATTTTTTATAATAATTTATTCATTTATGTAGCGCTATTAATTCCATAGCACTTTACATACATCAGTAATTAAAAAGGTATACCAATGTCAATTAGTATTAGACCCTAAAATGGCCTTACTTGGTCAAGTTTCAAGTCTGACTCTATCGGCGGGACATCAATTGGCAACATCACGCATATTATAACAGGCACGTAAGAGAGTTGCAGCTCACTGGAGGAGACCTTCTGTCCCCACAATCACAGAGGTCATTGACGCAGTCAATAATACTATTGCTATGGAGAAATAAGTCTATCAGAAGAGACGGATAGACAAGAAATGGGAGCATATATGGGTGCCATGGCTAGACAATTCTGGGCTGGCACCTGCCACACTAACTTGGATGAGAGTGTTATGTAGAGATTGATTGAGATGTGACTAAATCCATAATAGCGCCTGATGATATGAGGAGATTGACACCCACTTTGGACACTCATAAATGGGAATCATAGCTATTCAGAAGCTGAATACATCAAGATAGAGAGAACTTTATTGGGTGGGGGTGGGGAGAAGCGTGGAGGGGTGTTTGACAGGGTTTGTTATTGGATTTGTAATATACTGCCTGGAGATTATCCTTTCAAGACATACACGTTTATTTCTTTGTGATTACTGAAAAAGTTTAATAAAATAATTTGATTAAAAAAAATACCTCAATATGATACAAGAAATGTCCAAACATACCTCAATATGATACAAGAAAGGTCCAAGATTAATATAACTAAGGTCTCATTCATACAACCATATTTAAACATGAAAAAACGGTATTGGTGTCAATAAGTGTGTCATTGTGGCGCCCCACGGAGGGGTACTGCACCCAGGCCAGAGTGTGTAGTATCCTTGTAACCAGGGGATTGGGATGTTAATCTGGGGCCCTCACCACAAACATTCACACACCTAGAGCCAGGGAATCAATTGGTTAACCTGTTGCTAGGGAACCGATCCCGGTGGGTGGAGTCTTAGGTGGGTAGTGAAGAACGGGAAAGAAGTTAGCCAGTTCGTCAGGAGAGAGAAGAAGAGGGGACTCTGTGAGTGACACAGAGGAGGGCACCTACAGGACGGTGACACAGACTGAAGGGGGATCCTCGGGTGTCAGTTAACACCCTAATCTGGACCGGACCGGAATGGCACCCAGCCAGGAGGGACCCAGCCCAGAGGACCGGCTCCAAGAACGGTGCAGGAGTTCAGCCCTGAGCCGCCAAACCGGAGAGACGTGAGCTCCTCAGAGAGTCGCGACCAAGCCCTGGCGTATTTCCCACAAAGGGCCCCATATAGGGTCATGAGCCCCTTAGTAAAGGACTACCTCTACAGCGACCCGTGGGGACCGGTGAAGGGCTCTGTGCAGGGCCACGCTAGGAAGGAAAGGAGAAGCAGTGCAGTGCAAGAACAAAGTGAGAAACTGGAGCACCACTGAGGGCCTTAAAGAGACATCTTATCCCCTGGTGACTACCCAGGCCAGCTACCCGTGACTGTGTACCATTTAAAAGCTGCCTGAAAGTTTCCAGTAAACTCGTGCAGAGCCTAAGCAGGCAGACTGCATCAAGCCTCACCTGTGGAGCCGCCTTCCTGTGTGAGTTCTCCATTTCTATCGCTGCCCCAGGGATCCTGCTCCTCCTGCGGGGAGCATTACCATCTAGCTGCCTACCATCATCCCTGGAGGTCTGAAAGCAGAGCTGATAACATTACCAGGTACCGTAGGTGGTGTCACAAAGTTTATTTTATTTCTTTTATTTTACACATTTTTTAGCGACCACCGGGGCCATGGCCCTGGGCACCGGCCATGAGTGACAGTGAGTTGGTCGGCAGGGTAGGGGATACTCGGATACTGGGACAGGTGGTTACTTCGGTGGGGGATCATGGCTGGTCGTTTCCGGGTTCCGTGCCCTGGACCCTTAATGGCGGGGTGGGGGTGATGATGATGTGGGGAATGGTAACGTGACGCGCACCTGTGGTACCTGGTAATAGGGTTACCAGCGCTGCGGTCGGCCGCTGATGTTATGGGAATGCAGCTTTGGTAGTACAGCTCCCCACAGGTGGAGCTTTACCTTAGGGCAGCGGGGTGGATGAGGGGAGTAGTAGTCCTCACCTCCGGTGATGATGCTGTAGCCCTCTGGGCACCGAATGAAAGGAGGACAGACACCACTTCAGCTCAAACGGTTCTTTACTTGCACCAGATGGAAACAGGTACATGGTACATTCTGGGTTAACGGGTATTGTAACCGCAGATTGTGAAGGTTTCCTGAGAGTCTGACAGTGATGCCCTCAATATGGCGCTCGTGGTCTTGTTACTCTCTCTCTTGCTCTGTCTCTATTGCTCCTCTTGAGCCAAGTCTCTAGTCCTCAGGGTCTGTTACCTAAAAGTCTTTCACTTGTCGGTGTCGTGGGCCCAGCTGCGGGACTGATGTTGGGCTGCTTTAGGGGTGCTTTGGCTCCCTGTGTGTGTCGGGCCCTCAGCTTGCCAGTCTGTAGTTAGGGCTGAACCTTGCATCTAGCTACCTCGGCTCCGGTATGCCGGTGTCGACCTGGGTCCCCAGCTGGCTCCAACCAGTCCTGGGTAAACCCCCTTCTGAGTCTGGATCACGCCTCTCTTAAGAGGTGCCCTCAACTGTGGCCGCAGGGTCCCCTGCGTCCTTCTTCCTCGCTCTCTCACACCAACTGTCTGACTCTGCTGTCACTCCCCGTCTCCAGCTCTCTAGGCTCCACCCCCTGGAACCTACTGAATATCAGTCCTCTGTATTAAAGTGGCCTGTGTATGGGTGTTGGGGTGCAGACTCTGAAGATTCCCACGGTTACGGAGGCACCACACTTTTAATTAGGGTGCAGTACCTCCCTGTGGCGCTTTGCAGGGCCACGCTAAGAAGGAAAGAAGAAACAGTGCAGTGCAAGAACAAGGGGAGAAACTGGATGGAACACCACTGAGGGCCTCAAAGAGACATCTTATCCCCTAGTGACTACCCAAGCCAGCTACCCGTGACTGTGTACCATTTGAAAGCTGCCTGAAAGTTACCAGTAAACCTGTGCAGAGTCTAAGCAGTGTGTGGTGTCTTACTTCATCGTGTCGGGGAAATTCACATTCCAGTCTCCTCAGGCAGACTGCAGCAAGCCTCCACCTGCGGAGCCACCTTCCTGTGTGAGTTCTCCATTTCCATCACTGCCCCAAGGATCCTGCTCCTCCTGCGGGGAGCATTACCATCTAGCTGCCTACCATCATCCCTGGAGGTCTGAAAGCATTACCAGGTACCGTAGGTGGTGTCACAAACTTTATTTTATTTCTTTTATTTTACACATTTTTTAGCGACCACCAGGGCCACGGCCCCAGGCACCGGCCACGAGTGACAGCACCTTTAATCAACGCCCGGGATCTGAGTACCCCACAGCTCTGGGGTGGGGTATCATCAGTGTGTCATCCGTGTGTCAATTTTTACCATCAGTGTGTCCTCAGTGTACGGTCCGTGTATTTGTTTTTACCATCATTGTGTCCTCAGTATACGGTACGTGTATCTGTTTTTACCATCAATGTTTGTCCAGTGTACGGTCTGTGTGTCAATTTTTACCAATATAGCCTCAGTGTATGGTCCTTGTATCTGTTTTTACCATCAATGTGTCCTCAGTGTATGGTCCTTGTATCTACTTTAACCATTAGTGTGTCCTCAATGTACGGTGCATGTATCTGTTTTTACCATCAATGTGTGTCCAGTGTACGGTCTGTGTGTCAATTTTTACCAATATGTCCTCAGTGTATGGTCCTTGTATCTGTTTTTACCATCAATGTGTCCTCAGTGTATGGTCCTTGTATCTACTTTAACCATTAGTGTGTCCTCAATGTACGGTGCATGTATCTGTTTTTACCATCAATGTGTGTCCAGTGTACGGTCTGTGTGTCAATTTTTACCAATATGTCCTCAGTGTATGGTCCTTGTATCTGTTTTTACCATCAATGTGTCCTCAGTGTATGGTCCTTGTATCTGTTTTTACCATCAGTGTGTCCTCAGTGTACAGTCCGTGTGTCCATTTTTACCATCAATGTGTCCTCAGTGTATGGTCCTTGTATCTGTTTTTAGCATCAGTGTGTCCTCAATGTACGATCCTAGAATCTGTTTTTAGCATCAGTATGTCCTCAGTGTACGGTTCGTGTGTCCATTTTTACCATCAATGAGTCCTCAGTGTATGGTCCATGTGTCTGTTTTTACCATCAGCGTGTCATCAGTATACCGTCTATGTGTCCATTTTTACCATCGGTGTGTCATCAGTGTACTGTATGATCCATTTGTCTACTTTTACCATTAGTGTTTTTCCCATATGGATAAAGAAATATATAACTTATACAGCTTTTCCTATATATATATATATATCACAAAAGAAGAAATTAGACCAGCAGCACTCACCATAGTTGAATCTTCTGTTTATTTGATGATTCCAACAGATCGTACTGTAGGGGAGGTGCATAGACGTCAGGTGGACGACGGTGACCGTTTCGCAGCGGACAGCTGCTTCAACTGGTCCTGACTGGCGTCTGTCGTCAGATCCGGTCATAAATAGCCGGAAACTGACCTCACAGCGCAATATATACTACTTTGTCCGCGCTGTCATGCCCCGCTCCTCCGGCCGTCCGGTGGTGTCCCCGCTCCTCTCCTGGGCTGCGGTGCGGTGTCCGGTCCAGTTTCATGCTGATCGGTGCTGTACCCGGCCGACTTCCGGCTTCCTCCGGCAATCCCCGCCCAGATCAGGCCCTGCGCCAATGAGAGCGCAGGACCTGTGACGTCAATCACCGCCCAGACGCGGCCAGATGACGTTGGGGCTTCTGATTGGCCCGACGTCATCAAGCTGCTGCTGGGCTGTGATTGACGTCACAGGTCCTGCGCTCTCATTGGCGCAGGTCCTGATCTGGGCGGGGATTGCCGGAGGAAGCCGGAAGTTGGCCGGGCACAGCACCGATCAGCATGAAACTGGACCGGACACCGCACCGCAGCCCAGGAGAGGAGCGGGGACACCACCGGACGGCCGGAGGAGCGGGGAATGACAGCACCGGACAAGGTAAGAAGCGATGTGTATGTGTGTGTATGTGGTGTATGTATGTGTATGTGTGTATGTGTGTGTATGTATGTGTATGTATGTGTGTGTATGTATATGTGTGTATATGTGTGTGGATGGGGCTGGGGCTGCCAATATAAGTCCCCCCCCCGAAAATAAGACAGGGGGCCACTTTTGGCCCCCCAAAAAATGTAAGACACGGTCTTATTTTCGGGGCAACACGGTATATATATATATATGTGTGTGTGTTTTTGCCCCTAAGATCTGCTGAAGCTCCACTTGGTGATCCCAGTGACACCTACAGCTCTATTTTGGAAAACTCAGCTCAGGATGGAGTGTTTAACCTGGGGTTGATAGCAGATGGCCTCTTGGTCTGTGAAATTAGGTGGGAGATGAAGGTAACCAGAAAAGCCCCGTTTGCCTTACCTTAACTGAAGATGATGTAACCAAATGATGTCTGACTTCCCATAATTGGAGCCTGTACTTTTCACCAAACTTGTTAAACCGTGGGGGTTCCACTCTGGCTGGCAATTATATCTGTGGGCAGAAGACTGTTTTTTTTAATTTTCTTTAAATAAAAGGGCTCTTTTTGAACATTTATGATCATGGCCCTGATTGTGGCTCTAGATGTAACACTTCATAGCTTGTAGCTTGAATATAGCAATAATGCATAAACTATATTTCACAGTTGCTGAATAAAAAAACACACACACAGTATATATATTTTTCGCTTTATAAGATGCACCTGATTATAAGATGCACCCCCAAATTTGGTGAAGGAAAAGAGAAAAAAAAATAATTTTTAATGTTAAATGGGGTCCGTCTTATAATGCCAGTGTCCGTCTTATAATCAGTATATATGTCCCTCATCCTGGCAGATAAACCCCTCCATCCTGGTATCCCGGTATATATGTCCCCCCCTATTCTGGTATATGTGTCCCTCATCCTGGCATATGTGTCTCTCATCCTGGCATACATGTCCCCATCCTGGTATATATGTCCCCATCCTGTATATATGTCCCCATCCTGGTACATATAACCCCCCATCCTTGTATACATATCCCTCATTATGGCATACATGTCCCCAATCTGTAAATATGGCCCCCCATCCTGTATATATACCTCTATCCTGGCATATACATTTCCCCATCTTATCTATATGTTCCCCATCTATATGCCCCATCCTGCAAATATGTCCCCAATCCTGTGTATATGCCCCCATCCCCTATATATGTTCTTACCGATGGGAGAAATGTGGCTGCTGAGCGTGGGTGCCGGTGGCAGGTTCCGGAGGGTGAAGAGCATGGGTGCAGGACCGGAGCAGTGGAGATGTACCAGCGGGAGCGAGCGGTGGGTGGCGCCATGTTTTTTTGTGGCTGGCTGCATTCACTATGTGCAGCCAGTCGGTAGAGGCTTCAACAAAATGTCCGCGGCCATAAAGGAGACCCGCGGCCAATTTGAAGTCTCTACCTCTACCGGCCGGCTGCACATACTGAATGCAGTCGCCCATAAAAAACATGGCGGTGCCCAGCGCTCGCTGCCACCAGTACTCCCCCGGATCTACAGACCTACACCCGTGCCCCTCATCCTCCGGAACCTGCATCTGGCACTCCCGTTGGGTACCCGCACCCCCCGCCCCGGTAATATGTAATTTAAATTTTTTTTTTACATTCTCTTTTTAAGACGCACCCCCGTTTTTCCCCCAGTTTGGGGGAAACAAAAGTGCGTCTTAAAGAGCAAAAAATACGGTGTATATATACAGTATATAGTATACATATATATACTGTATATAGTATATATATATATATATATACAGTACAGACCAAAGGTTTGGACACACCTTCTCATTCAAAGAGTTTTCTTTATTTTCATGACTATGAAAATTGTAGATTCACACTGAAGGCATCCAAACTATGAATTAACACATGTGGAATTATATACTTAACAAAAAAGTTATATTCTAGGTTCTTCAAAGTAGCCACCTTTTGCTTTGATTACTGCTTTGCACACCCTTGGCATTCTCTTGATTAGCTTCAAGAGGTAGTCACCGAAAATGGTTTTCTCTTCACAGGTGTGCCCTGTCAGGTTTAATAAGTGGGATTTCTTGCCTTATAAATGGGGTTGGGACCATCAGTTGTGTTGTGCAGAAGTCTGGTGGATACACAGCTCATAGTCCTACTGAATAGACTGTTAGCTGCTTTTTTCTTGCCATAATACAAATTCTAAGTAAAGAAAAACGAGTGGCCGTCATTACTTTAAGAAATGAAGGTCAGTCAGTCCGAAAAATTGGGAAGACTTTGAAAGTGTCCCCAAGTGCAGTTGAAAAAAACCATCAAGCGCTACAAAGAAACTGGCTCACATGAGGACCGCCCCAGGAAATGAAGACTGATAATCACCTCTGCTGCGGAGGATGAGTTCATCTGAGTCACCAGCCTCAGAAATCGCAGGTTAACAGCAGCTCAGATTAGAGACCAGGTCAATGCCACACAGAGTTCAAGCAGCAGACACATCTCTACAACAACTGTTAAGAGGAGACTTTGTGCAGCAGGCCTTCATGGTAAAATAGCTGCTAGGAAACCGCTGCTAAGGACAGGCAACAAGCAGAAGAGACTTGTTTGGGCTAAAGAACACAAGGAATGTACATTAGACCAGTGTAAATCTGTGCTTTGGTCCGATGAGTCCAAATATGAGATCTTTGGTTCCAACCACCGTGTCTTTGTGCAACGAAGAAAAGGTGAACGGATGAACTCCACATGCCTGGTTCCCACCGTGAAGCATGGAGGAGGAGGTGTGATGGTGTGGGGGTGCTTTGCTGGTGACACTGTTGGGGATTTATTCAAAATTGAAGGCATACTGAACCAGCATGGCTACCACAGCATCTTGCAGCGGCATGCTATTCCATCCGGATTGCTTTTAGTTGGACCATCATTTATTTTTCAACGGGACAATGACCCCATACACACCTCCAGGCTGCGTAAGGGCTATTTGACCAAAAACGAGAGTGATGGGGTGCTACTCCAGATGACCTGGCCTCCACAGTCACCAGACCTGAACCCAATCGAGATGGTTTGGGGTGAGCTGGACCGCAGAGCGAAGGCAAAAGGGCCAACAACTCCTAAGCATCTCTGGGAACACCTTCAAGACTGTTGGAAGACTATTTCCGGTGACTACCTCTTGAAGCTCATCAAGAGAATGCCAAGAGTGTGCAAAGCAGTAATCCAAGTAAAAGGTGACTACTTTGAAGAACCTAGAATACAACTTTTTTGTTAAGTATATAATTCCACATGTGTTAATTCATAGTTTTGATGATTTCAGTGTGAATCTACAATTTTCATAGTCATGAAAATAAAGAAACCTCTTTAAAAGAGAAGGTGTGTCCAAACATTTGGTCTGTACTGTGTATATATATATAATATATATATATATATATATATATATATATATATATATATATATAAATTGCCAAAGAGAAAGCCATTCGCACAAATGCAAATAAAGCAAGAATTGAAAAATCAACTACAAACTCCAAGTGTCGACTGTGCAAAGACGCAGATGAAACAATGGATCATATACCAAGCTGCTGCAAGAAAATTGCGCAGATAGACTACAAGCAAAGGCATAACACAGTTGCTCAGATGATTCACTGAAACTGGTGCCACAATTACTATCTTCCTGCCACAAAGAACTGGTGGAATCATAAACCTGAAAGGGTTATTGAAAATGAACATGCAAAACTTCTATGGGACTTCCGAATTCAGACTGACAAAGTGTTGAAACACAATACTTCAGCATGGGCTTACCCAGTGAGGGGCGGGGGGGCAGCTTCCCTCCCACCTCCAGAAGCGATAAAAATGTACAGTACATCTATGTGACTACACCGTTTAGGGGCCCGCTGTGTGTTGGGGAGGGGAGCCTACTGCCTCATACTGCTGCTGCTGCCCCCACACCGCCCCTCACTTCCTCTTACCCAGCAGTATTGATGTAAGTTCCACTATGAAATGCATATAAGCAGGTTAGTCCCGCCTCCTCTACACTAGGAGTAAGCGGCACTTCCTGTTTTATGCGTTCCACAGTGGAACGTAGGCCGGCACTGCCTCCTCCTGAGTCTTCAGTCTATTTTAAAGGAGCCCGGAGCAGAGAGGGAACCGGTAGAGGTAAGTACAGATTTATTTTTTTGAGTACATGGTGGCTAGAGAACTATGGGGGGGAGGAGGGGGGTGCATTATACACTATGAAGAGTTATGAAACTGCATATATAAGGCTGCACTATATGAGGTTGCACTATATGGAGAGTTATGACCTGCACTATACTATACTATAGTTATGAGGCTGCCTTATACTATACGGAGGGCTATGAGGCTGCCTTATATGGAGGGTTTTTAGGGAGCATTATGCTATATGGATGACTGAGGCTGAATTATACTATATTGAGGAATGTGAGGCTGCATTATACTATATGGAGGGATGTGAGGCTGCATTATACTGTATGGAGGGATGTGAGGCTGTATTATACTATATGGAGGGATGTGAGGCAGCATTATACTATAAGAAGGATAATGAGGGTGCATTATAATAATTGGATGACTATGGTGGCCACTTTATGAATGAATTGGAGAACTATGGTGGTGGGGGGAGGAAGGCCATAGATACCAGGACGGTGGACATATATACTTTGATAAGGGCCATATTTCAGGAGGAGGACCATATATAGCAAGATGAGGGACATTAATGCATAATAAAGGGGGAGAGGGGTCAACTTTGTGAGTCTTTAAAGGATTTAGAACAGTAGTATGTTTTACCGTATGTGCGTTGGAAGAGGGGTAGTCTTATATGGCGAGTATATCCCAAACTCTATATTTTAACTGGAAAAGTTGGGGGTTGTCTTATACGCCCAGTCATCTTATACGCTGGAAAATACGGTAATTGGTTAACTTATAAAGGGATCATACAAAACAAAATTAGAGCGACGGTGAATAATCAGTTGTATACTACACTGAAATGGTGTAAAAATCGAGAAGTATTCAGAGCCACCTAGTGACAGGTAGAGGAATCTACTGTATTATCTATGTCAGCCAGCCAATGGGATTCCAGCGAGGGAGAGGGCTCTAGCAGAGTCCACAGGTCCACAGGTGGCAGCCAATGAGAAAAGAGGGATTGCTTTCTTTCTGTGCTTTATACTTACCTCACTGCGCTTCCTCGGTGACCCCCAGCTGTGTCTTCTGATCCCCACCAGGCCTCAGCGAGTGCGGGCTCTAGGACCTGCAAGCACCATGTCATCAGTGACCATTGCTTGCCCCTTCCCCCCCCCCCCGGTTTTGATCCCTGGTACGCCCCTGTACTCCGGACCTTACGATTGTAAAAAAAAAGGAAGTATGGATTTTCGATGTGGCAATACCAGGCAAAAGCAGGATTGAGGAGAAGCAATTGGAAAAAGTGACACGATATGAGGAATTAAAGATCAAACTGCAAAGACTTGCACAAGCCAGTGAAGGTGGTCCCAGTGGTAATCAGCACACTGGGTACTGTGCCTAAAACCCTTGGCCAGCTCTTGAAAATTATTGGAGTTGACAAAATAATCTGCAAAAGGCAAAAGGCAAAATGCCACCCTACTGGGCTCTGCACCCATCATTCACTGATATATCATTCAGTCCTAGATGCTTGGGAAGTGTCTGACTAGTGATTTAATACAAAATCCAGCATAATGATCTTATTTGTTGTGTGTAACTGATGTATGTGTATAATAATAATAATAATCTTTATTTATATAGCACCAACATATTCCGTAGAACTTTACAATTTAATATTAGGTAGGTGGCTTACACTTATTAATGATCCATTTGGATCATAATTTGAATGTAGGGATAAATACTATTATTATAGTTATTATTAGAAACAATTCTCCCTACCATAATTACTATCTGGAGATAAATCTGATGATATATCCCTGGCTTACTCTCTATCTGTGACTGATAATCATGCTTTTTAAAAGTCTTTCTTACCTGTGCAGACAGGTTTCTTGTGGAATAGAGGAAGGTCTTCTTGGATGCCACCTGCTCTGGGCTCAGCATAGTAGACAGCTGGTTTCTTTATATGCTTGTTCTTGTGAGTTTCGTTTTCCAATAATGACTCACTTTCCTCCTCCCTCCTAGTGGTGACTTAGTAATAGCACTTTCCTTGCTTTATCCAACAGACATTTATGTGGGAGCATATGAATGGTATCACAGAACTCAACATATTCAGAGTAACGATACACTCACAGTTGCGTATAAAAAAAATTCATCTGATTTTTATCCATAAAAGAAGGATTATTTTTTTTCTCCCTTATCATCCATGTGCTGTCCGTATGTAATGCCTTCACTTCCGGTAGACCGCACGTCGGAGCAGAGGCTGTCCACCCAGCAAACAGGGAGGTGAGGAGGTGGGGGCGCCCAACCACCGGCACCATCCCCACGGGAGGCCGGTTGCACATGGTCCCCTGACAGCACCTGACCCCCTGACTGCATGTGACCCCCCTGGCTGCATGTGACCCCCCCAGGCTTCATATAGCCCCCTGGTCGCATCTGGCCCCTTGGCTGCTCTGTCCCCTGCACCTGGCCCCCCCTGACTGCATCTGGCCCCCCTGGCTGCATCTGGCCCCCCTGGCCACATCTGATTCTCCTGGCTGCATCTGACCACCTGGCTGCATCTGATCCTCCTGGCTGCATCTGACCACCTGGCTGCATCTGACCCCCCTGGCTGCATCTGACCCCCCAGGCTCAATCTGACCCACTGGCTGCATCTGACCCACTGGCTGCATCTCATCCCAGGCTGCATCATCTCGTCCCCGGCTGCATCATGCTTGGTGCCGGAATGGCAGGAAACTCGAGTCCTTTATTAGCCCCCTGTCTCAGGTGGCTGTCCCTGCAAGAGAAAAGAGAGAGAAGAGGTGCAATGGTGCGGTTACCAAGGGGGCTTTATTTAACGTGGCATACTAATAGGTGGCCACTCACCTTTTCGGGTTGTGCTGTCCCCGCACATCCCAGTAATACACTTGATAAGGCGCCCTTCACAGGCTCTAGCTCATCCGCACACCGCGTGCTCCGGGGGCTCCAAGCATCCGGTCACGTCCACGTCACCGCAGGTCCTTCAGTTAAAGCTCCTGATGCCAGCTCCTGATGCCAGGCGACGCCAGGTCCTCACGTTAAGCTGCACTCTGCGCCTAGCTGCTCCCCGCCGCTTTACCCTTAGAGAGGGATTTATATTAGAAGGTTAACAAACTGTAAGCAGTCTAATTGGAGGCGCTCAGGCACAAAGGCAGCAGGCACTGGGATGTTTTTTTCAACAGACCTTTATTGAGACTCCCCGAGCCACCTGAGGAAGATAGAGAATCTATTGAAACATGTTGTGGAGTAGGAGGGGAGTCTGAATAAAGGTCTGTTGAAAAAACCATCCCAGTGCCTGCTGCCCTTGTGCCTGAGCGCCTCCAATTAGACCGCTTACAGTTTGTTTACCTTCTAGGTGGCTGTCCCTGGACTCTTTAGGCTGCTTTGCCTCCGGGCTCAGTGTGGCTGGGGGACTTGGAATCCCCTACCTTCCGGTGTTTGCTGCTGGATCGTTAGGTCCTACACAGCCTCAAACTCCGGTGTCCATTCTTGGCTCTGTTCCTCTGGGGTGAGCATGACACCGCTCCGCTACCTAGGTGTTCCTCCACTTCCTCAGACCCCTGTCTTGGTCCCTCATGCTAGGTTAGCTATCCTGGGACAAGCCTGGGTAGCTACTAGTCCACAGGATGTCTTCCTCAGTCCTCCTAGGAACTGAACTAACTCAGCCCCAGACCAGAAATTATAGGGAAGTTCACCCTGAGCCCCGGTTTTAGGTCTCCCCCTTCAGTCCTGGAGGCAGAAAGGTGTTGTGTGCGGTTACAGTCTGGTGTGGATACCTTTCTGTTGCTCTCAAGCGTGACACTACCACCGGGGGCGATTATGACACTGGCTATTGGACCCTGGGGAGCCAAACTCTCGTCCAAGTTACACCCTAATGCGAGCATATCCTTAAAGGCTGGTGTCACATGCAGTATGACTCACGTGAGGATGGCATCAAAATGCCCAGACTGTCCTCGGCTCTTGTGACAGCTTCATGTATTTCATGCAGCTGTCACTCCCAGGTCAGGAGAGCCACCGGCCGATTCGAGCAGTGTGATGTAATCATCGCAAAGTCATATGGTAGTATGACTCCAGACTAAACAATTTGCCTCAACTATAATCTCAAGGAAACCCTCTACTCAGCACCCTGAATTGCTGGTTAATAGGGGGTCTCTGACAGGGTTGGACAGGGACTAAAAAGCAGCCTTGGCACACAAATTCCACCAGCTCCTAGCCCACATACAATATGACCCTCTATCCCAACAAGGATAGATAGCAACTGTAAGGGTATGTGCACTCAATCCGTAGGCACTGCGTGTTGGACACAGTGCCTCTGGACCTGCAGGAATCTGCGGGTGAATGCAGGGAGAACGCAGCCGCCCTGTGCCCACAATCTGCATTTGGTGCAGGGCAGCTTTTCTCTGCATTTACTCGCTGGAGATCTCTTCCGACTCCGCAGCTTTAAATGAACATGCTGCAGAGATGCGGATGTCCAACAACCTGCACCACAGGTGAATACATGCCGCGGTTGGGAGAAGCATAGTGAGCATGGGATTTCTAGAAATCCCATCCACTATGCTGGTACTGTACAACGCAGGGTTATAGACGCAGCGGTAAGACGTTGCGTCCAAAACACTGCTAATCTGGATTGTGTGCACACAGCCTAACTCCAGTGGTGGCGCCCCTGCACTGCACCACTTAATATTCCCAGGAGGGTTGCCGTTGTTCTGCCCTTCCTGGCTGTCCTCTACTAGCTGTGGCCCTTGTCCCTGCCATAGCTCCTGTCCTCATCATTGCTTTCTCTACTCAATACCTGCACATACGCATATGGATCACCCGCCAGGACAGTGGGACACTCGGAACCAGAACTTCTGTTCTCTTGGGGATGTCATGGTGGCTCATCCGGTTCCGTGGCCCCAGCAGTGCCAATCAAAATGCGGGAAAGTTTAGTAAGTTTTAGCTTTATAAGGGATATTATTGTCGTAGCGCCACCCGTGGATTGCGAGTAACATTGGCCGCTGCTGCTATTCAGGTGCACTGGGACCGTTGGTGACACAGCAGAGTTGGTTTAGCACTCTCCACGGGTAGAGCTTGGCCCCAGGGCAGTTATCAAGTCAATGAGCTGATGTTATCTACGTAGTGCAGGACAGGTGATGCAGTGATAATTTGAAGACACAGCAGGGTGCAATTTCCACAGTTTACTCACAATTCTTGGTTTCAATAACTAGTCAGGTGCTGTGTCCTCCGAGCCAGGGATCCAGCCACTCCCAGGTAGATTAGTGGCACTTGACTGGTACCCCCTTTTTATGTACCTCATCGGGTCGTCTTCCCTGTACTGGCTTGCTCCCTCCTGCCCCGCACCTCAAACTCAGGGTCCCGATCCAGTGGACTCACTGACCGTCCGACCTCTCAGTCTTACTCTGACTGCTTTTCCGTCTCCTCAGAGACCCTCTGACTGGTCCCCTGACTGAACTCTTCTAGATGTTTCTACTAGTCATTTTATACTGTCACTGTCCCACTCTACTCCTGCACTTCTATCTGATTTGTTATTTCAAAAGCTCCCTCTTATCTACTGGTCCACCCAACTCCCTATCTAAGCCCCAATCTCCAGCCAGGGAGGAGGTACGCCTGCTCCTTCCATCTTCCTGGTCTAGAGTGGCTAGTGTTGGGTACAGGTGTGTGGGTACCGGATAGTGCCCCCTCCTTACCTGGGGTGGGGGTACCGCACCATTGGCTAAGGTGCAGTACCTCTGTGGCGAATGGACCCTCAAGGGTGCCACACATACCTTTAAAGTGTCAGCTCACTCAATTAGAACATGCCTCCAACCTAGCTCTGGGAGGCATTAGATATTTGGGGTTTCCTTCCCCTTAAGGTACCGTCACACCAGGTGAGTTGCCTAGTGTGACGCGGCAATAATGAGGTGAAATATCGCCTTATGGCCACTTTACACGCGGCTACATTTCTAGCTTATCCACAGGTAACTTACTGGTTGCAGTGAAATCATGGAGACATGGTTCTATCTTGTTGCTGTGTACAAATGAAATAATGTCTCCATGATTTCACTGCAACCAGTAAGTTACATGTGGATAAGCTAGAAATGTTGCCGCGTGTAAAGTGGCCATTAGAGTGGTCACCTGGTTTCGCAGCACAGCTCTGAAACCAAACGAGCACTCTGGGGCGATGTGTAACATGGCGATCGCCGAAGTTACAGGCAATGGGAGCCCATGTTACAGCATCGCTGCTGGGGTTTGGAGGCACCCCAGCGGCGATGTCGACTGGATCATCACTGGTGCGTCGCTGGAGGTATCGCCGCATGTAAATACGCGACGGTGACGTCGGCGGGGCGCCAAAAACGTGCACGCCCCCGTGCGTCACCGGCGATGTCACCTGGTGTCATGGTACCTTTAGGGAGATGCCTTTACAACAAGGTTCCTGGTCCTGCAGTATCATGAGTCCTGTATGCTGTGTCCAGTTTCCTGTGTCTGTGTCCTTTACCAGTGTTCAACACCAACATCCTGTATCTACATCCTGTACCCAGTGGACATGTCTAGTAGCTGTATCTGTGCCAGGTCATCCTGGCCATACCTGCACCATTACCAGAACTAGTCTTGTCCATGATCCAGAACCAGAGCCTGTCCAGTCTGTCTAGCTTGGATCAATTTTCCACAGACATGCATGTTTTGTGTGGCATCCCATCTATTTTCCAAATATTTTGGTTTTTTAATGTCCTTTGGAATTTTTTTTTACACTTATCTATGACCAGTGGCGCACCCAGAAATTTCCCAAGGAAGGGGTCCAAGAAACACACACCGGCCCTGAAAGGGGGGTGTCACCCCCCCAGCGGGGTTCCGAGGGGCAAAGCCCCCGGTGGGGGGGTTTGGGGGAACGAAGCCCCCCTAAAAGCCAAGCGATTTTTGTAAATTTGAATACCTAATTAATGCTTAATACTGCACGAAAACGGTCTTATTTGTTGTCCCCCCGTCCAAAGGGGGAAGTCCAGACACGTAGGTCCCCCCCCTTGGGTGCGCCACTGTCTATGACAATCTTTTATACTGTATTTTTTGGACAGCCATAGACCACCTCTGCCTCTACACATCTGCCACCTTGTGGATCTTTTTGACATTACGTGCAGTTTGTTAATTGCTAAGTATATCCTTATTTCATTGTATAGCCATACTGTCATGTTCATTTTTAGCATATTGTAATTTGTATTGTGCTGTCCTAACTTCTTTTGTGGAACATAATTGTCATATTTATTTATGTGCAATTACCGTATTCATATTGTAATCTTTAGTGGACAATAATCCTCAGTCGGGTCTGTGATGATTGACCTCTCTCCTTTTTATTGATAATTTTTAATTACCTTAATAAAAAATGTGGTATTGTTTAGTTTAGATATTTGGTGATATTTTGAGTAGAACCATGATATACAGTATATTGTGGCCGCTGATAGTTTATTTTTTCTGTAAATGTATCTTTATTGAAAAATGTTTCATTTAAAGAATGTACAAACAGTACAGTGAAGCATATAAAACAATATAATTCCAGTAGAGAATGGCATGAATAAAGTTAATGGACCGTAAACCTTAAGGGCCTGTCACACGCGTCAATATCGCCTGCACGATCTCGGCTGCGAGTGACGTTGCAGCGATATTGACGCGTGTGACATACTGAATCAACCAGCGATAAATCGCTGGTTGATGATCGCCAGGTTTCAGAACCAGCTCTAAAACCTGGCGATTGTCGCCCGGTGGACACGCAGCATCGCTGCGTGTGACACCGGGAGTAGCGATATTCCAGCTCCCAGCGCCTCTCACAAGCGCTGGGAGCTGGTATCCAAGGTAAACTGCGGGTATCTAGGCAGCGCGCGCTGCCTAGATACCCGCAGTTTACCTTGGAGACCAGCCTGCTCCCGCTTCCAGCAGGCTGGCAGCGGGAGCAAGACATCATGGAAACGATATTTAAATCGTTTCCATGATGTCTCTGGTCAATTGATCGCTGGTGAGTCTGCCTGTGTGACAGCTCACCAGCAATCAGCCGTCAATGTCGTCAGCGATCATCTCACTGATGACATTGACGCGTGTGACAGGCCCTTTATAGTTAGAGTCTAAGTAGTAGTGGTCTCAAAAAGTCTCTCCTGAATATAGATAAAGGGGAGATCCCCTTTTAATGTACAAAGAACCAAAAGATTAGGATCCATCTCTCAGCAAATGAAACCAAGAAGAAAAACATATAATGAAGAGATTATATGTGTTGAATCATATACAACTAATTTATAACTCACGTCAGTCCAACAGAAGGGAGAAGAAGAAAATATCAAAGTGATATTAAAAGAAACCTGAGAGAGAGAAGAAGAAAGAGAATAGAAAAGAAATCGTATATAGGGGAAGGCGAGAATGAGATAGTGGTACAAAAAGTGGGTAGGGTATACGGGGAAAAAACTAAAATGTAAGAGGTGTTATTTCATTTGAAATAAAGGGTAGCACAAGATCAGGAACGGCACAGGTGTTACACTATTCAGGAAAAGAGGTCACCAAAGTTAGAGGCATCCTTGAAAAGGATCCATTCTGTCCAGGTGTTAACATATTCTGCTTGAGTTTGAGAAAATTCGGCTGAAATCTCCTCAAATCGTCTGAGGGATTCCATCTCGGTGAACCACTCGAGTAGAAGGAGATACCTCCTCCCTCCAATGTCGGGGGATCACATTGCGCGCTGCACCAAGGCAGAACCGAAGGATGTCTTTCCTCTGTCTTTTCCATGAGCCAGGGAGCAGAGAGAGTAGGGCCACCCCGGGGGTACCCTCAACATGCCTGCCTGTAACAATGTTATAGTTGCGAAATACTTTCTTCCAAAAGTCACTGATACAGGGGCAGCTCCACCAAACATGGATCATTGTGCCAACTTCAAGACCGCATCTCCAACAAAGTGGGGAGTTGGTCGGGAAGAACCGATGCAGCCTATCCGGAGTGAGATACCATCTGAGGCGTATCTTGTAACACTTTTCTAGTGCCTCACAAGATCCTGAGGTTTTACGAGACATCAGGAAAGAACTCTCCTAGTCTTGAGCGTCTCTCGTCCTTCCCAAGTCAGCCTCCCATGCCCTCTGATAACTATGGGCTCCTGTCACTGCTGCTCTAGAGAGGATAGAATATATGACCGAGATACCTCTAGAGGGCCCCTGCTTGGATGCAAATATCGTTTCAATTGGAGTTAATGTATCATCCGGAGCTCGTCGGATGGGTAGAGAATGTACAAAGGAGCGAAGTTGGAGATACTGCCACCACTTCAGCCTCACGGTTGGGGAAGACGTCTGTAATTCGGTGAACAAAGGGAGATCACCCCGACAAAGAATCTGGCCCACACGGGTATCATCCTCTGCTCGCCACAGAAGAAGAACTTGATGGGTCATGCCCGGAGGAAAAGCCAGATTGTGGAAGATTGGGGTCAGGGAGCTAACCAATGTTTTCCCGTTTGAATCAACCCACGCCACTCGCCATGCCCTCAGCAGTTCAGCAGTCAAGTAGGATCGTTGGCAAGATGGAGTCAGGGCCTCCATTGGGATCCACTGTAGGTGGCATAGAGAGATAGAACTACCGGACTGTTCAATCTGAATCCATTGTTTCGTGTCTGCCTTGAAATGCCAATCGAGCAGACGCACAAGGATGGCTGCTAGACAATATCGTCGCAGGTCCGGCAGTTCAACTCCTCCAGACTCTCTCAAGGAGGACAAAACCCTGTAGCCCACTCGCGGTTTCATACCGTTCCAGATGAATCTAGAGATCAATCTGCGAACGGTGCGAAAGTACGTCCCACATGGCCAAATAGGCACCGCCTGAAAGACATATAAAAATCTTGGGAGGATATCCATCGTCACGACATGAATTCTTCCCAACCAAGATATCTTCAAGGGTCTGTAAGCTTCCAGTAAAGCACCCACCCGGTCCAGGAGAACCTTGTGGTTTAAGTGAAAGGCCTCGCACACATCAGCAGGTAAATTAATACCTAGGTATGAAATGTGTCCCGGTCTCCACCGAAAGGGGAATCCCTAGAAAGGGAGACCACCTCAGATGCAGACAGAGACGTTCAACACCTCAGATTTGGAATAATTCACCTTAAAATTGATAAGGTCTCCAAACCTATTGAACTCATGTAACAAGGCGTGGAAGGTCTCCGAGGGGCGAGTGACATATAAAAGGACGTCATCAGCAAACAAAGCCGTCTTATGATGGATGTCCCCCACTGAAATCCCGTGTATGCCTCCATTGTCCCTGATGGCTTTCGCCAAATGCTCCATGACTATAACATAAAGCAAGGGAGATAGTGGGCAACCTTGTCTTGTCCCATTCCTGACAGGGAAGGAACCCGATAGGCTACCATTGATGCGTACCTTGGCGGAGGGACAGGAGTACAGTGAGGAAACCCCACTCATAAACTTACTACCTAGGCCAATGTGCTTAAACGCCTCCCACAGAAAGCCCCAGTGGACCCTATCAAAGGCCTTCTCCGCGTCTATAGACAGCAGACATAGAGGGGACTTCCACATCTTAGCCTTCTCAATCAAGAGAAAAGATCTAATGATGTTGTCCGGCGCCTCTCGGCCTTTAACAAAGCCCACTTTATCAAGGTGGACAATCGAGGGGAGCCTCAAAGACAATCTGTCCGCCAATATCTTGGCGAACATCTTAACATCAATGTTCAGCAGAGATATTGGACGGAAACTTGCCGCCTCAGAATGGTCTTTGTTTGGCTTGGGAAGCACACAGATGTGTGCCTCTAAGTCTTGTGACGTTAGGGTTCCCCCTTCCATGAGTGCTTTAAATGCCGAGAGCATGTGAGGTAACAGGTCGTCCATCAGGGTTTTGTAGAAGATGGGAGTATAACCGTCCAGGCCAGAGCACCTAGATGTCGGGGATGACTTGACTACATTCGCCACCTCTTCTTCTGTGATGTCACTTTCCAAGGACAGAACATCATAATCTGATAAAGACGGGATATTCACCTCAGAAATGTATGCCCGAATTTTAGATCGCATGTCGTCGGGATGCATGTCGGCGTATTTTCCCCTCAAGGCATATAGATCAGCAAAAAAATTTTGGAATACCTCTGCTATATCCTCTGTGCTATGCACCATCTTTCCATTTGGTGTCTTTATGGAAGAGATATATGCAGGGCCCCCTCGAGGGTGTAAAAGTCTAGCTAGGGGTCTTCCACAACTATTAGCTTTTTTATAAAAGAACGCCCTAGATCTTTCCTTTTGTCTGTCATATTTTCTGTCTAATAAATTCTTTAGTTCCAGTCTCTTGGATGTTAATTCAACCAACACCCCATGATTTCTAGAGGCCTTATGCGTCACCTCCAGACGGCCAATCTGGGAGAGCAATTCACTCATCCGGTCAGATTGTTGTTTCTTGATCCTAGTCCCATATTTAATCCCATATTTAATTAGCGTTCCTCTGAGAATGCATTTGAGGGCTTCCCATTTAATGGTTGGAGAGGACGCATCTGAAGCATGTGTCTGAGAGAATGTCTTGATGTCCGATTTTAATTCCTCTAGACAGACTGCATCGGAAAGAAGATGGTTATTTAGTCTCCATGACCACATTTTCCCAGCCAGTCCGGGAACCTCAATAGACAAGTAGATGGGGCTATGGTCCGAATGGACAATATTGCCTATAGAGGCTTTGGGTGTCCAAGAAAGGATCCCATGGCTGACCAGGAACAGGTCAATACGACTATAAGAGCCGTGTACACCTGAATAAAAAGTATAGTCCTTAACAGCAGGGTTAAGAATCCTCCAAATATCAGCCAACTGGAGTCTACGCAAAAGTCTACGGAGTGCCAATACACGTCTACGAGGAGTCGCCCCCCCACCAGAGGTGGTGTCAATGGAAGGGTCAAGGGCAAAGTTGAAGTCACCCACGATGATGACCCGCCCCTCCGCAAAATCTGCCAACCTCAACAGGAGAGATTTACATACCCTTGTCTGCTCTCTGTTAGGAAGGTACCAATTGACCAAGGTCAATGGAGTTCCAGAAACCACCAACTTGGGTCGGGTATTTCCAGGGCCTGAAGGAAGCCACGCACCTCCAGAGGGTGAGAAAGGGAGACCAGCTGGTTACCGCGGCGAACCTGTAGGCGGAACGGGTAACCCAGGAATACAGCATCTGGTTCTGACGCAGGAGATCCAAAAGAGGCCTCAATGCACGCCTTTTCTGAAGGGTCCGTCTGGACAGGTCGGCTAGGAGTTGCAGCTGGACTCCCTGGAAGGACACATCTTCACACTGTCTTGCTTTGATAAGGACTTCTTCCTTGACCTGGTACCTGTGGAACCTGCAAATGACATCATGTGGCAGCGCTCCTTCCGGAGGGACAGGGCCAAGGGATTGATGGGCTCTGTCAAACTCGATAACAGTCTCAGCAGGGGTGCTTCGGATAGAGTTAAATAAGTCTCTTAAGGTGGACCACAGTTCAGATGGTGTCACAGACTCCGGAAGGCCCCGAATCCGTATGTTCTGCCTCCGTTCCCTATTTTCCAGGTCTTCCAGAGAATCCAGGAAGGCTTCCTGTTGGGACCTCTGTAGCGACACCCTCTCCTCCAGGGCCTGGACTCGTTTAGTTAAGTCCTCAACAGTGGTATCAGTCCGGGATACCTTGTCAGATATCACCTGGACTTCGCCTCGGAGTGATTCTGTCGTAGACTTAAGGGAGGACTCCACTGTATAGATAAAATCGGACAATTGTTCCCTTGTGGGAATGTTCATTATTCGTGCCTTAAAGGATTCCCACATATCGCCCTCAGAGGTCGGGGAGTCTCCATCAGCCCTTGTCTGGTCAGCAGGGGGTATTGAGGTATTAGAGGGAGTGACGTCTCTTTTGTTCATAGAGAGGTATGACTTAGAGATTGGTAACTCAAATCCTGAACCCTGAGTCTCAGAATAGGTATTAGAAAGAAGTATCTGACTTTGAGGCAGTGCCCCCTCCTGTAGTGGTCTGACAAGAGATGGCACTTCCCTATCTGGGAAACTAGCTGCCTGAATAGAGTCCATGGAAGGGCCATAAGCTACACATGGATTTTTCATCTGTGAGTGTCCAAATGTGTAGTTCCCTCCATAACCTTCTGTGACCTCAGTCACTGAGCCCCTGCTGCTGCTCAAATCATCTCCCATAAGGTCAGCACCCACACCATCACCGGCCATTGAATTATCTATGGGGGAGCGCGCTGCTCCTTCAAAAAACACATCCTCCACCAGGGTCTCGGGTTCACCAGACTCACCGGGCGTCGCTTCATATGTGTCCTCCCTTACACGGGTGCTGGGTAACGCGCTGGGGGCAGAGGATGGCTGTGAAGAGAATCCGGAGCGCGCTTCTCCTTCTTCACTGTGTGCAGCGATGGGCTGCGCAGCTGCAGGCGCCGCCATCTTGGGATCTGCTGTAGGGACCAGGGCTTGTTAGTGCTTCTCAAATACCGGGTTATGGTGCCCGGTTCGGGATCTGAGGGTCCGGGGTGATTGCCGGGTGTCTGCTCCTCCTTTTCGCCAGCATGAAGAGCCAGAAGAACCGGGACAGAAGACGCTACTGCCTCATTAAAGTGGCCGGGGAGACGGATCTCAGTTTCTAGTGCACTGCTCCCTCCATGGCCAGGACACGCCCCCCGATAGTTTATTTTTTAAATAAAAATTAAAATGCATATTATAGTGTTAAAGCCAGATGGCATAACAATTGCACATGGATGGCAATGTAGGGCTTCCAATGAGTTTCTAAATGCCTAAACTTGTATGTGAGATTTTGACCTATGAGTCAAATCAAGAATGAACATGTCTATGTGATTTTTTTTGCAGATACATGTGGCGCCCCACAAGTAAAATGCAGAACACTGTGGAAGGATCTGATCCCAAACACACACCCAGCAAGACAACTGTGGGGAGTTTCAGGAGTTAGTGAGTTGGGGTGTGGAAAGTGTGAGAGGAGCAAGGTGGAACACACGGGGAGTCTTCAGGAGTGTCTGCCCCGAAGAAAGAGGAGAACGGAAGCTTACCCGAGAGAGAAAGGGGGCTTCAAAAGAGTGCTAGAGAGAAGTAGCCCAGACAGAAAGGTCCTGACTTGTACATCCGGAGTTCACGGGTCTGACAACGCGGCCTGGAGTGTTTACCCTCCGACCGTACTCATCCCGGCTCCGAAGACGTTCTCAGTTCTCAGGGTGTTTATCAGGGCTGTGGAGTCGGAGTCGGAGTCGTGGAGTCGGAGTCGGAGTCGGAGCTAGTTTTGGCCGGAGTCGGAGTCGGAGTCGGTAGAAATGTACCGACTCCGACTCCAGCTTTAAAAAAATGTATTAATATTTCATAATTGAACTTTCATATTAATTTTATAAATGTTACTCAAATATTTATGTTCTATCAAACTATGAACAACAGTGATAAGCAGTTCTGCTGGAGATAGAGACATTTCTTACTTCTTGTGTGTCACTGTTCTCCACTGCCCTTATCTTTTCTTATACTTGGTTAACTTCATGCTGCTCCAACCCCCCTACTTACAATGTATGAAACTGAAAGTGAAAATGTGTTGCAAATTCTTAGTAGTAACTTGGCTCCTCCTCGTCTAGACTAGATCATACTAGCCGGTGTGCATCTTCCAAGCATCTCACAGCTGCCTGCTACTCAGAAGAAGAGGAAGACTGTAAGAAGTATTATCCACAAACTTTGCATCAGTTAACTGTGAGTACATGAGGAATAATAACAGTATTACTGACCAGTATATCAGTTGTACGACCTGGCAATAATTTTGTACAATTGTTTTTAGGAAAAACAATTGTCATTTGGATTGTGAATGCAGAATTAAAAACCTGAGAATGTCAAAGAGGCATCACATTAAATCCGCTGTATTTGAACATTTCACCATCACTCAAGATAGAAAACATTATGTCTGTCAGTGTATGACAAATGATCCAGACGAAAACAAAAGCTGTGAAGCGAAGATAAGTGCATTTTCAGGCAAAGATAAAAATGCTCCTACCAGAGCTTCTAATCTAAAGAGACATTTACAGCGCTTCCATCCAGAAGTACTGAATGGATGAGAAAGACTGCATCCAAACCAAAGAACCAGTGCCCAGCTCTTCCGGTCAAGCAAAGGAGCAGAGAACTTTGCAGCCATCAGTTGCAAGATATTTTGTCAGTGACAAAGTTACTGTGACAATGACAGTAGATACATTTAAAAAACAGATCATAGAGCTTGTTGTAAAGGATAGTGTGCCTATTTCATTATTTTCACGACCAGCTTTTATGTGTTTGAATGGAGAAATGGCCCGCAAGCTTGGTGTTTCTCTGGAGAGGGAGAGTATTAGAAAATTAGTAATCGAAGAAGCTTTTAAACAAAAGGAGAAACTTAAAAAAACTCTCAAGGGACGCTTTGTGTTTCTTAAAATGGATGCCTGCACACGTCACAGAGTGAACTATTTTGCCATCAATGTCCGGTTTGTTTGTGACAAAAATGAAATAATTACCAAAACATTGGCAGTAAAAGACACCAAAGCTCATCACACCAGTGAGTTTCTCCAGGCCTTGGTGGAAAAGGTTCTGCAAGACTATGAACTTAAAAAAGAGCAAGTTCTTTCTGTCGTAACTGACAATGCTTCAAATATGATAAGTACTATTAAGCTAATGAATGAGAGTAATGATGGTGACCAGCAGCTAGAAGAACATTCTGGGTCCACGGACACAGAAATGTTTGAAATAGAGGAACACAGTATAACTGAGGAGCAAACTGAAGTTGCTTCAGATGAACAGCAACATGATAGTTTAGATAATCTTGTTGAAATTGTGTCAATGCGATCTTTCATTCATCACATGCGCTGTGTTGTGCATACGCTACAGCTGGCTATAAGAGACAGTCTGCAAGAAGGACATGCTGCTGCACTGATTGGCAAGGTGAGAAAATTGGCTACTGTTGCCAGAACCCCTAAAGTTGACTCAATTTTGAAGAGACGTGCTGGAAAAGGGGCAATTATTGATCAAGCCACACGATGGGGCAGTACTTACTTAATGATTCAGCGCTTGGTTGAACTGAAAACCTTTCTTGTAGACATGGCTAACCCTCAACTGACGCTAAATGAAAGTCAGTGGAATCAGGTGACTGAGCTGGAAAAATTGCTAGAGCACCCATTTACAGTGACTAAAAAATTACAAGCAGAGGACTTAACTCCAGGTATTTTCTTAAAGGAGTGGAGGAACCTGATACTTCGCCTTTCCCAAAGAGGAGGGTTAATTGCAAGTGGCATTGCTACATCAATGAAACGGAGAGAGGAGCTACTATTACAAAATAACATTCTTTTGGCAGCTGTTTATGTAGACCCAATGCATCGGATTCTTCTAGATGATCAACAGCTGAGTAAAGGAAAAGAAGCTCTGTTTGAAATAGCAGTAAGGATGAAAGGATTGCAAAACAGTCAGGAGGAACAAGAAGAATTTGATCGTCCTGCCACATCTTCACCCTCATCATCAACTGATGAAGAATTTAATATCGAAAAATATTTGGATCACAAGGACCGTGCAAAGCGTTCCCGCATGGAAGAGTCATCCCCATCAAAGAACACAGCCAGTACATTTCAGCAGAATTTTTCATGTGCACTAAAAGAGATTGAGAAATTTGATCGTTCATCAAAAATAACAGTGCAACAAGCGATTCCCCTGTATCCTGACATTGTCAGAGATGTTGCCCGAGTGGTTACTGCTTTGCCACCAACCCAAGTTAGTGTAGAGAGGTTATTCTCTGCTCTCAAAATAATTAGATCAGACTTGAGGGCATCCATGAAGGAGGATCTGACAGAGGCTATACTTTTTCTGAGGACAAATGTATAGATTTCTTGTTAACAGAATAACAGGGTTTATTGAAATTTACAGTTTTGAAAAGTTTATAAAAGTTATTTGGTATATTCTAATTGTATCTAATAAATATAGTGTTTGCTCTAAGTGGTCTGATTATTTATATGATGGTGAGAAACTGAATAAGCTCCATGTTAATATTTTACAACAGTAAATTTATTGTTACGAAGTGGCCATTTATGAAGGAGTCGGAGTCGGAGTCGGAGTCGGAACCTGATAAAATCCAGGAGTCGGAGTCGGAGTCGCAACTGTGTCTTACCGACTCCACAGCCCTGGTGTTTATCCCCTGGGACGTACTACTGCCCAAGAAGCAGACCACGAGAGGAGAGAGAAGGGACAGGACAAGAGTAGATCCAAGAAGGTACCACCAGAGACTTCCACAGATTCTGCATTCTGCTGCGACTACCCGGCCGTCCGTCCTGCTGGAGTACTGTGAACTGTATCACCATCTTGTTCAGTGTCTTTTACCAGTAAAGTACCTGGAAGAATGAAGCGCCTTTGTGTCTCTGTCCTGCTTCATTGACTTTTCTCAGCGGTTTGCATCGTGCCGGCATCAGGTAACACTGCCCCGGAGGAGTAGCTCTACCTGTAGGGAGCTGCTCCACCCTAGCCGCAATGCCACCACCCTCCGGAGGACTGTGGCGGTGCTGGTGTCTAGTCACCAGGCACTACAGGTGGCGTCACATGATAAAGACTCTGCAACCCCTTTAATTTGGCGACTGTCTCCCCCTCAGGGCCACAGGTCTGGGCAGGCCACCAGTGAGATTCCCCCACCGAAGCTGAGGGCCCAGACATCCGAGTTCCCATACCCTGGGGTGGTACAGATAGTTAACCATATATTCTGGCGCTCATGAACAGGATTTCGTGCCCGGTGCAACTTTAAATTTTTGATTGAAAAAGAACTTTCACCGCCACTGTACGGCAATGAGAACTGGTTCCCGCCATTTTTACCAGGAACTCAAAGATGGCAATTTGACTATGTAAAGGAACATGTGAAGACCCAGGAGTGTGCCTCAGCCCCTTGACGAAGGAGGGCCTAGACGGAGGCGCGAAAATGTTTGGCCGCCCCTATGGCCATCAATCAATCAAGGGGGCGGTCCAACGGAAGTGGCCCCTGGGAAGCCATTACACGCCCATAAAGGGATAGCCAGAAGAGTAGGACACAATAGAAAGTACGAGATACCTGGCAACATGGCAACCAGGTGGACGGACATTCTCCAACAAGTGGAACAGGAGGCCCGTGCTGCCCCCGGCGATTCACAAGTCCCGTCCCTGCTAACGGATGAGGGTGATGCATAGTACTGGATGGTCGCATTCCGGGACTTGCAGAGCCGACTATCCAAGATGCAAGAGTGCGTATTACGGCAATGGAGTGCGGAGCAAGCAGCGGGGCTCAGGGCAGAGCCATGGATAGAAGAGCGAGAGAGGCCGCAGCCGCTGCACAGGCTGTAACAGATCTCTTGTCCGCCATTCCACCTCTTCAGATTCGAGAGGCAGGAGTCCAAACTGACTTTCCAGAGAACTTGCCCACTGCTCCCGCTAACACCCTGGCGGTAGAGACCCGAGCCCTGGAGGAAGAACCAGATGTCATTGTGGAGGAGGTTGACGACGGCACAGATAACATCACCAACCTAGCCGAGGATGATTCCACAGAGGACGAGGAGGAGCTGTTTTACCATCCTGGAGCTGCTGGAGATCTTACCCCAGAGCTGGCATGGTGGACTGACCAGCGGAGGCTACCTGTTGCTGTGCCAAGCTGCGTCGCAGATGTTACCGCCATTCTGGAGACCCCGTTACACCACATTTCACCACCGGAGTATACTCCACCGGTTAGAGAGTCCGACCAGGAAGCCCGGCAAAGGTGTCGTGAGGAATACTACCAACGAGAAATGGAAAGCTGTAGAGTAAGGGAAGAAGCCTGCAGACACCCCCACTGCCATTGGAACGACGAAAGACTGGCACCATAGTGTCGTTTAACTACGTGGATGGCTGGGGATTCATACGCAAGCCAGGACTGCATGAAGAAATCTTTGTGATGCGTAGAGGCATTGAGTCACACCTGCGTTGTGGTCACTCGGACCGGGATGTGTACCGTGGAGACGAGGTAACTTATGAGAGACATGCGGGGCCACTTGGGTGGTTCGCTATTTGTGCGTCCCACCATTATGTACCTGTTATCACCACAGACTTAAGACGTGACTATTTTTTTTGCTGCAGTGTGAACTTTTTGTTTTTCTTTTCTCAAGAGTGAATAACGTTGTTTGAGCCTGGACTATTAACCTGTTTTGGCCAGAGACTCTTGTGTGCTATTATTTAGTCATTTAAAGCGGCCCGGCGGTGATAGATCGTACTGGACTGTGATGAACAATGATTACCGCTGGGTCCGCGCAGTTACCGGTCCCCGTGAGGCCGATGAGAAGCCAGATAATGTTGTTTAAAGTAAATTGTGTATAAAGAAAGATGCTATGAACCGTAGAGTAAGATCTTGGCCAAGAGGTGACCCAAAGTCCCTGAGGTCTATAGTAGTAGCTAGTTTTCGTACTGTATAGAAACGTTAAAATAACTGAGCCTCCCATAAAGGGAAGAAGAAAAATGCTTATTTGTAAATATGTTACCTGTTAGTGTTTAATGAAAATATAAAAAAAATCTTTTACTCTTCCTGTAACACCATACTCGCAAACGAGTATATTCCATCAAGAAGGAATGAGGCGTCCCACTGGTCAGGCGTCACAAGTGGGGTACTGCACCCAAAGATGAGGGTGTAGTTATCCCTGTTGCAAGTAATATGCAGAACACTGTGGAAGGATCTGATCCCAAACATACACCCACCAATACAACCGGGGGAGGTCCCAGAGTTAGTGAGTTGGAGTGTGGAAAGTGTGAGAGGAGCAAGGTGGAACACACGGGGAGTCTTCAGGAGTGTCTCCCCTCGAGGAAAGACGGAGAATGGAAGCTTACCCGAGAGAGAAAAGGGGCTTCAAAAGAGTGCTAGAGAGAAGTAGCCCAGAGAGAAAGGTCCTAACTTGTACACCCGGAGTTCATGGGTCTGACAACGCGGCCTGGAGTGTTCACCCTATGACTGTACTTGTCCTGGCTCCGAAGACGTTCTCAGGGTGTTTATTCACTGGGACGTACTACTGCCTAAGAAGCAGACCACGAGAGGAGAGAAAAGGGACAGGACAAGGGTAGATCCAAGAAGGTACCACCAGAGACTTCCACAGATTCTGCATTCTGCTGCGACTACCCGGCCGACCATCCTGCTGGAGTTCTGTGAACTTTATCACCATCTTGTTCAGTGTCTATTACCAGTAAAGTACCTGGAAGAGTGAAGTGCCTTTGTGTCTCTGTCCTGCTTCATTGACTTTTCTCAACGGTTTGCATCGTGCCGACATCAGGTAACACTGCCCCGGAGGATTAGCTCTACTTGTAGGGAGCTGCTCCACCCTAGCCGCAATACCAGCACCCTCTGAAGGACTGTGGCGGCGCTGGTGTTCAGAGCAGAGTGTGAAAGCGGGAAGTCAGACAGTTGGCTCTAGTCCATGCTGAGGAACGAAGCAAGGAAGGAGCTCTAGAGGAGTCTCCCAGGGAGGACGCCTCAAAGGAAAAGGCGACCCAGGAAAGAAAGCGGAAACCCAGTGCCAGACCACTGGACAGGTCTGGGGGAAACCCAGTCCACCAACGGAGTGCCGGCTCCGATTCACAGTACAGGCGAGTTCACCCCTGAGCCATCCGCACCGGCCAGTCGCGGATTAATCCAGCAACCCCGACCCCTGTCCAGAATGTGCAGCCCCACCAGGATCACCAAACCAGGTTGAGCCCCTTAGAGAGAAGAAGGGTACCTCACAGCACCCAACAGGCCTGGTAGACAAGCGGGCTGTGCAGGGCAGCGCAAGGATAGTGAGGAGGCGCAGGAAGAAAAAGGGACAAGAGAAAGACAAGAGAAGGTACACTACGAGAGCCTCAGAGAGTCTTTACCCTCCTCAGTGACTACCCGGACAGCTACCCACTAAAAGACTGTGTAAACTGTAACCTGAAGTGCCATCTGAACCGGTTCCAGTAAAGAACCAGTATAGAGTCTAAAGGTCTCGGTGTCTCCTTTCTATATAAACTGCTGCACAGCTTCGCCGACCATACCCAGTACCACAAAATCAAATGCTACTTCATCATGCCCCGGGGATCCTGCTCCGCCTGCAGGGAGCTGAACCATCTAGCTGCATTACCATCATCCCCGGCGGTCTGATAGCAGCACTGGTGAGCATCACCAGACAATGCAGGTGGCGTCACCAAACTTTATTCCTTTTCCTTTTATTTTATTTTCAGTTGACCACCAGGGCTTTCGGGTCCGGGAAGGCCACCAGTGACATCCCCACAACTCCACACCCAGGAACCGAGTTCCCATAGACCCCTAGGTGAATCATGGATTGTGCATTCCAGTGAGGCTGAGGGTTGAGCTGAAACTTTGTTTGCTATGTTTACTTCTTTTATGATGTGTATACGGTAGTGTGACTTCAGCCTTAGGCCGGGGTCCCACTCGCACGAGTCTCGCATCGCATCACCCAGCACAGCCGCCAGCTTTCCCGGACAGGAGTGTGTCACCGCATAGAAATACATGCAGCTGTACACTCCTGTCCAGATAGTAGTCGACAGGCCATGCCAGGTGACGCGATGCGAGTCTTTCGCATGTCTCGTATAGTGCAAAACCTTTCCTTGGATCCCGCTTTAAAGCGTGCACAGTAGTTATATGGCGCCCCAGGGTCCGGTTGCCACAATATTAAGCTTAGAAGCAAGGAAGGTACCCACCTCAGATAAAACACACGTGACTCACCGTAGCCGGGTCTTCACGTCTCGGGCGTTGCTTCTCCCGTCACGGTTCCGCGCCCGAGGCTGTGAGGCCCGGTGTTCCAGATCAAAAGAGGGTTGGCTGAACGGATAAGGGTTAATTCTTCTTGTCGTGACGCCACCTGCGGGAATTCCGGTGATTTCACCGGCGCTGCTTGGGCCTCCGGGGGATGTACGGCAGCAAGATGGGACGCTCTCCACAGGATGAGCAGGAGTCCCCAGGGCCAGGAGCTGCACTTGGTGGTGGATGGCAGCTCAGTGATTCTTAGTATGCAGAGTTGAACAGTTCTAAAAAAGCACAGACACCAGTGTTCTCTGTAACGGGTCTTTTACTGTAACCGGCAGGTGGTACAAGGTATACAATTAACGGGTAACGGACAGGGTGGTCCAAGCAATGACCGGTGTTGTTTCAGAGCTCCTCGGTGTTCCTCCGTTCTTAACCTGTTCTAGTTGCCGATGTTGCCTTAGTGCCCCAGTTCGGGTACAAGGGAGGTTACTTGAATTTCCCTGCCGGTCATATGTCCTGGTGTGAGGGGAACCTGATTCCCTATGGTGGGTACTTCGCTGGCAAGACAGCTTTAGTCGCGGCTGCAGTGAGGTCCTCCTAGGAAGCAGTTCCTTCACTTCTGGTTTGCTGAGCTGCGGTGAACAACTTGCTCGCCTCGGAAACAGTGATCCGGTGGTTAATGGGCGCGGGTGTATTTTGACCCGTTTAGGTAGTCGCCCAGGTTCCGGTTTAGGGCACCGAATAATGGCGCCAATCGGTAGGTGGTCTTCAGGGCTGCACGGCACTGTGAAGAGCCCTCTTCTCCTACATTCCGTTCCCTCACAACCACTACCCTTCCTCTCCTCCTTTACTCCTACACACTAGTGCTACACTCCACCCACGAGGACCTGATTGGCCCTCTATTCTAGTGGTGCATGTAGAGTATGGAGCTCTGAGTATTAACCATGTCATTACTGAGACGGAGAATATTGCATCTTCAGTCAGGGATGCAATACCCTCCTGTGACGCACTCGTTGCGGGGCGCCACACACGCACAACACTTTCTCAACTCCAGGCCAGAAGGGGGAGCTCTACACCCGAGTTTAGGGCAGGTCCCCTATAAATTCTGGTCTGGGGGCGGGGTCAGGCAGTTCAGTTCCTAGGAGGACTGTGGAAAACATTCTATGGTCGGGCGCCGTGCTAGGCCTTTCTGAGGAAACTGACTAGCCAGTGTGAAGGACTCGTAGGTGAGGACCTGAGGGGAGTGGAGTGCAGAGCCAACTCACCCCAGCACCTAGCGCAGTACGGACACCAAAGTCCGAGGTTGCCAGAGACTTTATGCCCAGCAACCAACACCGGAGGGTGGGTAATTCCAAGTTGCTCGCCCACCAGAAAGGCCAGGAGACACAGCCGCATCAAAGAGCTCAGGAGATCAGGAGACGCAGTGAAGGAGAGTAACACAAAAAGGGTTCGAGCCGACTGTCACATGGCCAGGATAGACAAGAGAGAAGAGGGTCACAGTACAGCTTCTGATTCACCTAAGGGCCTAGGGGGACTCAGTTCATGGACGTGGAGTCGGAGGGATGTCACTGGAGGCCCGCCCGGACCCATGGCCCTAGTGAACAGCCTAAAAATTGGGGGATGATTGAAGTTTGTAAGTTTATCGTGATGCCACCTGCAGATTCTGATGATGATCACCAGTGCAGCTTCAGACCTCCGGAAGCGATGGTATTGCAGCTTGGATGATGCAGCTCCCTGCAGGTGGAGCTGAGTTCCTGGGGCAGGACAGCACTTGTAGTGGTGGTGCTGAATATGGTGTATGGAGTAATGCAGCGACTCAGATAAAGGATACACGGAGGCTGGATGACTCTGTACGGGTACTTTTACTGGAACCGCGTTCAGATGGCAGGTTAGGTTACAGCTTTTACAGTCTTTAGACGGGTAGCTGGCCGGGTAGTCGTAGAAGACGGTAAAGTCTTTTTGAGGCTCCCGAAGTATACCTTCTTTAATCAATCCTACGTCCTGCTGCCTTAAGTTGCGCCTGCCCTGCACAACCCGCTTGTATACCAGGCCCGTTGGGCGCTATGAGGTACCCTTCTTCTTTCTAAGGGGCTCGACCGGGTTTGGGCGATCCTGGCGGGGCAGTACGTTCTGGACGGGGTTGTCGGGGCTGCTGAACTAACCAGTGTTGACGGTTCAGGGGGTGAACTCACCTGTACCGTTCCTCGGAGTCGGCACTCTGTTGGTGGACTAGGATTCCCCCAGATTATGGTCGATCCGATACAGCGTTTCCTCTTTCTTCTCCTGGGCTGCCTTTTCTCTCAGGCCCCCTCCCTGGGAGACCCTTCTCTCTCTCGGGACTCCCGTTTGCTTCTTTCCTCAGACTAAACTAAAACTGTCTGTGTGTCTTCCCGCCTCCCCTAACTCCGCCCTCTGGGAATTGGTCTACCCGTCTACCCGTCTACCCTATCCGGGACCAAGTGTCTTTCGGTCCGCGCCGCTGCTCCAATAAGTATTAGAAACACTGGAGTGTTTTAAATAAAATTCCCTGAGGAAGGAGCTGGGTGTTTAGCTCCGAAACGCGTCGTAAATAAAACTGAAGATCTTTTATTTAAAACACTCCAGTGTTTCTAATACTTATTGGAGCAGCGGCGCGGACCGAAAGACACTTGGTCCCGGATAGAGTTTCACCCCCACGATTGTGGAAGTGCGGTCCCGGCTGCGGCTGCTGTGTTTGAGCGATCAAGCTGGTTGTGGGCTTCACAACCGTATCAGGTGAGCAGTTTTCACACTGTATGGGATTCGTTTTGTATTAAGGATAAGACCCTATGCGCATTCTCATTTTTTAGATACCCGTCTACCCTGTCTCAGTACCCAGACGTCCAGTGTCTTTGGTGTATCTATATCTTCCTGGCAGCAGTGCGGACACAAAGGTACTTCGTACGAAAAACCTGTGTACCCGTCTACCCTGGCCTACTGTGGGAGTGCTGGGATGGGAGCCTCATTCAGACTTTACACGCCCCTGCGACAGGAATAGCACACACTCTATTGTGGATACAGTACCCCTACTGTGGCGCACTGACCAGTGGGCCGCCACACTTCAAGCAGCCCAGGCCCACAGTCAACAGCGCAATAAGGAGGCCTCAGAACTTGCCAGGTGCAGAAAAAACTGAACTTGCTTTCAGGCTCCGGACCCCTAACACCACTTTTTTTTTACAATTCCCTTTTTTAACTGCTCGCCCGACGAGGGGATCACGGACCGGGTACGCCACCGTGACATCCCGCAGCCCCAGATGACGACTAGCGGGCCCAGTTCTGAGTACCTCACGGTCCCTGCCAGGGGTGAGACAGCTTCATACTAGAGAGAGGGTAACTCTTAAAATACCAGCCACTTCTCATGCCCACTGATTTTCATACATGTTTCAGCTCATATTCATCATTCTCCCTCAACTCTCCCCCCCCACCTCCTTGCAGCTTTTAAAGCAGTTCTAATCATGGTTCTCTATGAGCTGTCTGCTTGTTCAAATGTCTTGTTCTTTCTACGTGTGATAGCAGTGTAAACTTGGAAAAAAACGTTTGGAGCTGAATGTCGATGCATTTGCTGCACATTTGTATGGCATATTTGTAAAATGTGCAGCAAATGCGTATGACATATTGGCCAGCCAGTAAAGTCAATGTGACTTTGGCTGTGCCGACGTCAGCGCATTTTTGCGCAGCGTATTAGGGGCAGATTTTTACAGGGGCGGACCCAGACTGTAGTGGGCCCCGATGCAAGAAATTTTTCGGGCACCCCCCACCCCCACCCCCACCCCCCCGGGACTCAATGTCACAATAAAGCTGCGGGTGTGTGGCACAGCTCAAACCCGACAGCACCACACGGGGGAGTGAATGTCATGCTGCGGGCGGTCGGCGGCCGCGGCGGCACTGTAATCTCCCAGCAAATGCACAATGGAGACTGCTGGGAGAAGTATGCACATTAAATGCTGCTGAGGGTTGTATGCACATTAGTGACTGCTGCGGGATGTATACACAGCCCGAAGGCTGTCAGCAGACTCACTTTCTCTCACCATTTGACTCTGTCTAACTAAGTGACTCCTGTTGCCACCCCTCCCTACTCCTCTCTACAACTAAGCCCTCCTCCAAGGAGTGTACACACACACATGCACACGCAGCCAGGCACGCACACACACGCACACTCAGCCAGGCACGCACACACATGCACACTCAGACAGGCACGCACACACATGCACACTCAGCCAGGCACGTACACACATGCACACTCAGCCAGGCATGTACACACATGCACACTCAGCCAGGCACGTACACACATGCACACCCAGCCAGGCACACACACATGCACACTCAGCCAGGCACACACACATGCACACTCAGCCAGGCATGCACACACATGCACACACAGCCAGGCACACACACATGCACACCCAGCCAGGCACACACACATGCACACCCAGCCAGGCACACACACATGCACATCCAGCCAGGCACACACACACATGCACACTCAGCCAGGCATGCACACACATGCACACCCAGCCAGGCACACACACACACACACATGCACACCCAGCCAGGCAAGCACACATGTACACTCAGCCAGGGACATACGGTCTAGATAGGCATGGAGGACTTACAGGAAGGGACTCAGACTTCTCCCCCACTATTTACCCTGCTTCTCCCATCCTGTTCCCCCTCCGCCCCATTTACCCTGCTTCTCCCGTCTTGTGGCCCCCCAATTTTCCCTGCTTCTCCCCTTGTGTACCCCCCATTCTCCCTGTTTATCCCATCTTGTGGCCCCCATTCACCCTGCTTCTCCCCTCTTGTGCCCCATTCTCCCTTTCTCACCTCTTGTGCCCCCCCATTCTCCCTATTTATCCCTCTTGTGGCCCCCCATTCACCCTGCTTCTCCCCTCTTGTGCCCCCATTCTCCCTATCTCACCTCTTGTGCCCCCCATTCTCCCTATTTATCCCCTCTTGTGGCCCCCCATTCACCCTGTTTATCCCCTCTTGTGGCCCCCCATTCACCCTGCTTCTCCCCTTGTGCCCCCCCCATTCACTCTGCTTCTCCCCTCTTGTGCCCCCCTATTCTGCCTGCTTCTCCCCTCTTGTGGCCCCCTCCACTCACGCTGCTTCTTCCCTCTTGTGGCCCCTGTTACCCCCACCCCTGCTCTCTTCATTGGCGCTTACCTTGTCTTGCTCCTGCTCCCAGAGGGTCCTCAGGCAGCCGGCATCTCCGCAGCATCAGTGCTTCCGGGTCAGGAGGAGCTCAGCTGCTCTATCCAAGCTGAGCTCACACAGTGATCCCGGAAGTGCCAGCACGCAGGGGAATCAGTGTTGGCAGTGTCCCAGCAGTATTCAATTAATCCTGGGACACTGCTGCTGCTCCGACACCCCCTGCATCTGCGGCGGCGGCAATTATTCCTCACAGGAGAGGGGGAGATTCTCCTCCTGCGGCCACTACCACCCACCTATCAGGGAGCGGAACGGACCCGCCACTGGAGCCTTCAGGGGCCCCCTAGCTGGCCGGGGCCCTAGTGCAGCTGCACCAGCTGCACCACGGTAGTTCCGCCCCTGGATTTTTATTAATCTATGATCCGTAAAATTCTGCAGCATGTCAATTACGTACAGCGTTTCTCTGCCATAGTCCAGTCACGTGGTTTCGTCAGAGAAGGGAGTGGCGACGTCACAGGTCACATGATCATGACGTCGCTGCAGGTCCTTTGTCCTTTAGCTTGTTGTCTATGGCTGGTATAGGAAGGAATGTGGACTTTGCATCATAGGGGACGTGATCATTCAGAAAGTGATGCAGAATTGTCTGCACCTAAACACGAGCAATTACGCAGGAAAAACAAATACGTTTTTGCTGCATAGTTCTGCAAAAAGTGGCTGCAGATTTGGTTCAGAAAATTCTGCATCACTTTGTGATTGTGTGCACAGGGCCTTACTGCAGAAGGTATGCTGAGCTAAACCTTGCTCCCACTTGCATATTAATCAGACAAGTGCAATCCAATAAAAAAACGGGTTGTAATCACACTAATGCTAAACAATAAGGCAGTGTACATCTGCATTTTTTTCCTCAGCTTGAATCAGCTGAGGAAATAAACACAGCACGGTGCGTATGGCCATGTAAAACGGCTGAGACTCACCTAAGCAAGCCAATGGATGCAAGAAAAAAATTGTCCCTGTACCAACTTTTTTTTTTCCACACACCCATTGACTTGCATTAGGAAAAAAAAAAGAAAATCAATCAACCACTGCTGACAGGAAGTCATCATACAGGGGCTAGTTTAACCCCTTTACGACTAATGACGAGTATACTCGTCATGAAAAGATGTCAGTTCCCGCATCATGACGAGTATACTCGTCATGGCTTTGAACTGTCACTGCTTCTAAACAAACAGTGACAGCTCAAATCTAACAGCTGTCAGTGACAGCTGAGGGTCAGGGGCAGAGGTGTGGGGACCCTTTTTAGGGGTCCCCACACTCAGAGCGATGTGATCGGTCAGTCAATCTGACCGACCGATCACATCAAGATGGCGCAGGAAAGTGCTGAATGTCAGCACTTCCCTGAGCGATCGCTGCAGGAGCCGGGTTGTCAGCTGTGCCCGGCTCCTGCACACATCCCCTGCCTGTGTCCTCTGCCCCTCCACCTATGTGCCCACTGCTCCTGGCCCCCTCTCCTGCCTCCCGGTCTCCTCCATTGTCTCCCCGCTGTGTCCGAATCCAGCCCAGCCCCCCCCCCCCCATTCCCCCGCTCATTCCCCCTGCCCCCTGCTGTTCCCCCCCCCTCCCCGTTTATTACCCCTGCCCCCTGCTGTTCCCCAACCCCCCTCTCATCTCCCCCGTACCCTGCTGTGTCCGCCTTCCCCCCTGTTCCCCGCTATCTCCGGCCCCCCGCCACAGTACCGGTGACCGGCGGGGGGCCCTCCAGCAGCTGGAGAAGGGGGGGTGCTGTCGCTCCACAGCACCGCCGCCCTCCAGCAGCGTTGCACAGCTTCTCACCTGCAGTGCAGCAGCTGCAGGCGCCGGGCACGCAGGAGGACGGTGTGCGGTGTCGGCGCCGCCCCCTTCTCCACTGCTGCTCCCCCGGCCTGCCTGCAGCTGGGACGGTGCGGTCCTGGGTAAGACCCCCTGCATGATCCCCCTTCAGGGGGGATCCCTGATCCCTGATCCCCCTGGAGGGGGACCACTATTCCCCCATCTCCCTGGAGGGGGATCCCTGATCCCCCATTCCCCTGGAGGGGGATCCCTGATCCCCATCCCCCTGCAGGGGGATCCCTGATCCCCCATCCCCCTGCAGGGGGATCCCTGATCCCCCATCCCCCTGCATGGGGATCCCTGATCCCCCATCCCCCTGCATGGGGATCCCCCATCCCCCTGCATGGGGATCCCTGATCCCCATCCCCCTGCAGGTGGATCCCTGATCCCCATCCCCTGCAGGTGGATCCCTGATCTCCCATCCCCCTGCAGGTGGATCCCTGATCTCCCACCCCCCTGCAGGGGGATCCCTGATCTCCCATCCCCCTGCAGGGGGATCCCTGATCCCCCTGCATGGGGATCCCTGATCCCCCATCCCCCTGCATGGGGATCGAACTTCAGAAAGAGATCTGACAGCTCAGGTGCAGTGATCCAGTAGATCACTGTGCCCAAGTTGTCAGATCGCTTTCTACATCTTGATCCCCATGAAGGGGGATTCCCCTCTATGGGGATTGAGCTGCAGAAAGCAATCTGTCAGCTCGGTGCAGTGATCCAGTGGATCACTGAAACCAAGCTGTCAGATTGTTTTCTGCAGCTTGCTCTTCATGCAGGGGAATCCCCTTGCATGGGGATTGAGCTGCAGAAAGCAATCTGACAGTTTGGGCGCAGTGGTCCAAACTGTGCAGTGATCCATTGCACAGTGATCCGGGCTTTCAGACCACTGCACCCAAGCTGTCAGATCGCTTTCTGAAGCTTGCTCTCCATGCAGGGGATTCCCCTTGCATGGGGATCGAACTGCAGAAAGCAATCTTGCAGCCCCGGCGCTGCACCCGGGCTGCCAGATCGCTGCTCTGCAGTCCGATCCTCCTGCATAGGGATCAAGCTGCAGAAAGCAGTCTCGCAGACCCAGCGCTGCACCTGAACTGCCAGATCGCTGCTCTGCAGTCCGATCTGTCTGCATGCAGATTGAGCTGCAGAAAGCGATCTCACAGCCCCAGTGCAGTGATCCACATAGTGGATCACTGCACCCGGGCTGTCAGATCGCTACTTTGCAGTCCGATCCTCCTGCATGGCGATCGTGGGACCTTCGTTGTGGACTACGTCGGATCTTTTTATAATAAAGATGGAGTCTGAATTTTCTGGTCATCATAATGGGAGACCCAGACAATGGGGTTTAGGGCACTGCCCTCCGGAGGTCACACTAGGTACTACAAGTTTGTAGACACCGCCTCCTCCGCTTATAAACCCCTACCGCAGGGAACATCCTCAGTTTTAAACTTAGTGTGCTCGGAGGATCACGCTTTGCTTGCACTTCACTGCATTCTCACAGCTTACGTGAAGACAAGGTAAAATGGTTCCGGTCGGGACCTGCGACAGCCTCCCGCTCACCCTTGTGGAACACGCAGGTGGAGGTACCGGAGGGCCTTGGGCCTGGACACTTTGTGTCCTCCCGGTACGCTGTCGCGCTCCTCTCCATCCCTCTCCGGGGGGCTCTGGAGAGTGGGAGATGGGAGCCTTGCACAGCTCCGCTCCGTCCGAGGCCTCCCTAAATGGTGCTTACAGACCGGACTGGAGCCAGCCCAGTCCGAGGCCTCCCTAAATGGTGCTTACACTCCGGACTGGTGCTGAACCCCCGTCCGAGGCCTCCCTAAATGGTGCTTACAGACCGGACCGGCACTGAGGCACTCGGTGTCTCCTGTGTGCCTGGGGGTAGTGTCTGTCACTTTGTGTGGCCTGACACTCAGACCGCGCGTTACCCTCGGGTCCGCGGATCTGCGGGTGTACCCTGTGCTGGGGTCACCCTGGCTGACCGCCCTGTGTGTCACAGGGGCTGAGGCCGCGGGCTGCGGATGTTTGTTTGTGCATGCAGTCTGTGTATAGTATTTTACACTATTTCCCGCGCTGCGGGCTCCGGCACCTTCATGCTGAGGCTGCTTGGAGGATGGGAAGCAGCCCGTGCGGTGACGTCATCGATGGGCGTGTGTGTGTGTTTCCCGCGTGTTTTCGGCGCCGCCCACAGTTTCACTGTCGGCGGCCATCTTTACCCTCACTTCCCGGTTGGGATCTGTATGCAGCGTGCGCCTGCACTCCAGGGGAGACCGGAAACCGTCGCGGAGGTCACACACACACACCGCTTCCTCATACCGCTTTACTGCGGTCGGTAAGCCACCGGGACTCCCGGTTTTTTGTCTGCAATTTGGCTTATTTTCCCCTACTGTGGCGATGTCCTCAGCTAGGAAGCGTGCTGCTAGGGCGGCAGAGACCACCATTACCTGTGCTACATGCAATGGAACACTGGTGGAGGGGTCCTGCAATAACTGCGGATGCCCAGAGGCCCGGACTGACACTGCTGAGTCAGCAGCTCCGGTGCTATACCCTGAGGTCCAGGTGATCTCAGGGCCATGGGAGACTCAGAATAGGATCAATGAATCTCTGTTGTCCCAGCTGTCCTCCATGTCGCAATCCCTGGAGGCACTTAATAGGAGGCTGGATAGCCCAGCTACTCCGTCCAGTTACCCCCGGGTGTCTCCCTCTTCTGCTGTGAGACCCCTTAAGCGGGCTCGTCGTGAGGATTCACCCGAGCTCCAGGCTCTCTCTGAGGAGGAGCGTTCCTCTAATGGTGAGGACGATGATGGGGGTTCAAATTTCGGGTCTGTGTCTGTATCTGAACCACCAGACGGGGTGGAGGATCTGGTGTCCTCTATCAACGAGACTTTACGTCTCGTGACACCCCCTGAGGAGGTGACGGTGCACCCGAAGGAGGTCTATCAATGGCTGCGGCCAGAGGCTAGACCAAGTGGCTCCTTCATGGACCACACGAATTTTGGAAGGGTGGTTAGAGCTCCCAGGTTACATCCTGGGCGGCGTTATGTCCGTAAACCCAAGGACAATCGCTTCCCCTTCCCCCAGGAGGTGCTTCAGGAGTGGTCGCAGTCCCCGAAGGTGGACGCTTCCATGACCAGGATTGCTGCACGCTCCCTTTTCTCTGCCTCTGATAGCTCCTCGCTGAAGGATGCGACGGATAGACAGGTTGAGCAACTCGCCAAGTCTTCCTATGAGGCTGTGGGGTCTTCCTTTGACCCTAATTTTGCCACGGTCTGGACCTTACAAGCGATTACTACATGCTTGGATGGTATCTCTGACCTGGCAAGATCTAGTCCAGAGGTCCTGGCACTTACCGAGAGGGCAAGGGCCTATGCGGACTACGCCAGGACGGCGACTCTGGAAACTGCCACTCGCTCAGCTGTGGCTTCGGCCAATGCTATAGCGATCCGCAGATTGTTGTGGCTACGTCTTTGGGACTCAGATACCACATCCAAGAAGATTTTGCAGAATCTTCCGTTTGCTGGTGACAGGCTTTTTGGCACCGAACTGGACAAGCTGATAAAGGATTCTGCTGAGTCTAAGATACCGCAGAATAAGCCTAAGCCACGGTATACCGTTAAAAGGAACCCAAAACAGTGGTCCTTTCGCTCCAGCTCACAGTCATCAGCACCGTCCGCTCGCACGGACCGAGGGGGAAAGCCCGCTTCTCAGTGGCGCTCTAAGAGTCGTCCAAAGAAGCCGGCGGGGGCGGCGGCTGCCACCCCAAACCCGCCTCTGCATGACTCGCTCTCTCTTCCTACCTCCCCACAGGTGGGGGGCCGCTTGTCTCGCTTTCAGGACAAATGGCTACTTCACGTTCAAGATCAGTGGGTTCGAGACGTGGTCTCGCGAGGTTACAGGATAGAGCTGACGTCAAAACCGATATCCCGATTCCATCGGTCGGTCCCATCGCCAGAAAAGGCTCAGGCTTTTTACCTGGTGTTGGAGGGTCTCCGCAGAGACGGAGTGGTGATACCGGAGAGAGGTTCAGGGGTTTTCACTCCAACCTCTTTATCGTTCCGAAGAAGGACGGATCCTTCCGCCCGGTGCTGGACCTGAAGTTGTTCAACCATCACGTGTTGGTTCGGAAGTTCCGCATGGAATCACTGCGCTCCGTGATCGCGGCTGTATCACAGGGAGACTTCCTGGCGTCCATAGATATCAGAGACGCTTACCTTCACGTGCCCATTGCACCGGCTCATCAGCGCTGGTTGAGATTTGCAGTGGGGGAAGAACACTTCCAATTTGTGGCGCTGCCGTTCGGGTTGGCCTCGGCACCGCGGGTGTTCACAAAGGTGATGGCCTCTATGATGGCTCTCCTGCACGTGCAGGGACATGCCGTCATTCCCTATTTAGACGACCTGCTGGTCAGGGCGCCATCAGAACACCTTTGTCAAGAGAGCCTGGATGTGACCATGCGGTCTCTGGAACAGTTCGGTTGGCTCCTCAATATTCAGAAGTCAACGCTAGTTCCGACCCAGTCTTTGACATATTTGGGCATGGACTTCAACACAGCCTCAGCCCTGGTGTCTCTGCCTCGAGTCAAACAGATGGCGATCCAATCAGGAGTGCAAGCAGTCCTCCTGTCACCACAATCATCCCTACGGGTGTTGATGATGCTGGTGGGGCGCATGGTGGCAGCAATAGAGGCGGTGCCTTTTGCACAATTTCGCCTCCGTCCTCTCCAGCTGGAGATCCTCCGCAGGTGGGACAAAAGGTCGATTTCTCTGAATCGGCTGGTGACCCTTTCCCAACCGACCAGAGATTCCCTGCAGTGGTGGTTACAGCCACACCACTTGTCTCGGGGCCGGTCCTTCATCAAACCGTCATGGTTAGTGGTGACCACCGACGCCAGTCTGAAGGGCTGGGGAGCGGTGTTCTTACACCACAGGGCCCAAGGCCTCTGGACTCGGTCGGAGTCGGCGTTGCAGATCAACGTGCTGGAGATCAAGGCGGTCTATCTGGCACTCCTGGCGTTTCAGAGATTCCTCTCAGGACAACCCATTCGGGTTCAGTCCGACAATGCGACGGCCGTCGCTTATATAAATCATCAGGGAGGAACCAGGAGTGCAGAGGCTCTGGCCGAAGTCCACCGCATCCTATCCTGGACGGAGGACAACAACTGCCTGATCTCCGCAGTTCACATCCCAGGGGTCGAAAACTGGGAGGCCGACTATCTGAGCCGGCAGGGGATGGACGCCGGAGAGTGGTCTCTTCATCCAGACGTCTTCCAGGACATCTGCAGCAGATGGGGCACTCCGGACGTGGATCTGATGGCCTCACGGCTGAATCATCAGGTGCCGCAATACATGGCGAGGTCATGGGATCCCCAATCTCTGGGAGCGGATGCTCTGGTTCTGACTTGGTCCAGATTCCATCTACCGTATGTGTTCCCGCCTCTGGCTCTGATTCCCAGGGTGCTGTGGAAAATCAGGTCGGAGTGCAGGGTCGCCATTCTAGTGGCTCCAGATTGGCCCAGGAGGTCCTGGTATCCGGACCTGTGGCAACTGTCAGGCGGACACAGGTGGGCTCTTCCAGACCGTGCAGATTTACTCGCGCAAGGCCCATTCTTCCACCTCAATTCCAAGGCCCTCAGATTGACTGCATGGCTCTTGAGGCCTGGCTGCTGACATCCAGGGGTTTTTCCCCTACGGTGGTTGCCATTATGAATCGGGCTAGGAAGCCAGTCTCAAGGAAGATGTACCACAGGACGTGGAAAATCTTTTTTTACTTGGTGTGCCTCTGGTGGAAGGTCTCCGTGGCCCTTGTCCATCCCGACGTTGTTGGCTTTCCTACAGTCGGGTTTGGAATTAGGATTATCCCTTGGCTCCTTGAAAGGTCAAGTCTCAGCACTTTCAGTGCTGTTTGACAGGTGATTGGCGTTCCTCCCGAAGGTCCGTCAATTTCTGCAGGGGGTGTCCGGATGGTTCCGCCCTACAAGAGACCTCTGGACCCTTGGGACCTCAACATGGTCCTGGCGGCGTTACAGAGACCACCGTTTGAGCCGCTGAGAGATGTTTTCTCTATCTCGCCTGTCTCAGAAAGTGGCTTTTCTGGTGGCAATCACGTCTCTGAGAAGAGTCTCAGAATTGGCTGCACTTTCGTGCAAGTCGCCCTTTCTGGTGGTTCACCAAGACAAGGTGGTGTTGCGTCCTCGGCCAGAATTCTTGCCGAAGGTGGTTTCAACTTTTCACCTGAACCAGGAGATTGTTCTCCCATCATTTTGCCCTGCTCCCGTTCATCAGGTTGAACGCGACCTCCATACTCTGGATCTCGTGAGAGCGGTACGCATTTATGTGTCCAGGACCGCCTCCTTTAGGAGTTCGGATTCCTTATTTGTTCTTACGACAGGTCGCTGTAAGGGGTCCGCGGCATCAAAGTCGACATTGGCCAGATGGATTAAGGCTTCCATTCAAGAGGCTTACCGGGCTTCTGGTTTGCCTCTCCCGGTGGAATTGAAGGCTCACTCTACCAGAGCTGTAGGTGCCTCCTGGGCCTTGCGACATCGAGCGTCTGCTCTACAGGTGTGTCAGGCGGCCACTTGGTCTAGCCTGCACACTTTCTCTAAGCACTATATGGTGCATGCCCATGCCTCTGCGGATGCAAGTTTGGGCAGGCGGGTTCTCCAGGCGGCGGTTGCCCACCTTTAAAGGGAACCATGTGTTATCCGTCTTGTTGAGGAACTCTTCCCGCCCTGGGGTATTGCTTTAGGACATCCCCATTGTCTGGGTCTCCCATTATGATGACCAGAAAAAAGAGAATTTTGTTTACGTACCGTAAATTCTTTTTTCTTTAATCATCAATGGGAGACCCAGCACCCACCCAGTTGTTCCGTTGCATGTTTTGCATTTGTTCTGTTCTCTGTTGAGACAGTGTTTGCCGGGTTGTTGAACCGTCTGTGCACGGCATTCGTCCCGATGTTTCGGGTGTGGTTTATTTCCTCCTCGCAGCTTATGGACCAAACTGAGGATGTTCCCTGCGGTAGGGGTTTATAAGCGGAGGAGGCGGTGTCTACAAACTTGTAGTACCTAGTGTGACCTCCGGAGGGCAGTGCCCTAAACCCCATTGTCTGGGTCTCCCATTGATGATTAAAGAAAAAAGAATTTACGGTACGTAAACAAAATTCTCTTTTTTGTTTGTGTTTTTTTTCAAAATAAAAATATTTTTCTCTGTGTGTATTTATTGACTACTTACCAGAGATTCCTAATGGCGGGTCTAACATTGGCCCAATATTATGAATCTCGGGCTTAGTGCCAGCTGCCAATAAAAAGCTGGCATTAACCCCTTTATTACCCAGTTTGCCACCGGCACCAGGGCAACTGGAAGAGCATGGGTACAGCGCCAGAAAATGGCGCTTCAATGAATGCGCCATTTTCTGGAGCGGCTGCGGGCTGCAATTCGCAGCATGGGGGGCCCAGAACGCTTGGGCCTTTCCATGCTGCGGATTCCAGCCCCCAGCTGCCTAGTTGTACCTGGCTGGGCCAAAAATATGGCGGAGCCCTACGTCATTTTTTTTTCTAGAATTAGTTCTAGAAATAAAAAAAAATGGGCTTCGCTGTATTTTTGGTTGCAGCCAGGTACAATGAGGCAGCTGGGGGTTGCTGGCAGTCTGTAGCTGCCAAGTTGTACCTGGCTGGACCAAAAATATGGCGGAGCCCTACGTCATTTTTTTTTTCTAGAATTAGTTCTAGAAATAAAAAAAAATGGGCTTCGCTGTATTTTTGGTTGCAGCCAGGTACAACGAGGCAGCTGGGGGTTGCTGGCAGTCTGTAGCTGCCAAGTTGTACCTGGCTGGACCAAAAATATGGCGGAGCCCCACATCATTTTTTTTTTCTAGAATTAGTTCTAGAAATAAAATAAAGCCTTCGCTGTATTTGTAGCCAGCCATGTACAACTTGGTAGCTGGCTGACTGGAATCCTCAGCGTGGAGAGACTCAAATGTTGTGGGTCCCCCACGCTGCAAATTTCAACCCACAGCCACCCAAGAAAATAGCGCATTCATTAGAGGCGGCATTTTCTGGTGCTGTACCCCAACTCTACCAGTTGCCCTTGTGCTGGTGGCACACAGGTTCTCCATATGCGACATGGTGTCCGCTAACAATTTCAATAGAAAATTAGCTCCAATTGTTAGCGGAAACCATGTCGGGTATTGAGAGCCCCTCCCTGTGTGCCTGAACATTGGAGCTCCCCCACAAGTGACCCCATTTTGGAAACTAGACCCCCGAAGGAACGTATCTAGATGCATAGTGATCACTTTGAACTCCCAGATGCTTCACAAATTCATCCATAAAAATGAAAAAGCACGTTTTTTTCCACAAAAAGTTTCTTTTTTCATTTTTACGGATCAATTTGTGAAGCACCTGGGGGTTCAAAGTGCTCACTATGCATCTAGATACGTTCCTTGGGTGGTCTAGTTTCCAAAATGGGGTCACTTGTGGGGGAGCTCCAATGTTTAGGCACATAGGGGCTCTTCATATCCTACAAGGCGTCCGCTAACAATTCCAATTGTTAGTGGACACCATGTTGCGTATGGAGAGCCCCTATGTGCCTAAACATTGGAGCTCCCCCACAAGTGACCCCATTTTGGAAACTAGACCACCCAAGGAACGTATCTAGATGCATAGTGAGCACTTTGAACCCCCATATACTTCAGAAATTCATCCGTAAAAATGAAAAAGCACTTTTTTTTCCACAAAAAATTTATTTTTTCATTATTATGGATCAATTTGTGAAGCATCTGGGGGTTCAAAGTGCTCACTATGCATCTAGATATGTTCCTTTGGGGGTCTAGTTTCCAAAATGGGGTCACTTGTGGGGGAGCTCCAATGTGGAGACACACAGGGACCCTCCAAACGCGACATGGTGTCAGCTAACAATTTGAGCTCATTTTCCATTCAAATTGTTAGCGGACACCATGTCGCGTTTGGAGGGCCCCGGTGTGTCTCCACATTAGAGCTCCCCCACAAGTGACCCCATTTCGGAAACTAGACCCCCTAAGGAACATATCTAAATGCATAGTGAGCACTTTGAACCCCCAGATGCTTCACAAATTCATCAATAAAAATGAAAAAGCACTTTTTTTTTCCACACAAATTTTCTTTTTTCATTTTTACAGATCAATTTGTGAAGCACCTGGGGGTAGAAAGTGCTCACTATGCATCTAGATATGTTCCTTTGAGGGTGCAGTTTCCAAAATGGGGTCACTTGTGGGGGAGCTCCAATGTGGAGACACACGGGGACCCTCCATACGCGACATGGTGTCCGCTAACAATTTGAATGGAAAATGAGCTCAATTTGTTAGCGGACACCATGTCGCGTTTGGAGGGTCCCTGTGTGTCTCCACATTGGAGCTCCCCCACAAGTGACCCTATTTTGGAAACTAGACCCCCAAAGGAACATATCTAGGTACATAGTGAGCACTTTGAACCCCCAGATGCTTCACAAATTGATCCGTAATAATGAAAAAAAAATTGTTTAGTGGAAAAAAAAGTGCTTTTTCATTTTTACGGATGAATTTCTGAAGCATATGGGGGTTCAAAGTGCTCACTATGCATCTAGATACGTTCCTTCGGGGGTCTAGTTTCCAAAATGGGGTCACTTGTGGGGGAGCTCCAATGTGGAGATACACAGGGACCCTCCAAACGCGACATGGTGTCCGCTAACAATTTGAGCTCATTTTCCATTCAAATTGTTAGCGGACACCATGTCGCGTATGGAGGGTCCCTGTGTGTCTCCACATTGGAGCTCCCCCACAAATGACCCCATTTTGGAAACTAGACCCCTAAGGAAGGTATCTAGATGCATAGTGAGCACTTTGAACCCCCAGATGCTTCACAAATTCATTCATAAAAATTAAAAAAACACTTTTTTTTCACAAAAAAATTCTTTTTGCCTACATTTTTTCAGTTTCACATGGGCAAAGGGATAAAATACATCCCAAAATTTGTTGGGCAATTTCTCCTGAGTACACTGATACCTTATATGTGGTCATAAACCACTGTTTGGGCGCACGGCAGGGCTCAGAAGTGAAGGAGCGCCATTTCACTTTTTGAACGGAAAATTGGCTCTAAAATTCAAATTGCGCTCCCTCCCTTCTGAGCCCTGCCGTGCGCCCAAACAGTGGTTTATGACCACATATGAGGCATTGGTGTACTCAGGAGAAATTGCCCAACAAATTTTAGGATGCATTTTATCCTGTTGCCCATGTGAAAATGAAAAAATTGAGGCTAAAAGAACATTTTTGTTACAAAAATTTAAATGTCCATTTTTTCCTTCAACTTTATTTTAGTTCCTGTGAAGCACCTGAAGGGTTAATAATCTTCTTGAATATAGTTTTGAGTAGCTTGAGGGGTGCAGTTTTTGGAATGGTGTCACTTTTGGGTGTTTTCTGTCATGTACACCCCTCAAAGAGACTTCAAATGTGAAGTGGTCACTAAAAAAATGGTTTTGTAAATTTTGCTGGAAAAATGAATAATTGCTGATGAACTTTGAACCCTTATAACGTCCTACCAAATTTTTTTTTTTCTTCCAAAATTGTGCTGATGTGAAGTAGACATGTGGGACATGTTATTTATTAACTATTTTGTGGCACATAACTCTCTGGTTTAGCAGAATAAAAATTAAAAATTTGAAAATTGCTAAATTTTCAAAATTTTTGCCAAATTTTTTATTTTTTCACAAATAAACGCAAAAATTATCGACCTAAATTTAATACTAACATGAAGCCCAATATGTCACGAAAAAACAATCTCAAAATCGCTAGGATCGGTTGAAGCGTTCCAGAGATATAACCTCATAAAGGGAGAGTGGTCAGAATTACAAAAAATGGTCCGGTCATTAAGCTGCAAAGTGACTCGGTCCTTAAGGGGTTAAAACGTGGGCAAACTGCCATCCATTCGCACACTTACACAGAGGGTGTCCAGGACAATGAATTTCAAGGTCTTTGTGCAGGAAGGCCCAGAACTACGGGACACCAGGGACCCAGGGTATTCTGCTGCGCTAAAAGGAATGCATCATGGTTGTACATTTGGCAACAGTTCTTGTCTAGTTACGACAGCAGACGATAAGTTCAAAAGGACCTTAGTAAGTTTGGCTTTCTTTCTATTTTGTTATTTGGCTCAACCTATTTTCAGGTTTAATATTTAAGAAGTGTTGTAAAACCACATAATCATATCTTCTTAAAAATGTGATCTGTGCCCATTCTGTCATAAATAAATTGTTTGACCACTCCAAATTAACCTAGTTTCTCATTTATATTCTGCAGTCATACGACACATTTTAGCAATGCCTAGGGTCTAATTCTTAATGTACCAGAAACATATGAGTGGTCCCAATGTTACAGCAGAGGTCTTAACCTTAATTCTAAAGTGGTGTGGCACATTTTATGTAAAGTGTGTTAATGCTATTTCCACCGTTTAGATTTTTATTTAATTATAATGTAGAGCAAGTATTTATAATAAACTTTCCAATATATTTCATTAGAAAATTCTGGCTGGTTACCATTCATAAACCTTCCACAAGGTGTCCCCACTACACTGTGTGTGAAGCTGATTCTGTGTCAGAGCCATCTTCACAGTTAATACGGGACATGTAAGCAGATAATGGAGAGGGGGGTGACTACACTGTGTGCCTGCAGCTCACAAGGAGACAATGTATCAGATTACAGCCCAGAGCTTGGCAATGTCAGGATGTAAACTCTTCTTTACAAGCATGTCTGTTCTGTCATCTGTCTTCACAAAGTTTAGTCACAATCTCTGTTAACCCCTTGTCTGCTGCCCTCTTTACCCTCCCCTCCCCCGACACAATACCAGCCTGCTTTTACACACAGTGCTGGCAGACTCTTGCCACGCCCACACAGACATATAATGCAGCTTTTAAAACTGCAAAGAAAAATGTGAGAAAATAAGTCACATGACACAATAAAGTATTGTCTTAGCTTCTATGTGACCCATCATTAACAACCAGTGCAGTATTGTTTTTTTTTTCTTCTTCAATGAAATGACATTTACACTTTAAATAAAACCGTCAACTATTACAATTTAGACTGGCTTGATGGTCATAACAGGTAATCGACAAAAAACTATTTTGAAGAACTTATGTATTGTTTTCCAAAAAGTGTTTTTTGCTACAACCACAAAAAAATAGTTGGGTACTAAACTGCTTTTCTATTTGACCCCAAAACAGAAAATGATGTGACAAGAGAATGGTGCATCAGCAGGGACCAGTGCTCAGGGGCATCGAACAAAAGGCCCTATCTATATTATGAGCAGATGAATTTCCTGGCCCCTGTCATCGAATTATGGCCATAAGTTGGACCGCTTGTGCATTTGTCCTTTTGTTTGTTGAAGTAGCAAAGTCTTCTAACTTAAATTATTAAAATTAAATAATTAATTGTTCCAGGACTACAAGAAACATCTGGGACAGATCCTTGCAATCTGAAGCTAGGGAAGGGCAGGAGAAGGAGACAGTTGGCCCATCCGGCCAAGAAGTCATTCTGGAGGACCAGGGTGAAGAGGGGAAGAGCAGCAGCCCCACCTTTAGATACCCGCTTGTGGCACCCCTGCAGTCTGGTCGCCGTAGTGATGCTACACCTACTCCACAGTTGTGGTGTCACCATTCTTAGGTGAGAGGGGTCCTGATTTCAAGACATAATCGCACACAACACCACCCTGAAACCAGGCTGGGGGATTCGGGCGACCCTTTTGAGGGAGGGCCCCATCTCCTGGCTGGAGGAGGGGTTAGCAGAGAGAGTTAGAGAGAGAAGGTAGTTGAATGTTGAGCAGACAGGATTCCTGCAGAGGAAAGAAGGGCCCCAGGGGGCACGACTGTGGGGAAACCACCTATGGCGCCCTGCATCTACAACCAGCTGGGGAACAGTGGAGGGACCAGGTCGCAGAGGTGACCGCCCCTAACCTAGCCAAAGGACTGCAAGCCTTAACTAGTAAACCGGAGATGGCTGGGCCTGCATAGACAGTTGCCAACACCGTGCTCATTCGCTGAAAAAGTGGTCATATAGGACTAGGGGACGCGGTGATAGTCGCCCAACAGGGTTCGCGGCTCTGGACACTGAGTACGAAGACACATGGCAGGAGAGGAGTTTAGCCAGCATGGGGAGACGGCCAGAGAAGGCTCATGAAAGGTGTCTTGGAGGAGCGACCACGGGCGCATCTACCATGAGGCGACATGAAGTGTCTGCTCAGGAGGCGACCCCTGCTGGTAGACAGGGGGCGGCATCTGCAGGGGCGCCTGGTGGTAGCGCGGCCTCCTGCAGATGCTGCTCCCATCCCTATAGTCCTGGCCACTGCCGCAGCTGTGACCAAGTCAGTGGCATATCTATGGGGGCGGCTGATGAAGCATCTGCCCCGGGCACAGCAGGCAGGGGGGCACCGCTGGGCCTCCTGCTGCAGCTCCCATGGTCTCTCTCCACCGGCCGCATGTTGCGCCACCCCCGTCAGTGTAAGCCGGCTTTCTTCTCCACCTGCACAGCCGCACACTCTACTCTGTGCTGACAGGACCTGTGATGATGTCAATGGAGAGGAGGAGTCAAGGATCACATGATCAGATCCTCGGTGTATGCATGACTCCACCGTGCAGGTCATCATGGTGCTGGATGAGGTGAAGTTTATGTGTGGAGTCTGGAGGGATTTACAATGTGGATGTAGCAGAACCGAGAGTGTACGAGGTGTACTGAGCAGAACTGAGAATGTATGAGGTGTACGGAGCAGAGCCGAGAGTGTACTAGGTGTATGGAGCGGAGCCACGTGTGTACAAGGTGTACAGAGCAGAGCCGCGTGTGTACAAGGTGTATGGAGCGGAGCCGCGTGTGTACGAGGTGTACATAGCGGAGCCATGTGTGTACTAGGTGTACGGAGCCGAGCTGAGAATGTGCTAGGTGGACAGAGCAGAGCTGAGTGTGTACGAGGTGTACGGAGCAGACCTTAGAGTGTATGAGGTGTACGGAGCAGAGCCAAATGTGTACTAGGTGTACAGAGTGGAGCCAAGTGTGTACGAGGTGTACGGAGCAGAGCCAAGTGTGTATGAGGTGTACGGAGCAGAGCCAAGTGTGTACAAGGTGTACGGAGCAGAGCCGAGGGCGGCATGGCGGGGCACAATGATGTTAACACTGAGCCTCACTATGATGAGATGTGCAGAGCGGCACAGCAAATGCTGAGGAGACTGGAGCAGCGAGAAGAGAGGTGAGTATTTACTTTTTTTTTTAATCAGTGAGTACACTGGGGGGAAACTAATGTGCAATATAATATAGGAGGACAATGGGGGCCCATTATACTATATGGAGGACTATGGGGGTGCATTATACTATAAGGAAGGTTATAGGGGATGCATTATACTATATGGAAGACTGTGGGGTGCATTATACTATATGGAGGACTATGGGGGTGCATTATACTATATGGAGGTATGGAGTACTATGGGGTTGCATTATACTATATGGAGGATTATGGGGGTGCAATATACTATATGGAGGACTGTGGGGTGCATTATACTATATGGAGGACTGTGTGGGTGCATTCTTCTATATGGAGGACTGTGGGGTGCATTATACTATATGGAGGACTGTGGTGGTGCATTATTGTATATGGAGGACTGTGGGGATGCATTATTCTATATGGAGGACATTTGGGGTACATTATACAATATGGAGGACTTTTGGGATGCATTATACTATATGGAGGAGTTTAGGGGGTGTATTATACTATATGGAGGACTGTGCGGGTGTATTGTACTATATGTCATGCTTTAAGGGTGCAATATATTATACGGAGGACTGTGGGGGTGCATTATTCTATATGGAGGACTGTGGCGTGCATTATACTATATGGAGGACTGTAGGGGTGCATTATTCAGGCAGCAGTCCAGAGTTTTGTAGGCGTGTGCCAGAGGTTGGCAATCAGTGCTGCCTCCTGTACTGTAAGGATGCAGGACTGTGTCTGCCTACAGGACCACAGCTCTGCCAGTTGTCATTATGTGTCTATATGCTTGTGCCAAGCAGCCATTGCTATTAAAGATCTTTGTTCTGGATTCTTCTTCTGTGTGGTTCTTGTATGTGCATATGATGGCACAGACATCTTTGTGTGGACATCTTTTTTCCTGTTTCTGTAAACTAAAATGTCCACTTTATGCTTTTTTGTGATTAAGATTCAGCGCGATATATTATGGCGTCAGGAAATCATGACAACTGGTATCATACAAACCTTATGCGGGATATTTATTCTTAAAAACTTTAAAAACACATGAAATATGTCCACAAATGTTATCAGTTAAAATTTCTTCTGAATTCAGGGATTTTTTATCATCTGCTAAAATAAAGACAAAAATAAAAGTAAAAATATAAAAAATAAGAAAGATTTTAAAATAGCACACAGTAAAAAATATACGTGAATAGATAGATGTGTCTGATTAACCATCACATATACTTGTATTGTCACAATACTCTGTATCAATATTTATTTAAATAGGATTGTATTGATTAAATCTTTGTCTTGTTTGCCTCTGTGCGATATCAATATTATAGGTGTAAGGCTGCTTTCACATAACGATTTTTTCAGTTCCGATGCTGTCCGATAAAAATCGGACAGCATTGGACCGATTTTCGGACCCCATGTATGCCTATGGGCATCGGACCGAATCGGATGTGCACTAAATGCCATCCGATTTGGTCCGATCCGAATCTGTCCGATTTTTTTATCGGTGCAAAAATCGGAGCTTGCTCCGATTTTTGCACCGAAAATAAAATCTGACAGATTCGGATCGGACCAGATCGGATGGCATTTAGTGCACATCCGATCCGACCCGATCAACTTAGCATGGGGCCCTATGGAGCAGGGTCCGAGAAAACATGTGATGTCTCCTCGGACCGATTTTAGTGTACTGAGCATGCTCAGTACACTAAAATAGCTCCTAAAAGTAAATTAAGGGGTTAATAAAAAAAAAAAAAAACTATGCTCACCTGTCCACGAGGCCCACGTCGTCTCCCGGCATCTCCGGTGTCTCCAGGTATCTTGCCGTCTGTGCTGATAAGACCTGCCGTGATGTCACAATCACATGACTGCCAGGAACCAATAGCCGGCAGTCATGTGATTGTGACATCACGAGAGGTCCTGGCAGCACTGAGACAGAACAGCAAGATACGGAGACGCGCGGGACCGTGCAGGAGTCGTGGACAGGTGAGAAAGGAGAGGAGGAGGAGGACAAGAGGAGAGGAGGAGGACGCATAGGAGGACCGGGGGCCAAGAGGGGAGACACAGGGGATGAGAGGACCGGGGGCCAAGAGGGGAGACACAGGGGATGAGAGGACCGGGGGCCAAGAGGTGAGACACAGGACCGGGGGCCAAGAGGTGAGACACAGCACCGGGGGCCAAGAGGGGAGACACAGGACCGGGGGCCAAGAGGGGAGACACAGGACCGGGGGCCAAGAGGTGAGACACAGCACCGGGGGCCAAGAGGGGAGACACAGGACCGGGGGCCAAGAGGGGAGACACAGGACCGGGGGCCAAGAGGGGAGACACAGGACCGGGGGCCAAGAGGGGAGGACCGGGCGATAAGAGGAGAGGACAGGGGGCCAAGAGGGGAGACACAGGGGATAAAGAAGAGGACCGGGGGAGAGACTGACAGCTCTCAGGGAGCGATCTGACAGGAGGGCGGGCATCCTATTTTCTGTCGGAATCGGATGCCTATTTGGCACCCGATTCCAGGCATCAGAAAAATCCGATGCTGTCCGATTTATATCGGACAGCATCGGATTTTACAAAAATCGTAGTGTGAAAGTAGCCTAAGGACTTTATATTATCAATTACAGGAATCAAAAATATAGTTACATATATGCCTTACTAAAAGACTGTATTCTTTTAGCATACTATTGTTTTACTAACTTACCACGTTTGTGGTTATGTGTTAGTGATCTTGATCTTGGTCTTATTAGGCTTCTTAATATTACAAGCTTTTAACTAGGATGAAATGCACATGTTCAGTGTCAGTATTTATTATAAACTGATTCAATTTGTGCTCTAGTTTTGTATGTGTATATATATATATCTATTATCTTGATGTAGGGGGCTTGTGATGCACCCCCAGGCTATGGGGTATTTGGGAGCCGGGCCAGTGCTGTCTCTTTCTGGGGTATCACAGTAGTTGTAACCCGGGCCCGTGGCCTGGGATCAGTCTAAAAAGGGGGTATTTACAAGGGATGCTTTGTCGTGATGCCGCCCAGGGTATGTGGTTAGTACAACCACCGCTGCCGTATTCCTGCTGTGGACGGTGACTTGGGGCAGCGTGGATGGTAAGCCCTCCTCGGGTAGGGCTGTGGGTCCCCAGGGCAGGTGTAGTGGTGATGATGGAGGGGCCTGGTGAGGGATGGTACTGGGTAAAAGTCACTTACTTCAAAGCTGCAGCTTCTCCAGCCAATGTGCAGGGCTGACAGGCTGTGGCTCCTCAGATGGGACTTTTCTGCGACGCTGCAAGTAAACAGTCTCAGGCAAGTGTGAGCTTACTGGGTACTTTACTTGATCTTTCCACAGCAGTTTCACAGTTCACACAAGTTACACTTAAACACTTCAGCACTGCTCCGGGTTACTCAAACTGTGCAGCTCAGTAGCTTTTCTGTGTTGCTCCCTCAAAGTCCTTTCAGGCCGTTCTCTCAGTATTAACGTAGTACGTCACCCACGGGTTCGGTATGGTCGTCGCGGACTCACGGGTGAATATATTTCCCTTGTAGTCAGGGTCACCAGTCCTAGTATGACGGCTGTGTTCCTAGTCTGTGGTGGAAAGTTAGGCTGCAGTACATACAGTCTCTGCCCCACACCGGTGTGTCTCGCGATTAGGGTATAGAATCCCCGGTCACTGCTCCAGAGCCGATTCTCTGGTATCGGCCTAGCCCTCCAGTGTCCCAGGTTTAGATATTTGTGCACACCAGGCTCCTTCTTTCTGTCACTGTGCTGAGGGTTCCTCCGTGGAGCACGGGTCTATCTGGTTGCCGGGCCCTTGTCCTCCCACCTTCCTTAGCTGTGGGGTCTCTTTCAGTCTTTCCCCTTCCCGTCGCTTCCAGGCTGTGAAGTAGGCTTTCTCTCCAGGGGTCTGTGCCTCTCAGGATTCTACGTCTCCAGGGAGCCCAAAACTGTCTGGGAAGTCTCTCTCTGTTCTCTCTCCAACTCCAACTAACTCTGTCTCCTTCTGCTCCTAGGTTTTGTTTAGGTCACTCCACCCACTTTGTCAGTGTCCTCCTAAGTTCCACCCACTGTGCTACACCTGCTGCCCCTTGCCCAACCTAGAGTCCTAGACGTAGGGTCACTGTTTGTGCGGTGTGGGTGTGTTTTGCAACCACCTTGCTTACCTGGCTGCACTTCCCTCTTGTGGCCACCTGGTCACAGCAGGGGCGCCACACTTGAATATATTAATATAGAATTCCTGTCCAGGTTCACTCTTTTACAATATAAAGGTACTAAATTAAATAGTGCTATAATATCAGATAGGTATGTACTCTTGTCTTACTGACTGTGTTTAGTAATAGAAGATATTATAGTGACTCACCCAGGGCAGGGTACTCAGATCTCAGGCTCAATCTGGTGGCTGCCTGCGGCTGTGGCCCTGGTGGTCAATGAATAAGGGGAAAATATAAAATAAGATAATGTTTGTTTCGTGATGCCATCTGCAGTACCTGGTGATGCTCACCAGCGCCGCCACAGTCCTCCGGTGGTCGATGGTATTGCGGCAATGTTGGTGTAGTCCTCCGCAGGCAGGACTGGACCGCTGGGGCAGCGATTCTGTGGAAGGAATCAGTCTATGCTAGGAAAAGATGCAGCAGAGTCGACAAGTCCCTTTACCGGGTACTTTACTGGAACTCAGCAGTCATTACAGTTCACAGTGCAGTATGATGTTATCAGACAAATGGTTACAGGTGACTGCAAGTAGATTCCTGTAGGTAGACGGAACCCTCGTATATGCCTTTCTTGTTCCTATCGTTCCCTCACCTCCCAGTGGCTTTGTGAAGCCTGACTTCATGTAGAGTTTGTCTGACCTCCTGCTGTCTCTCTTTACCTCCCTTTTGCTCCCGTCGGGAAAACCTACTGTTGAATACTGCAGCTCCGGGACTCCGTGGCCTTTCATGCACAGCGGCTCGCCAGCAGCATTTGGTTCCCCTCTAATGGGTGCTTTAGGAGTCAGGGCCGTATCTGAAGATATCCCCCGTTCAACGGATTTTCTGCAGGCCGTAGAGGTTCCTGCAGGTACGGGCTCCGGTACCCAGTTTCCTACTTTGAGTGAACTCCCGCCCGAGCTTCTTTCTCCTTTCTTTCCTGTGTCTGGGATCTGTATTCCCTTTCCTTGGGTCCCTCAGCCGAGGTAACCCTCCTTCGTACCGGATGAGCCTGTCCCAGACGCTCCTTATCTGGTCCAGACCCACCGTCTATCTCACCGTCCACTAACCTCACTAGTCCCCCTGGAGGTCACTATATACCCTCCTGGGTTCCCTCCCACTGACTATTCTAGTGTGGGATGTGGGTCTTTGGTTCCACCTACTGTCCATAAATCCACTTGCAGTGGGGTGACCATACCACTTTTATGGGAGCAGTACCCCTTTTGTGGCCCCTACATAGTGGGGCGCCACAATAGCACTATTTAATATAGTACCTTTATATTTTAAAAGAGTGAACCTGGACAGGAATTCTGTATGAATATATTCAAGCCCCCTAGATCAAGAAAAAATAAATGTATATATATATATAGATATATATATATATACACATACAAAACTAGAGCACAAATTGAATCAGTTTATAATAAATACTGACACTGAACATGTGCATTTCATCCTAGTTAAAAGCTTGTAATATTATGAAGCCTAATAAGACCAAGATCAAGATCAGTAACACATAACCACAAACGTGGTAAGTTAGTAAAACAATACTATACAAATAAGAATACAGTCTTTTAGTAAGACATATATGTAACTGTAATGAGGTGTGCAATTCAGACTGTATCATAGAAATGGATATGGAAATGAACTGTGCACAGTCCGCTGCTGCCCCCTTGTGGACAAGTGCTGAATTGACTGCAGAGAAAAAAACATTGATTACTGATCCCTTCCCACAACAGCCTTGTGCTCAGGAGCAGAAAGGGCGGGAAGTCAGTCTAGGTCCAGAGCTGAACCAGAGAAGATCTGCCTGCGGATGTCTGTTCAAAGTGGACTACTTTGCTACACCTTGCCGGAAAAATCATCCCGCAGAAGCCCCTGTGACTGATCCTGGGCCACTGGACTTTGGTGCTGTGACTCTGGCCGCTCTGCAAAACCTTGCCCGCCGAGCACCCAGAGTGCATGTGCAGGGGCCGTGACCGACATAAGGGAGACTTCTGTGCTGTTGTGATCTCCCTTCTGCTGCTGATCGGTGTGGACAAAGAGAGAGACTAACAAAAATTCTGTTACCTGCGGAAGGAGACCAAAGAAGAAGACTGAGGAGACCCCCAGGCCTGCTACGTGGGAGCGACATCTTCTTCTGTGATAAACTGGTACGTGATTTTAGGGAAAGTTAGGGAAAGATACCTTCATTGTTGTGTTTTTTCTTGCTGCGTACCCGGCAGAAGTGAAGATCCAGAGACTCTAATATATACAAGTGCGCATATAGTTCGGTTGACTGTGATATAAATATGTTTTACAGTAAAGAAACGTTATTACCGGTTAAATCTGAGTATGGAGATTCTGTTGAGAAAGATCATACACACACACCCGCGGCCTTACCACCGGTCGCTACATAACTACGGTATATATTATCAATTACAGGAATCAAAGATAAAGACCTTACACCTATAATATTGATATCGGACAGAGGCGAACAAGACAAGATTTAATCAATACAATCCTATTTAAATAAATATTGATACAGAGTATTGTGACAATACAAGTATATGTGATGGTGGTTAATCAGACACATCTATCTATTCACGTATATTTTTTACTGTGTGCTATTTTAAAATCTTTCTTATTTTTTATATTTTTAATTATATTTTTGTCTTTATTAACATAAAGTGTAATTTTAGCAGATGATAAAAAATCCCTGAATTCAGAAGAAATTTTAACTGATAACATTTGTGGACATATTTCATGTGTTTTTACAGTTTTTAAGAATAATTATCCCGCATAAGGGTTGTATGATACCAGTTGTCATGATTTCCTGACACCATAATATATTGCGCTGCACCTTCATCACAAAAAAGCATAAAGTATTTAAATAAGGGGGTGGTTAGCACGGCACTACCCCTAGGTTTACAGCAGCAATTAATTTAGCTATAATAAGGTTTTATATCGAAGTACTAGCTCCAGTACCCTAACAGAAATAAAATGTCCACTATTTTGGTCATTTTTACAGGATAAATATAAATTTGTATGAACCAGATTTATTTTAGCGGGGGGGGAGGGGTGGCGTTTTGCAGTTCACCTCAGGCAGCAGAGAGGCTAGGTTCACCCCTGGGGGCGACCCTAATCACCTGGTGACTAACCTGGCTGCGCTTTGGAGGAGCACACCACTCGGCTGGGTGAACGTGACTAATCATGAAGTGAAGGTAAAGAATTGCACGATTGTGTTTGCCTCCTTCTTTTTTGCTCTGCAATCATCTACATTGCCACCACCCCGACTGACTAACATTTCCATCTGCCTTGGGGCCCTGCTCTACCTGTGGGGAGCGATACCACCAAGGCTGCCTCTCCATCGGCCCCTGAGGTCTCACAGCAGCACTGTGCACCCTGACCAGACTAACCACAAGTGGGGTCACAAACCTATCCCCTGTAAATAATTCCCTCCTTTTCTGCACACCCAGGGTCACAGAGCCGGGGTCACCAACACCGTGACCTCCCACCTACCTGACCGGCCCGGTTCCGAGTACCCCACCGCCCTGCCGGGCATCGCAATTGGCGTTAAGAACAGGATTCAGACCCTCCTTAACATCCGGTTCCATGCGCCTAAGAACTGTGTGTGAACTGTGCAAAGAGAACTGTGTAATGGCGACCACCATGCCACGATGATACGCGCTGGTAAGTGGGAGGGTCTGATCCGCCCATCGTGGGACTAGCTGACTGGTGGCACAAAACGAAATGCACGCACCCTGTCATGAGAGTGAGTCAAGGGGGCATGTCAGTCAACTCTAAGCCTCCACCTCCGGATGTGACAAAAGATAGAGAGACAACCCAATGGAAGTGAAGGAGAGACTGAAAAAGCCCTGACGTGAAGCAGGTGAGCATCAGAGACCAGCCGATGAGAGCAAAGGAGCCCAGAAACTGCAAGGAAAGGGGCGTGATGGCTGGTCGGGAAAGCGAGATCCCACGACTGTGGGTCCCAAGACTGAGTTACCGGGGCAGTTGTGGATATCCCAGGAGCCACTGCCCGTGATGGAGGCAGGTCTCCTGGAGGCAGAGGACAACAAGCTGGGATGACAGCTCTTGGAGATGCAGATGGCCACTTTGGGGAAGTGGCGTAAAGTACTCCGGGAGAAGGCCGAGCAACAGCCACCCTCCCGGGATGCTGAACATGTGCTCCAGGAGAAGACTGATGACTAGCGCTACAGTAATCTCGCCAGTATCAACTGCACTGTTGGGTTCTGTAGACGCCCGGCCAGCAAATAGCCTTGACCAGGTTGTTGCACTGATAGATTGGGAGAGTGGAGTGGGACTTGTTAGAAGTAGTTCCCAAGAAGGAGTACCTCCGCCAACAACAGGAGAAGAGGGAGGAGGAGGAGAGGAAGGCCCAGACCGTGTGAGAAAGAGAGCGACGTGCTGAGTTGGAAAGGAAGAGCAAAGTTCGCAAAGCCCCGGCTGCAGAACCTACGGAGCGCAAAATAAGTTGTTATAACCTTTAATATCCACAAGGGCTCTGAATTCATAAAGGAACCCCACCTGGTGAGTCATGTATTCGTGAACTGTAGAGATGTCGAAAGGTCATCTACCTCAGGGGTCCCCAGGTCGTGACTTATTTGAAGGAGAGTGGGTTGAGTACGAGCGGCACTACAGTTCCTGAGGGTGCTTTGCTGTCAGAGTCATAAAGATGATTGAGTCGCATATTTCAGGTCAAGCAACATTTAAAGTTACTTCAGTCCCGGCCATGGTGACACCTCCAAGTACGCCGCCCGCTGCCGTGAGATGTGATTACACCGTGATTGACAAGTTTGACTTGGATATAGGAACTCTACCTCCAGATGAACCATCAGGAGGACAGATGGAGTGAGTAGGAAGGGGCGCTCAATGGCAGTCACCTCGCTGACCCACCTTCGGGAGAGGAATCTTGTAGAGCGGAGAAGGATTGTGGAAGGATGCAGATCTTACCAGGTTGAGGAGGTTGCAAACTTGCTAACATGTAAATAGTTATATAGAAATGTTGAATCTTAAATATTTTCTATCTGGTTAGGTATTGCTTGCACTTGTTTGATAATGTTTTAAGTTAACCGGCTAGGCAGTTATAGTTAAATTTATATGTGAATTTTTGCAAATGGACAATTTGATCATAGGACGATGATGTGATCTGAACTATAATGTAAATAGTTAGTGTGGTGCCCCGCAACGAGTGCGTCACAAGAGGGTATTGCAGCCATAAATGCAGCCGCAATATTCTCTGACACAGCAGTGACCTGGTTAACTTAGAAATCCAACCTTACATGCATCACCTAGAACAGAGGACCAATCCTAGGTCCTGGTGGGCGGAGTGCTAGGGTAGTGTGTAGGAGAACAGACAGAATAGTCTAGAACTCGGAGAGAAAGGGTCTAGAACTTGAACTTGGAGTAGGAGCGGGGGCTCCGCACCCCGTGCAGCCCTCGGGCCGTCACCGGTCGGGTGTCAGCACCTGAGGCCTTACCAACCGGGAATGGGCATTATTCACACGGGTTCCCAAAAGACTCCCGTGCCCAGAACCTCACAGCCGGTTCACTGGTACCGAAGCTGGCAGCAGTTCACCTCTGCTACGCAAACCAGAAACGTGGAGGAGCAGCTTTACAGGAGCACCCCACCACCAGCCAACTTCCAGTCGTCTAACCAGCGGTGTACCCACTGAGGGATCCAAGGCTCCCCAAAACATCCAGAACGTACATCTTGGATAGGGCATTGAAGCAGCCTCCCCGTACCCGATCTGGTATTCCTGGGCGACATGGACAATCACTTAGCTAGAATGGAGAGACACTGCGGATTTCTAAGGGACATCATCACTGCTGAGTCCACCCGGTCTACTACCCGTAAGCTGTATACCATGTACTGCCTGCTGGTTACAGTAAAGACCCGTTGCAGAGACTTTATGTGTCCGTGCTTCCTTATGAACTGTCCGTCCGCACTACAAGGTAACCGCAGCTGCCGCACAACATCTTAAGCAGCTCCAGCCTCCGGGGATCACCGCTCAGCCTGTGGGGAGCGTAACATCTTGCTGCTGTCCATCCCCGGAGGTTCCGCAGCGTCGGTAGTCCTTACCGAAAATACTCATAGGTGGCGTCACGAATAAATTAAAACCCCTTTAATCTGTTCCCACAAGACGTCTTCACTTTTGATCTGCACTACACCGGGCCCCACTACCGGCAGGCGCGGTCCACCCGTGACAAGGAGGAAGGAAGCATCGCCTGTCTAAACCGGAGTCCCGGCCACTATGACCCCAGAGACTACATCAAGAGGATACTTGATCCCTTGTTGTAGTCTCTGTTGTTATAGTGATGGTGCACTGTATGGGAAATCATTGCCATACAGTGCACCATCACTGTGAAAAATCCAAATCTCAGAGATCACATGATCTCTGAGGCTTGGGTCACCATGGTGATCGGCTCATTGCCAATCATCGCTGGGTAGAGGTAAGTGACCGTGCACTCCCTCTCCCCAGACTCTAAGGGCTGTGATCGTAAAATCACAGCACTTAGTGGGTGACACAGCGCCAGAAGCATGACGGCGGTGCAGGGCACTGCCGCCTGCTTCCGCCCACTGCTTCTCTGCAGCCTGATGTCCCTGCATGGATATCGGGCTGCAGAGAACGATCTGACAGTGGAGCATAGCGGATTGCTGTCCTGCTGTCAGATCCTTCTCTTCAGCCCGATCTCCTTGCAGGGACATCAGGCTGCAGAGAAGCAGCGGGCAGAAGCAGGCAGCGGGCGGGCACAAAGCCCTGCACCGCCACCATTATGCTTCAGCTGACGGGGAGTGATCATCAGATCACTCCCCATCAGCGTGGAGGAGATGATCCCTGCCCCCTCCAACATAACAAAAATTTAAAACATTTTGCAGTCTTTGGCATAGAAAAAGTTTTTCCATCACTGATGTTTTCTCCTGACAAGAGAAACATTCTGGATATTTTTATTGGGTACACGATCTCCCTCTGGTTTAACCTGTTAACGACGGCCTTACGTCTAGAGACGTCAGAAAAAAAGGGTACTTATGCCTAGCCGACGTCTGTAGACGTAAGCCAGGAATAAGCCCTGGTGCGCTGCCCCTGGAGCTAAAATCTCTGGGGTTTCAGTTACCGGGGGTAGCTGAGACCCTAGAGATTAGGAATCGGCTGGTGTTTTACCGGAACCAGTAATGTGATGACCGGTAAGCACCATTAACCGATCATCACATTACAAAAAGTGAAAGTGCCTATAAAAAATGCTTTCACTCTAATCCGACATGAAAAGACATGTCGGATCAGGGTGAGACATTAACCCCTGACTGTCTGAAGACCCCCTGTACCAGGGATCTTCCTCTCACCCCACCTCCCCGATCTACCTCAAAATGGCGGTGGCGGCCGGTAAAACCCGCCGCTGCATCTCCATGCGATTTGACATGTCATACATGTCAGATCGCATGGAAATTACACTAATGGTGCCCCTGTCCCTTATGATGACCCTCAGTCCCCTCCGGTACCCCCCACCACCTGCTGTCCTCCAGCCCCGGCTCCTCCGTCCTCCCTCCTCCCTGCACTGGCGTCTGCTGTGTGTGCTGCTGTGAAGAATCGATCTATTCAATCTGACATGTCAAACGTCAGATTAAATAGATCGATATTAGTGATGGCCTCCCCAAGGGACAACCAAAGTGCCCCCTGCGTCATCTGGCCCCCCTGCCCCCCCGGCACCGGTACGGTGGTGGCGGTACCGGCACCGCCGATCGTCACCTCTCTCCCTGAGAGGATCCTGTGTCCTCCGGTGCTCCCCCTGGCCCCCCCGGGCCACCTCAGGTCCCACCAGCCCACCTTCTACCTGAATAAAATGGAGGGATCCCCTGCGGCCCCCTTCTCTTCTTCACAAAATGGCCCTGCACATGCGCAGTGTGCCAGGGGAAATTCTGCCCTCTGCACCTAGCAACAACAACAAAAAAATCTGATTGGTTGCAGTGATTTGAATTGTATGATAGACCCTATCACACAGTTCAAATCCCCATTTATTAGTAAACTAGCTGTAGTACCCGGCTACGCCCGGGTTAATAAATAACTGATGTTAGCTATAACAAAATAGAATTTGAATATGTCATATTAATGACCTGTAAGAAAATAGAAGCTGAGCTGTGATTGGTTGCTATAGGCAGCCTAATAAATCTCCAGCCAACAGTAAACCCTTCCCCCGGCCGGGAAGTATATGTTACCTCACACATACACATAATAGACAGATCATGTGATTGACATCTGCCTTAATTCCCTATATGGCACATGAGTTGCACATTGGCTGTTTTTAATCAGATGTTTATATTTGGAAATTAAAGATAGCAGACGTATGAGGCGAGTTGTGTGAGGTGATTTGTGCACATCTGTGTCTGTCTGTGTGGTGTGTGTGTCCCTGGTGTGTGTGTGTATGTGTGTGTCCCTGTGGGGTGAGTGCATGTGTCCCTATAGGGTGTGTATGTCCCTGTGGGGGGGGGGGTCTGTGTGGTGTGTTTCTGTTGTGTGTGTCTTTTTGTGATGTGTGTGTGTTCCTGTGGGGTGAGTGCATGTGTCCCTATAGGGAGTGTATGTGTGTGTGTCACTGTGGGGGGGGGGTGTCTGTGTGGGGTGTGTGTGTCTCTGTGTTGTGTGTCTCTCTTTGTGGTGTGTGTGTGTGTGTGTGTGTCCCTGTGGGGTGAGTGCATGTGTCCCTATAGGGTGTGTATGTGTTTGTGTCCCTGTGGGGGAAGTCTGTGTGGTGGGGGGGTCTCTTTGTGGTGTGTGTGTGTGTCCCTGTGGGGTGAGTGCATGTGTCCCTATAGGGTGTGTATGTGTGAGTGTCCCTGTGGGGGGGGGTCTGTGTGGTGGGGGGGTGTCTCTTTGTGGTGTGTGTGTGTCCCTGTGGGGTGAGTGCATGTGTCCCTATAGGGTGTGTGTGTGTGTCCCTGTGGGGTGAGTGCATGTGTTGCTATAGGGTGTGTGTGTGTCCCCGTGGGGGGGTGTGTGTGTGTGTCTCTGTGTTGTGTGTGTCTCTTTGTTGTGTGTGTGTGTTTGTTCGGGTGCGTGGTGAGTATCCAATATTGGGGCTGCACCTTAGCGACTATACACTTGCTGTTACTCTTTGTGGGCGTGTGGTGTGTATACATGTCCCCGTGCGTGGTGAATATCTCATGTTGGGGCCCCACCTTAGTGACTATATGCTGGTGTATGCTGTTAGTCTTTGGCGCTATCATTAAGCCCCTCTCATTCACAACTGTCAATTGGTAACTGTCACTTTTTCCCCATTATGTAGATAGGGGCAAAATTGTTTGGTGAATTGGAATGTGCGGGGTTAAAATTTCGCCTCACAACATAGCCTATGACGCTCCCGGGGTCCAGACGTGTGACTGTGCAAAATTTTGTGGCTATAGCTGACAGCTGTCGATTTTCCTCCAACACTTTTCCATTCACTTTTTCCCTATTATGTAGATAGGGGCAAAATTGTTTGGTGAACTGGAACGCGCGGGGTTAAAGTTTCGCCTCACAACATAGCCTATGATGCTCTCGGGGTCCAGACATGTGACTGTGCAAAATTTTGTGGCTGTAGTTGCGACGGTGTAGATGCCAATCCCGGACATACATACATATATACATACATACATACACACATACATACACACACACATTCAGCTTTATATATTAGATATGGCAGCACTTGGGTCTGCTTCTCTCCTCTCTCCTTTGTAGTACTTTTTGGAGAGAAGAGAGAGACAGACTACTTGCTGCCATCTGTGAAGATAGAATTAATTTTGAGACTTATTCTTTATCAATTTATTTAGCTAGGGTTAGGGCTAGAGTTAGGGTTCAAAACCAGGGTTAGGGAAAAAAATCATTCCCTTCGTCATTCCCCCTCCATCACTCCCCTAACCAAATCATTTTTTTTACTTTATTCTTTATCAATCCTTTACTTAGCTAGGGTTAGGGTTCAAAACAAGGGTTAGGGTAAAAAAAAAATCATCCCCTCTGTCATTCCCCCTCCATCACTCCCCTAATCAAATATTTTTGTTCGCAAAATAAAAAAATGGCCTGCAGAATGTTTACTGCTGAGCAAGCATACGTGTTACTTGCCTCTGGTACCTCCGGGTTGGAGACTGAAACGGCCTCTGAAGCTGAGATGTCCTCAGAGGACAACGACGACTCGGTTTCCTCTAGGGGGTCCCCCACCCCGCCAGTCGTCCCTTCTATTTTTTTTTTTATTAATCCAATAAATTTTTATTGACAGATTTGAGAGCAAGCACATGAAAAAGAAAAAACATCTGACCAAGGGTCACAAGAACAAAATGTTACCAACATAATGTTACACACAGAAGGCAAAACATACGCCTAATGTAACCTAATAGGGAGGTGCGGAGGAATAGGGGAGGACAAGAGTAGAAAAATAGATAGAAGAAAGGCATCAGAAAAGGCAAGAAAGAGGAGAGGTGAGGTGAGGTGAGGTGGGGGGGGGGGGAGAGAAGGAAGAGAGGAGGAGATCAGCAAACTCCACTTTTAGTTCTGAATATAAAAGCAATGTGCGAGAAAAACCTTTCACAAATAAGGCCCAGACAGCAATTGTAAGATGGTCACCAAATAGGAACTGCCAGAGGGTTGAAGGCCCAACCCGACCATATATCAATCACCCTATTCCTCCATTTAGAGTCTAACGAAAGCCAATACTCATGATGGAAAGTTGAGTTGAGCCTATCTGCCACTTCTTGAAGAGTGGGGGGACATGGTGACTTTCACTTAGCAGCTCGAGGCTGTAAGAACAATAGAGACAATGGGTTGGAATTCCCTATGTAGCCCATCCACACCAATGTTTAGGACAGCTAGTTGCAGGGTAAGGAGAATCTCCAGACCTGTCATCGTGTGCAGGAGCTGGGAAATAACTGCCCAGAATGGTCTCAATTTAGTGCAGAACCACATGTGGGAGAGCGTGCCCCTCTCCCCACACTGCCTTCAACACAAATGAGAAGCATCCGGTGTGAAGTGGGCCAAACGGGAAGGAGGGAGATACCACCTAAGCTGAATCTTTTTCAAGGTCTCTTGGTGACTAATGCATTTGGTAGACGACGCTACAGCTTTTAGACTTGCACTCCACTCCTCCGACGAAGCCCGAAACGACAGGTCCTCCTCCCATTTGATCATGTAAGACGGATGGGACATAAATGCTAGTTTGTTAAGTTCCCTATGGATCAACAATAATCCTTTATAATTTTGTGGATCAGAGAGAAGAAATTTCTGAAATGCGGAAGGACATGTGGGAATTGTGGGCATTCGCAGTTTATCAATCGAATGAAGGAAATGCTTTTTCTGCATGTACTGAAGGAATCGCTTATGTAGCTCTGGAAATTTCTCACAAAGTGAGTCAAACGGAGGAAAGGAGCCGTCCCACATCAAGTCTCCCAAAACATGCAGACCAACATTCCGCCACGGCCGTAAACTCAACCCTGAAATATGGAACTGGGGTGCCTCCAGGCCGATAACCCAGGTCGGAATCACACCGCGGCCAGTCGTCCCTTCTGATGCGGCAGAGGCACGACCCAGCTCTGCAGCTCCCCGTCCTCTGTGGCAGCCCGACCCATCCTATTTCCCACAAAATGGGGTCACTTGTGGGGAGTTTTTGCTGTTTAGGTACCCCAGGGATCCAAGAAGTGAAAGATAGTATCTGTCATCTATTTCAGCCAAATTTGCTTTCCAAAATTCAAATAGCGCTCCGCCAGTTCTGAGTCCTGCTGTTTGTCCAAACAGAACTTTTTGACTACATGTGGGGTATCGTTGCATTCAGGAGAAAGATGGTATCTGTCATCTATTTCAGCCAAATTTGCTTTCTAAAATTCAAATAGCGCTCTGTTCTTTCTGAGTCCTGTTGTTTGGGCAAATAGCAGTTTCTGACCACATGTGGGGTATCGTTGCATTCAGGAGAGACATGGTAACAAATTTTGGCATCCAATTTGTCCTGCTGTCCCTTGTAAAAGTCAATAAATTGAGGCTAAAGCAACATTTGTAGGTAAAATATAAATGTATTTATTTTTTCATTCCACTTTGCATTCAGTCCTGTAAAGCACCTGAAGGGTTAATAAATTTTTGAATGTGGTTTTGAGTATCTTGAGGGGTGCAGTTTCGGGAATGGTGTCACTTTTGGGTGTTTTCTGTCATGTAATCCCTCAAAGGGACTTCAAATGTGATGTGGTCACTAAAAAAATGGTTTTGTAAATTTTGCTTAAAAATGAGAAATTGCTGATGAACTTTGAACCCTTATAATTTCCTAACCAATTTTTTTTTTCCAAAATTGCGCTGATGTAAAGTAGACATGTGGAAAATATTATTTATTAACTATTTTGTGTCACATAACTCTCTGGTTTAACTGAATAAAAATTCAAAATATGAAAATTGCGAAATTTTATAAAGTTTTGCCAAATTTTTAATTTTTTCACAAATAAATGCAAAAATGATCAACCTAAATTTACCACTAACATGAAGGCCAATATGTCACGAAAAAACAATCTCAAAATCGCTAGGATCCGTTGAAGCGTTCCAGAGTTATTACATCAGAAAGGGACATTGGTCAGAATTACAAAAAAAACTCTGGTCATTAAAGGGAACCAACCACCTAAAAATAGCTATCTAACTTATAAATATCTGTCCCTGGAGCCTTAAATTACTATTCTAACCATCCCTCACTGACTAAATCTACCTAACTAGATGCACAATAAATCACTTTTTATGCTTACCAAATCCTTGTCTGATGGGTGTTCCTCCACGGTCTTTGACCGATAGGCGGGTCTCCTCGCCGCGCTCGCCTTGCTGCTGTCCATCTCATTTCCAGGAGGATTCAAATTACCCGCCCATTGCGTCCTCGTAATGAGCGGGTCACGTGCTGCAGGCCTCGCGTCACTTCCGCCCGCCGCGTCGCTGGGTATATGATGCGCCCAGGCCGGCTTCAGCATGCTATCTGCGCATGCTCTAAAGCCAGCCTGGGTGTACCAGTGACACGGCGGGCGGAAGTGACGCGGGGCCTGCAGCACGTGACCCGCTCATTACGAGGACGCAATGGGCGGGTAATTTGAATCCTCATGGAAGAAGATGGACAGCAGCGAGGCGGGTGCGAGCGCGACGAGGAGACCCGCCTATCGGTCAAAGACCCTGGAGGAACGCCCATCAGACAAGGATTTGGTAAGTATAAAAAGTGATTTATTGTGCATGTAGTTAGGTAGATTTAGTCAGTCAGGGATGGTTAGAATAGCAATTTTAGGCTCCAGGGACAGATATTTATAGGTTAGATAGGGATTTTTAGGTGGTTGTTCCCTTTAAGGTGGAAATTGGCTCCGTCACTAAGGGGTTAAATTTGAGAAGGGATGTTATGTTTCATTATTAATTTTTTTATATGTATACTTGAAACATATTCACTTATTACATTGTTCAGCTACCTTTTATTACAAAAATCCTCTTTAATTTTCCACTAGTTTTTATGGTACATTGTTTTTATTATTTTTTCATTGTGTCTAATCTTTATTTTATTTGTATCTTTGATATTACTTGTTGCTTTTCTGTATTGTTTTAATTGCACTTGTTTCTTTCTTCTTCTCTGTGCACTATGCACTCTTGACCATGATATTCCAGATCCCCTAACACGCCCCCTTATTCAAAGACCTATTCACACTTGATTAAGTGTAGCTGATATTTTTTTTTTATTTTGGGCATAAATTGGGGGTCTGGTCTCTGTGGTGTAGGCTTGATAAAGGACATAGTTCTTGTCCAAAATGCGTTGCCTGCGGCGCAGGCTTCTGTCAATGCCCGGTGTTTGCCTGTTTTGCCCTGCCACTTTTATGGGAATCTTGACTTTATTAATAAAATTCACCGAAGCATTTCAGAAGCTGGACTCCTCTCATTTCCTGTTGTCCCTGGACGCTGTCCGTGCACGCTGCATTGTGTGGGTGAGCTGGCTCAATCTCTGCATTGTTTCTAATGTGATCGAAATGGCTGCAAGGGGCTGTCGTAATTCACATAAAAACGTTTGTTATTTTTAATCCATCACAGGGTTATAGGAGCAGGGAGGGCAGGGGTGCAGGGTCGGACAACAGTCAGCTGCTTCATGAGATCAGCGCTTCAACAGGTCCACTCCTGATCGCATGAAACAGCCGACTGTTGTCCGACCCTGCACCCCTTCTCTCCCTGCACCTATAACCCTGTGATGGCTAAAAATCACATACAGCAACTTGGTGAGTGCTGCTCATTTTCCCTTTTTTATACATAATCGACTTGTGCTAGAGCAGAGCAACACCGAAGCCTAATTGTTGCAGTCCTCATTGAGGAGCTGATTAGCCCACACCTGGAATCAGTCGGTTTTTCACTCTCTTTTTTCTAAATCAAACGTTTGTTATACTTGCATTTATTTTTTTAGAAATCCCCCTCAAATGGTCCTATACACTAATAGTGTCTTATAATTAGCATCATATAGTAATTCTGGCCAATATGTTGTAGGCATGCCCTATCTTGTAGTTACATTCAACATCCTAGTCCTTATCCTTGTCCTCATTTTGTAGTAATGTCTCCATCCTGGTTCCTTTCTTGTAGTTGTTTACCTCATTCTGGCCCAGATTATCATCCTTGACTTGTATTAATGGCCTTTATCCTCATCCTCATCTTGAAGTAATGTCCCTATCCTGATCCCTACCTTGTAATAATGTGCCTCATCCTGGTCCCTTTTTTGTAGTAATGTCCCCCATTCTGGACTCCCTTTTGTAATAATGTCCTTGCTGGTCCCCATCTTCGTCTTCACCTTCTAGTAATGCCTACATCCTTGACCTCCTTGTGGTAATGTCCCCATCCTGGTCCCCCTCTTGTAGTAATCTGCCTCATCCTAGTCCATACCTTGTAGTAATGTGCCCCATCCTGGCCCTCATCTTGTACTAATATCCCTATTCTGGCCCTCATCTTATAGTAATGTACCTCATCCTGGTCCCCCTCTTATAGTAATGTCCTCATCTTGGTCCTATCTTGTAGCAATGTTCCCTATCCTGGTCCCCATCTTGCAGTAATGTCCCCTATTATGAAGCTCTTTACATACACATAAAAAATAAAGATTTTTCTCACCTGTCGTCAGTTTCCTGGGCAACCTCTTTTCTTCGCAGCGGTGGTGGAACATGGCGGTGATGTCATACATTGCTGCACCATCATGCCACATCAGGTGTTGGCCTCCAATTGGCCAGCGGCTGGTATTGGTATTGCACATTCATTAAAATGAAGCACTGATGTCAGCAGGGGCATACGGTGTCTGTGGGCTGCATGCCGCCCACCTGCTTTGTGATTCAGACCTCTCTCTAGACACTTTATGAGGTTTTTTTTTCCTTCTTTGCATTGTTTTTAAACTTCTTGGCACCTTGTCTCTGAACTGGTGCCCACAACTGAACTGTATATTCTAGATAAGGCCACAGTTCTGCTTTGTAAAGTGGTAAATGTACCTGTCCCATAAACCCATGCCTATTTTCATACATGACAGTATCCTGTAGAACCAGCTAATTGACATTTCATGCTTTAATTTATTCTGTGATCGACTAGTGAATCCAAATTTCTCTCAACTTTTTATTTTATTCCCCTTATGACTTATAATTATTAGTAGCCATTAATTTTGGCATAAATTGCTATGCTATGACATTGCACTAACTATGTCCCAGCAAATCAAAGCAGACAAAAAATCCCGGTCTACAACATCAGCATAAAATTCTCCCTAAAATCATAGGTGGGATTGTTTTGACCCCGTTTTTAGAAGTATGGGTAAGGGGCAACATTTTTAAATGCATGCTTATTGCTAAGTGACTTGACCTACCGTAATTAAACCAGCAACTTTATATATTTAAGAAACAAAATATAGGTTTGCTTGATTCTCCTTTAATCATTCACCATTATATCATCAAGAATTTATTTTAACATCATTTAATAACCAAATTCTTAGCTTGCCAATAGGATTTGTCTATTCACAACTTGACACAGCTAACACTGATTCGACAATGTTACACTGTACAAAAAACACACTTTATTGACAAGAAGAATACTAAGGTCAAAGAAAGTGATTCCTCAAACAGTACCAAAGCTGCAATGGCTCATACATGCTGGGGTTTTTGGACTGGTTGAAGCCCGCCAATTGCCTTTGCTTTATTCCTAGTTGTCAATTTATTCATTTCCATGAGAATTTAAAAGGGATCCGAGAAACAGAGTGAAAAGACAACCCAGCATTGTTATTTAATGGAGAACATAAAACATACATGTTCGGAGAATTGTGTTATGAAAGCATGCAAATGCATATTATACAAGATCACGGTGTCTTTACAAATGACTTTGACAGTACAGTCATACAGCTATAGTTAGATTATTCTTCAATTACGTCATTACTCTTTTCAAGGTCTAATGGAGCACTGACTGCATTTGGCTCAATGTCGTTCTTTTTGAAGTAAGGTAAAATGTTATTGGTAAAGAATGTTTCCAGTGTGACCTCTGTTTGTTTCCAAAAATCATAGTCAAAATACACAGGCAGAATAGCAGTCTCCTTCCGTGTGTGGACCACTATCTCTGCATATGACGTGTCAGCGACAGCCATATGACACTGCATTTGAGTGTAGTAGGCATGGTCCATTTGTAGGGTGTAAGATGTCCCATTCCACCTCAAGCAGAAGGAGCGATGTTTGCTGGCCTGTCGTAGTGTACAATCAGGATGCTTGTCCAAACACTTCACGACAAGGGGCCAGCTCTTATTATCCTTCCGGTCTATTGCTGTTCTGCTGGAACATGCTAGCCAATATTTCTCTTTATGGTGAAGCACATCATACTCTTTTACTTCTAATCTTTGTTTGTGTTGTTCTAAGTTCATCTTCTTGTAGTTATGAATGGCTTCTTCCTCCATTTTCTGGATCCATTCACTTCTGTTCCTCAATTTCCAATCTCCCGAGCACAGCATAGCTCTTATCTGTGATACAGGCATAAGCTCATTTGTGTTCTTAGCAAAGCGACTGTGAATAATCTCATGTACAGAGGAAGCCATTATACAGTTTTTACACTCATTGATGGACAGAGATTTTCTCCTACGATGGTGAGGATGCGGTCTACGTTGGAAGGGTTGAAGGAAGGCCCAATGATCTTTGGAGCTAAGGGACACTTGCCCAAAAGTCTTTGGTTTGGCAGTTTTCTTTTTGACATTTATATTCATATAAATCAAAGCATAATCTTTACTACTGAATCTTAGAGAGGGCAGCTTTTGTTTTTTTATCTTTCTGTGGGACACATTTATACTTGGAATCAGACAACACCTGAACTGTATCAGTATTGCTTTCTGTATGCTTTCTGGAGAATTTAGTTTGATCAAGTGCGAGAGACACATCCTGAGGACACAAAAGGTGTTCAAAGTTAATCTGGATCGGCCGTGTGAACTTGGTCATGTGCACCAGATGGGATATGTAGTATGTGTATGATTTCTTCTTATTTTTTGGAGAAATGTTCTTTCTTTTACGTTTTTTTGTTATCTGTGTTGTTGAAGCTGGGGCTTTGATCATAGAAGATGAATGGCTTGCAATTATGGAGGACTGTGGCTTGATGAACACAGCAGATTTCTTCACTTTACTTGAAATTAATTTTTTCTTAGCGATTGCATTAGAATTTTCCTCCAAAGGAACAGATTTATGTTTTGCTTTTCTGGCACGCTTCTTCTGTTTTTTCTTTTTGACTGGATCAGAACTACCCTGAATGTCTATAACATATTGTTTTGCAGATTGTAAAAGTAAAATGTCTTGAGCAGATAAATCCGTACTGTCCTTGGAAGCTTTTTTCTTCTTGGTATTGGGGTTTTTTGTAGCACCGCTGCCTTGCATAGGTTTATCTGCCTCCTTTGCATTGAGAATTTTGTTGCAAGACATATTGGAAATTATTGAAGGGCTATTACTTTGAATATGTAGAGCCATGGTACTCTCATAAATCAAATCTGAATCATCATTTTGCTGTTGATCTGTGTTTTTTGCATTAACAGGAAATGTCTTCATTGTGGATGGTGCAGGATAGCTTGGTAGTGAAGAAGAATGCTTTACTTGATTTAAAGATGATGTATTTATGGACATTGGATCCATTTGCATCATATTCTGATATAAAGTGCCTGTTGAAATGCAATATACATGCCCTGTTGCTGGGCATTGTAAGTACATTCTATTTGCATTTAGTTGATCTGTCGGAAAATGCATAAATAGATACGATTTATCCAAAATTGGAAACATTGGAGCTACCAAGCGATGCATGATCAGTAGACTGAGATCATTAGATTGACTGGACTCACAATGATGTTAGCACCGAAATGGATCGCTATACATAAACAGATGTTCCCATTCTAGTTTTGTCAAGACTGAAGAGAAGACCTGGGGATGAAACACAATTACAAATGTTGTTATTTTCTCATTTTATATAATTAACTAAAAACAAAAAGATAACAGTATTGCCAATTATCCTACAAGAACGACACACTTACATAATTTGTATATTACTAAAAATATGTCACATTTTAGTTCTCCAAATCTCCTGCTTTTCTTCATACAGCCAAAAAGGTCTAATTGTAAGCAGCTACCACAATATATATCTATACTCTCTCTCCCTCCCCGCCATACTCCGAAGGAAACGCTTTATAATATTTCCCTCCATGTATGTAAGTCATTACTTAAGCGGACCGAGGAGTCTGTCACTGTGTCCTAACATCTACTCCGAGCTGGTCCTCACAACCTCCTCTATGTGTCAGCCGCCTCCTCTTCTCTTTTTGACCCCTCCTCTTCAGCACCTGCACATCTTTGTTCACGCAGGCGCACAGAGCTCACCCAGAATGCAGAGAGACCGGCTGTCATCACTGCACCTGTGTGAAGCACAGGCACCAAAACCCGCCCTGTTATGTTCTGGTGTATGTGACACTTCACACAGACGCACAGAGCTCAGCCGTAGTGCGGGGAGACCGGCTGTCATCACTGCGCCTGCATGAAGTGTCACATACAGCAGAACATAACAGGGCGGGTTCTGGTGCCTGCACTTTACGCAGGCGCAATGATGACAGCCGGTCTTCCCGCACTCTGGATGAGCTCTATACGCCTGCATGGACAAAGGTGAATCTGCGCAGATGCCAAATAGGAGGGGGCAAAGAGAAGAGAAGGCGGCTGACACATAGAGGAGGCGGAGCGGACTGGCCCGGCAGCGATGTTAGGACACAGTGACCAGACTTTTCGGACCGCCTAAGTAATGATTTACATACATGGCGGGAAACAATATAAAGTGTTTTTTTCGGTGTACAGGGGGGAGAGAGAGTATAGACACCTTCACAGAATGCAGCATAGATGCTGCTGAAGGTGCTGCTTTCAGTTTGTAAAGCACTCGGAGGTGACAGGTTCACTTTTATTCTACTCAATATTAAATGATAATATTAATATAAAATAATATTAGTAAATAATGTTAATATTAATCAGAATTAATTTCAGCCTACTGGTTCAGCCTTCCACAACCGTCACCATCTCTCATGCAGCCCCCCCTGGAAAATTAATTGCCCACCCCTAGACTAGACTGCAGCATGACTGATTTTTTTTTCAGGCTGATGATGCTATGGTGCGTTGCTGATGTACGTAAAGCACTGTGGATATAAAGGCACTATCTAAATGAATAAATGTTATTACATGTTTGGGAATAAGTGGGGGGCAAATTACTTGCACAGGAGCCTTCAGCAGTCAGTGTCTGCCCCTGAGTAGATAGACAAAGACAGATGATAGATAATTTGTAGATACAATATGTTAGTAATCTGTATGTTTATATGGAGGGAGGATCTACATGCATATGGGTAAATCCCATCTTACCTTCTTGTCCCTCTATATGCTACATAACATACAAATGACAATACACAATTCTACCTGCTTTGCTGTTGCTGTTGCTCTCTGAATGTTGTATACTGCATTCAATAGAATAAAGCCTGCGGTTACTTTCCTAAGTTTCGTTTTCCTTTCTATTAGCTCACATTCTCTCCACCCTGATGGTGAGCTATAAATAACACTCCTTATCCCCTTCAGCAACAAAAGTCAATAGACGCTAGTTAGCAGCAAAAAATGTGCAAAGGACACCAGATGTAGAAAGAACATGGAGCTCCTCTATTTGAAGTGCAGCATAGCAGGTATACAATCCAGAGTAAAATGTAGTAACACTCTTTCACACTTGGAGAGTCAATTAAGGCTGGCTTCACACCACGGTGATCCGGTCCGGGGCTGTCCGGGATGACCCTGACAGCCCCAGGCCGGATCAGCAAATAGAACCAGAGTTCGGGCCAAATGTGCCCTCCGGTCCTGTGTGCAGCCGGATGGCTGTAATTTCAGCCGCAGCTGCTGATTTTTCAAGATCGCTGCTAACATGGAGCTAGCCGCGGTCCTGAAACAACAGCGGCGTTCAGCCGCCGGTATCCAGTTCCCGGATCCTCCCGGTCCGGGGCAATCCGGCCCCATAGGCTCCCACGGGAGATGTTAGGGAAAGTCTGAGGGGATAAGGGGATATTCATGACGCCACCTGTGGTATGCAGCCAGGGCGGCCACCGCTGCTGCAGAACCTCTGGGGATGATGACTGGCAGCTAAGATAGTCCTGCTCCCCGCAGGCGGAGCATATTCCCCAGGGCAGTGGAGTGATTCCCCTGGCTCGTACCTTGGCAGCTGGTCACTCGGTCATTAGTACCCTCGATGTTTCAGGTGGCCTCCGCAGCCGATGGTCGCCGCTAATAAAAGTCTCACACACCAAAGCTGCGGTTCCTTTACTTTTACTTCAGGTGTTAAACATGGCCGCCGGCTACGTTCTATGCCAGTCTCTGGTACTTTTGCTCTTTCTCCAGAGCAAGGGTGGGTTTAGTCAAGCCACAGTTGGTGCTGTTTCTCTACTTTCTCTCGTATCACAGTCTCCGGTGGGTCTTGTCTCTCGGCGTTATAAGGGGTAACTTCCATCTGAGGTGAGTGGGTCATCGCTCTGCTCCCCAGGCTCTCAACGCCCTCCGCAGCACGGAGCTCAGGTACCGGTAGCCACGGGTGCTTCTGTGTGTCCCGGACACCATTAGAATCCCTCCCGGTCACTGCTCCCTTGTTCAGCCACCTTCCCCAAGATGTGTCGGGTGTTCGGCCACAGCTCCCGTTAGAACTCTGAGGCCTCTGGTTTCAGCTCGGGCTTGAAGCTTCCACACCATCTGCAGGGCCGGTCCCTGTGTCCTCCACCAACCCCTTTGTCTCGTCAGATTCAGGCATACAGGGGTCGATACCTCATCCGCACCCTTAGGGCTCTTCTCTCTGTCTCTACTGGTCACTTCTCTCCTTTCCGTCAGCGAGCGGGATGGTACAGCTTCAACCCACCGGAGTCGGCACCACCGCGCGTACACTCCCGACTACCACTCCTCTGTCAGTTGATGTTACTCCTTCAGTCTCCTACTACTGAACTAACTTACTAACTACTCTCTTGTCCCCCTTTCATGGCCTGGACTCTCCCTCAGGGTCCATCCATTGTCCCAGGGGCCTGTCACTATGTGTGTGTGTTTTGGGCTTGACTGCACCATCCCGACACCTGGAGAACAGGGGCATAACACCTCTTAACCCCAGAAGTGCAGTCCCTCTGGTGGCAGCTTGTCCGGAGGGGCGACGTATATATACCAGGATGGGGGACATGTATACCAGGATGAGGACATATACACCAGGGCTGAGACATATATACCAGAATGGGGAACATATATACCAGGATTTGGGACATACAGTAAATAGCACAATGGGGGACATATATGCCAGGATGAGGACATAGACACCAGGATGGAGAGATATATTCCAGGATGGGGAACATACACAGTTCCGGAAAAAATTATGAGACCACTGCAAAATTTTCAGTTTCTCTGATTTCTCTCTTTATCTATTATATAATTGCCTAGAGTTCTACTTCCGGACAAAAGCCAACTTCCGTGGCTTTGTCCGGAGGTAAATGTCCGGAGATAAATGTCCGGAGATAAGTGACGTCACCAGCGTTTACTACACCCGCTCAGGGTGGACCAAGATGGCGGCCCTAAGCGGAGCGGACCTCAGGAAGGTCCGCTGCGCTTAGGGTCGAACTCCGGCGGACATTTATCTCCGGAGCGGCCGCGAGGTAGCCGGGAGCCGAGCTCGGCTCTCGGCTACCTCGAGCCCGCTCCGCGCGGCGCGTGGATCCCCGAGCCGACCTCGCCTCCCGGCTACTTCGCGCTGTCAGAGCGAGCCGGGGAGCCGGGCACGGAGCGGGCGCGAGGTAGCCGGGAGCCGACCTCGGCTCCCGGCTACCTCGCGCCGGCGGAGCGGGCGCTAGGTAGCAGGAGCTCGGCTCCCGGCTACATCGCGCCAGGGATCTCAGTGCCGGGCATATCCGCGGCTCAGCTCCAGGGGGCCGCGAGCCAGCCGGGATTCGCCCCGTACCGCCGCCGCAATTCTGATTGGTCGCTCGCAAGCGAGTGACCAATCAGATTCAGGCCGCGGCACGGCGCCATGTTTCAAAATCTAAGAATGTAAAAAATAAAAATTTAAAAGATGGTGGCGCTCTTCTCATTGGTCGCCGTCAGGCGCGAGCGATCAATGAGAAGAGTGGGGCGGGGCACGGCGCCATATTTGAAATCCAAAGTTCCCGCTGGATTTCAAATATGGCGCCGTGCCCCACCCCACTTTTCTCATTGGTCGCTCGCGCCTAGCGCCGACCAATGAGAAGAGCGCCGCCATCTCTTAAATTTTTTTTTTTTTTTTTACATTCTTAGATTTTGAAACATGGCGCCGTGCCGCGACTTGAATCTGATTGGTCGCGCGCCGACCAATCAGAATAGTGGCACGCGCAATGCCGCCAAATTTGTAATACACTGAGTACAGTGTATTTGAAGGATGGCGCCATACAGCACGCCGCTATTCTGATTGGTCGGCGCGCTGAAGGCGCTGACCAATCAAAATAGCGGCGCACGCAATGCCGCCATATTTGAAATACACTGAGTACAGTGTATTTGAAGTATGGCGCCATACAGCGCACCTATTCTCATTGGTCGCCGCGTTCAGTACGCCGACCAATCATAATAGCAGCGTGCTGTATGGCGCCATACTTCAAATACACTCTACTCAGTGTATTTCAAATATGGCGGCATAGCGCCCGCCGCTATTCTGATTGGTCGGCGCGCTGAAGGCGCCAACCAATCAGAATAGTGGCGCGCGTAATGCTGCCATATTTGTAATACACTGAGTACAGTGTATTTGAAGGATGGCGCCATACAGCGCGCCTATTCTCATTGGTCGCCGCGTTCAGCGCGCCGACCAATCAGAATAGCGGCGCGCTGTATGGCGCCATACTTCAAATACACTGTACTCAGTGTATTTAAAATATGGCGGCATAGCGTGCGCTGCTATTCTGATTGGTCGGCGCGCTGAAGGCGCCGACCAATCAAAATAGCGGCGCACGCAATGCCGCCATATTTGAAATACACTGAGTACAGTGTATTTGAAGTATGGCGCCATACAGCGCACCTATTCTCATTGGTCGCCGCGTTCAGTACGCCGACCAATCATAATAGCAGCGTGCTGTATGGCGCCATACTTCAAATACACTCTACTCAGTGTATTTCAAATATGGCGGCATAGCGCCCGCCGCTATTCTGATTGGTCGGCGCGCTGAAGGCGCCAACCAATCAGAATAGTGGCGCGCGTAATGCTGCCATATTTGTAATACACTGAGTACAGTGTATTTGAAGGATGGCGCCATACAGCGCGCCTATTCTCATTGGTCGCCGCGTTCAGCGCGCCGACCAATCAGAATAGCGGCTCGCTGTATGGCGCCATACTTCAAATACACTGTACTCAGTGTATTTAAAATATGGCGGCATAGCGTGCGCTGCTATTCTGATTGGTCGGCGCGCTGAAGGCGCCGACCAATCAAAATAGCGGCGCGCGCAATGCCGCCATATTTGAAATACACTGTAGTCAGTGTATTTGAAGTATGGTGCCATACAGCGCGCCGCTATTCTAATTGGTCGGCGTGCTGAACACGGCGACCAATCAGAATAGCGGCGCGCTGTATGGTGCCATACTTCAAATACACTGTACTCAGTGTATTTCAAATATGGCGGCATTGCGCGCGCCGCTATTTTGATTGGTCGGCGCCTTCAGCGCGCCGACCAATCAGAATAGCGGCGTGCTGTATGGCGCCATCCTTCAAATATACTGTACTCAGTGTATTACAAATATGGCAGCATTGCGCGCGCCACTATTCTGATTGGTTGGCGCCTTCAGCGCGCCGACCAATCAGAATAGCGGCGGGCGCTATACCGCCATATTTGAAATACACTAAGTGCCTCTGCCCGCGGCTGCTCCTGCTTCTACCCGCGGCCGCTCCTGCCTCTGCCCACGGCGCTGTGCTGACCACTCTTCCCACGGCGCTGCGCTGACCACTCTGCCCACGGCGCTGCGCTGACCAATCTCACCGCACTCACTGCTAACCACTGAGCCACCGCACTCACTGCTAACCACTGAGCCACCGCACTCACTGCTAACCACTGAGCCACCGCACTCACTGCTAACCACTGAGCCACCGCACTCAGTGCTAACCACTGAGCCACCGCACTCAGTGCTAACCACTGAGCCACCGCACTCAGTGCTAACCACTGAGCCACCGCACTCAGTGCTAACCACTGAGCCACCGCACTCAGTGCTAACCACTGAGCCACCGCACTCAGTGCTAACCACTGAGCCACCGCACTCAGTGCTAACCACTGAGCCACCGCGCAGTGCTAACCACTGAGCCACCGCTCTCAGTGCTAACCTCTGAGCCACCGCGCAGTGCTAACCACTGAGCCACCGCACAGTGCTACCCACTGAGCCACCGCGCAGTGCTACCCACTGAGCCACCGCACAGTGCTATCCACTGAGCCACCGCACAGTGCTACCCACTACCCGATTCTAGTAGGTATATAATAATGCAAAGAAACCAAGTTCTTATTCATTTAGAAACAACGATACTCATGTTTTAACTCGGGAAGAGTTCAGAAATCAATATTCGGTGGAATAACCATGATTTTTAATCACAGCTTTCATGTGTCTTGGCATGCTTTCCACAAGTCTTTCATGCTGCTTTTGGGTGACCTTATGCCACTCCTGGCCCAAAAATGTAAATAGTTCTTCATTGTTTGATGTCTTGTGACTGTCTCAAGTTATGTAAAGCTAGAATAAAGACCTCTCATCAATGAGAAGCAAAGGAGAGCCAGGCTGAAGATTGCCAAAGACCATAAGGATTGGGCCATAGAGGACTGGAGTAAGGTAATCTTCTCTGATGAGTCTAATTTTCAGCTTTGCCCAACACCTGGTTGTCTAATGGTTAGGCAGAGACCTGGAGAGGCGTACAAGCCACAGTGTCTTGCACGCACTGTGAAATTTGGTGGAGGATAGTTGATGATCTGGCGATGCTTCAGCAATGCTGGAATTGGGCAGGTTAATCTTTGTGAAAGACGTATGAATCAAGCCGCATACAAGGTTATCCTTGAAAAACACTTGCTTCTTTCTGCTCAGGCAATGTTCCCCATGTATACTACTGAAACAGGTTAAACAAAGGCAAGGTCCAGTCAAACCCAGCCATAAAATGTAGAAACATTCAGACAAATACATAATTACTTTGCGTCGTTGCTTTTCTGCTTCCATTGCAGATCAAATAAAGACCTGGTACAACACAAGTTATCAAAGATATCTACTCTATAATTGTCGTAGGCATTTTCGTGTCGGCCCCCGAAATCGCCGTGGCTATGTCACGCTGTGACGTCACCATGCGATCATCATCATCATCATCATCATCATCATCATCATCATCAATCATCATCATCATCATCATCATCATTCATCATCATCATCATCATCAATCATCATCATCAATCATCATCATCATCATCATCATCATCATCATCATCATTCATCATCATCATCCCGCACAGACCCCCCCCTCAATGGCCGCACAGACCCCCCCCCCCCAATGGCCGCACAGACCCCCCCCTCAATGGCCGCACAGCCCCCCCCCCTCAATGTCCCAAAGTCAGCTGTGACCGCCTGGCCCTTGGACACTGGCTGCCATGCACACATCAGCTGGTAGGCTCCCATCACTTACCCACTTGTCACACTGTGACGTCACCACGCGCGAAGCGGCCATTGCGAGTCACTGGCCGAAAATAGAACCAGAGGCTCGGCTACAAAGTTAGCGATTTACCGCTCAGGCAGCGACTCGCAATGGTCGCGGCCATTGCGAGTCGCTGCCTGAGCGGTAAATCGCTAACTTTGTGGCCGAGCCTCTGGTTCTATTTTCGGCCAGCACTCAGCCCCAATAAGTATTGAACACCCCCGAAAAGTATTGAACATACCCCAATAAGTATTGAACGCGTCACAATAAGTATTGAACGCGCCCCAAAAAGTATTGAACGCGTCCCAATAAGTATTGAACACACCCCAATAAGTATTGAACGCGCCCCAAAAAGTATTGAACGCACCCCAATAAGTATTGAACGCGCCCCAAAAAGTATTGAACGCGCCCCAAAAAGTATTGAACGCGTCCCAATAAGTATTGAACACACCCCAATAAGTATTGAACGCGCCCCAAAAAGTATTGAACGCACCCCAATAAGTATTGAACACCCCCAAAAAGTATTGAACACACCCCAATAAGTATTGAACGCGTCACAATAAGTATTGAACGCGCCCCAAAAAGTATTGAACGCGTCCCAATAAGTATTGAACACACCCCAATAAGTATTGAACACACCCCAATAAGTATTGAACGCGCCCCAAAAAGTATTGAACGCACCCCAATAAGTATTGAACGCGCCCCAAAAAGTATTGAACACACCCCAATAAGTATTGAACGCGCCCCAAAAAGTATTGAACGCACACCAATAAGTATTGAACGCGCCCCAAAAAGTATTGAACGCGCCCCAAAAAGTATTGAACACACCCCAATAAGTATTGAACGCGCCCCAATAAGTATTGGACCCCCCCCAAAAAGTATTGGACCCCCAAAAAAAGTATTGGACTCCCCCAAAAAGTAGCTATAACTACTATAATCAAATTAATGCACGTTCTAGAATCCCGATGCATTTGCATCGGGCTCACAGCTAGTACCATATATAAATTGCTTAAATGAGCAAGGTATAAAATATTAACCATAACAACTCTAATCTACAAAAGACTTGGAACCTTCTTCTAAAAGCATACAGGTATTAAATCTAGAATAATCCATGCTCGTAAAGTTCCAGAACCCCAATTGCATTTCAGTATTCAACTACAAGTTGTATTTGCCTATCCATGAGAGATTGTGAAATATCTATTCCGTGTTGGATTTCCTTGTTTTTGCTGCAGTAAAAGCGACTGTTATCCACGAGACCTGTGTCTGTAGTCATTCTTTCCGCTGTCAACACGGTGTGGGGGAGGATAGCAGCCAACATCAGCCTCTTAGATCACCCAGGGAACATGGCCTCTACCCCTAGTGCCAGAACAGCAATCGTAACATGCTAAACAGTTGGGGTCCCCAGTTCCTGGGCTCTTGTTCTAAGGCTTCCTGTCAACTGGAGCTGCAGAGGAGAGTCAACTGAACAGTCCAGTACCTGCCGCATGCTAGTGTCACCATCTGCTGAGGAGTTATGAAGGTGGAGGCATTACTTTTCATTCAACCTTCACGTATGCGTGTGTATAAATGTATAGATACTAGATGGGAGTACAATGCTATCGCATTGAGAGGGCAGTGACATCACAATGGGGGCAGGCTCTGTGGTGCTGGGGGCGGCAGCTGTCTCTCCTCCCCTGTGCACTCTCCCCCTGCCCGCTCTCGTTCTCCCCCCCGTGTGTGCCGTCTCTCTCCCCCCTGTGCTGTCTTCTCCCTTCTGTGCTCTTTAACTTGACCTGTCCCCCTGTGCGCGTTGTCTCTCACCATCCTGTGCACTCTCCTCTCTTTGCTGTCCACTCCCCTCAGGTGGTTTCTGCTTTGAGCTGTCTTCCCCCTGTGCGCTCTTCCCCCTGTATGCAGTCTCAATCCCCCTGTGCTGCCATCTCACCTCTGTGCTCTCTCTTTTGAGCAGTCTCCTCCCTGTGTGCTTTCCTCCCGTGTGCTTTCTGTCTCCCATCCTGTGCTTTCTTCTACCCTCGTGTGCGCTTTGAGCTGTCTCCCTCTGTGTACTCTCTCCCCCCTGTCCATTTGCTACTCTGAAATCAGGCGACCGTGGCGAGGCGACATATCGCTGCCAAATTCCCCAAATACACGCCGCAATTGTGAGAGATTTTGAAGGCGATAGTTCCAGGGCGACATACTTCTCGCCACATTATTGGAGTGTAAAGGTACCCTAAGACAGGGTCAGGACCTAGCTTCAGACAGCCTGGGACTAAAGAGACACAGGTTTGGAGATCTGAACTGTTACCAAACCACTCGGGCTCATGTGGAGCCCACTGGGATGGGATACTTGGTACCGGACCGGGTTGCTACTGGGGATGTCACGGAGGGCCTGGTCCGGACCGTTTCCCAGGTTCCGCAAGTAAAAGGGTGTATTTACAAGGGATGAATGTTTGTCGTGACGCCACCCACGGTGTGTGGTCAGGGTGACCACCGCTGCTGCAGAACCTCCGGGGACGATGTTGGGCAGCTTAGATGGAACGGCTCTCCGTAGGTAGAGGTTGGTTCCCCGGGGCAGTGGTAATTAGAGTCTATGATGGATATGATAATAAGGGGTTGATAGTGGAGATGGGTTGAAGGAACAAACACTCACGTTTCTGAAGTTCTCCAAAGCTTTACTGCAGATGTTGTAGCAGATTATTGTCCATGGAGTCTGTACGGGGGCCGGGTTGCTCCCACCCTGTCCGGGTCCTCAGGTTCCTCCTGCTTGTGCTCTGTGTGTGTGTGTGGCCCTGCTGCTGCTTCTAGCTGAGCAGCTGGCACTGTCTCTCTCCTCAACGGTATTCCTTGGCTAGGCAACTTGAGTCTTCCGTGTACTGCTGACCCCGCCATGTTGCTTCGCTCTGGTACAGTGTCGATCTACAAACTTACTATCCTGGGATTTATTGTGCTGTGTGTGTCAGTCACAATTTCGGATCCGGTGTTCGTTCCGTGCGCTCCTCCGGGGCGAGTGGTGATGGCACTCAGTCTCCCAGATGTGTTCCTTTGTCTTCAGTTCTCCTTCCCTCAGACCCTGGCTAGGCCTGGAATCGATGAGCGGACTGTAGAAAAGCCTGACGAAGCTCCTTTACACTACAGTCTCCCTCAGTTCTCCCAGGAACTGGACTCTTCTACTCAACTAACTTCACTCTCTTCTAACTCCAAACTGAACTGAACTCTCCTACTTCCTCTTGACCCAGAGTATATAAGGGAGCTAGTTTAGCTCCCCCTCCTGGCCCAGAGGTGCTAGTGTCAGTGTATTGTGGAGAGGGAACCCGTGTGATGTTACTGTGGCACATTAACCCCTGGGGTGCCACACTCATACCATCAGAGACTATACCCTGGACTATACCTGAATCATCAGTACAAGGTACGGAAACATCAACCTTGTGTGTGACTGTTATTGTGGCCCCTGATCCCGCTCCCTCCATAGACTGTCCTGCAATTCCCATATACCACAACTGCCTCGGGGATCCCGCTCTACCTACGGGGAGCGTAACCATCTTGCTGCCCAAGCATTACCCCGGAGGTCTGACCCGCAGCATCGGTAACCATACAGGAACCGTAGGTGGTGTCACAAACTATTTTTATTATTTTTCCATTCACTCTTTTAAGCGACCACCAGCGCCATGGGACCGGGCACAGGCCCCAGTGATATCCCCTGTGAATCAACGCCCGGAGTCGGGTACCCCACGGCCCTGGGGTGGGTCACGCACTTACTTGGCCGCTTGGATACTTGGCTATACAAAGATGGCGGCTGCCAGAGTAAGTGTGCATGCTCACTTACTCAGGCGGAGCTTATCAGTGTCAGCAACGTGTGGTGGTTTCTGGTGTCAGTTTAAGGTGGCGGTGGTTGCGCTGTGAACCAGTACCGTCAGTGAGCGCCATAACTGCACATCCATCAGTTGGTTATCCACATATGGCTGCTGCCAGTGCATGATAGGACATCGAGTGGGAAGTGGATGACAGATGGGAGAGGAACATTATATAAGTAGATAGATATTTTTTTAATCCATTTATTGTTAACTGGGGAAAAGGAGAGGGGATTCGAAGTTTTCTTTACTTTATGAGTCCCCTTAGGTGACCTGAACCTGAGACGTTCTGTAAAAGTTGGAAATATGGGTTTGGTACTTTAAAAGCTGCATTGTCTACACAGCTGTAAAGGAAGAATTACCATTTTATCTTTGTAAACAACAACAACAACCACTAAAGAAAACTAACAAACGGGACCGCACCGTAGAGCACACAGCTATCCGCCATGTTTGTGAAGCCACAAAGCAGACACAGAGCAGAGCACTGTTAATCTCTAGTGACCACTTCCTGGCAGGGACACCGCTGCTTGTTTGAGCATGCGCGGTGAGGGTGCCTGTACAGCGGGACAGTTTGAAGGAGGAAGCGGGTTTAATCTCCAAGGTAACGGTGCAAGAAGGACTGCAAGAGTCACAATCCGCCTATTATCAGGAGGGAAGGGAGTCCGGCATTATAATGGCCGCTGCCCTGCTGTCATCATTGTGATGGTCGGTCATTGGGCACAGTCTGCTGTACTGGGGGATACTGTGGTGCTGCGGTCTGTGGATGCACACAGGAATGTGACTGCACGGAGCCTTCCTCCAGATCTCCAGTCATACTGAGCATCTATCAGGATCGCTCGTCTTCTGATAACCGGCAGCCAGTCATCCTCCTGCCTATAGGTAAAATCATTGTTTGTGGGGTGAATTTTTTATTTGTATTTTTTATTATTATTATTTTTTTTTAAGCTGTAATAAAATTCTCCTTCTCGGCAGCACATGGTTCATGGCTGTGAGTATTTAGGACATGTGCTGCCGAGAGTAATAGCAGTCTATGTGCACAGACTGGTGGGCGGCCTATAAACGGTCTATTAAATGGCCACAGATCTGTATGTGTAGCCGTGGTCCTTTATTTATGGTCATTTAGATGCACTGTATAGCACAAATCATCAGGGTCTCCAGCATTAATGGAATATGTGGGCTCTCGGCTCTGCTTGTTCTGGCAGCCCCATGGGCAATGAATGGAATATGTGGGCTCTCGGCTCTGCTTGTTCTGGCAGCCCCATGGGCAATGAATGGAATATGTGGGCTCTCGGCTCGGCTTGTCCTGGCATCCCCATGGACAATGAATGGAATATGTGGGCTCTCGGCTCGGCTTGTTCTGGCAGCCCCTTGGACAATGAATGGAATATGTGGGCTCTCGGCTCTGCTTGTCCTGGCAGCCCCATGGGCAATGAATGGAATATGTGGGCTCTCGGCTCTGCTTGTTCTGGCAGCCCCATGGGCAATGAATGGAATATGTGGGCTCTCGGCTCGGCTTGTCCTGGCAGCCCCTTGGACAATGAATGGAATATGTGGGCTCTCGGCTCGGCTTGTCCTGGCAGCCCCATGGGCAATGAATGGAATATGTGGGCTCTCGGCTCTGCTTGTTCTGGCAGCCCCATGGGCAATGAATGGAATATGTGGGCTCTCGGCTCGGCTTGTCCTGGCAGCCCCTTGGACAGTGAATGGAATATGTGGGCTCTCGGCTCGGCTTGTCCTGGCAGCCCCTTGGGCAGTGAATGGAATATGTGGGCTCTCGGCTCTGCTTGTTCTGGCAGCCCCATGGGCAATGAATGGAATATGTGGGCTCTCGGCTCTGCTTGTCCTGGCAGCCCCTTGGACAATGAATGGAATATGTGGGCTCTCGGCTCGGCTTGTCCTGGCAGCCCCATGGGCAATGAATGGAATATGTGGGCTCTCGGCTCTGCTTGTTCTGGCAGCCCCATGGACAATGAATGGAATATGTGGGCTCTCGGCTCGGCTTGTCCTGGCAGCCCCATGGGCAATGAATGGAATATGTGGGCTCTCGGCTCGGCTTGTCCTGGCAGCCCCTTGGGCAATGAATGGAATATGTGGGCTCTCGGCTCTGCTTGTCCTGGCAGCCCCTTGGGCAGTGAATGGAATATGTGGGCTCTCGGCTCGGCTTGTTCTGGCAGCCCCTTGGGCAGTGAATGGAATATGTGGGCTCTCGGCTCTGCTTGTTCTGGCAGCCCCATGGGCAATGAATGGAATATGTGGGCTCTCGGCTCGGCTTGTCCTGGCATCCCCATGGACAATGAATGGAATATGTGGGCTCTCGGCTCGGCTTGTCCTGGCAGCCCCATGGGCAATGAATGGAATATGTGGGCTCTCGGCTCTGCTTGTTCTGGCAGCCCCATGGGCAATGAATGGAATATGTGGGCTCTCGGCTCGGCTTGTCCTGGCAGCCCCTTGGACAATGAATGGAATATGTGGGCTCTCGGCTCGGCTTGTCCTGGCAGCCCCATGGGCAATGAATGGAATATGTGGGCTCTCGGCTCTGCTTGTTCTGGCAGCCCCATGGGCAATGAATGGAATATGTGGGCTCTCGGCTCGGCTTGTCCTGGCAGCCCCTTGGACAGTGAATGGAATATGTGGGCTCTCGGCTCGGCTTGTCCTGGCAGCCCCTTGGGCAGTGAATGGAATATGTGGGCTCTCGGCTCTGCTTGTTCTGGCAGCCCCATGGGCAATGAATGGAATATGTGGGCTCTCGGCTCTGCTTGTCCTGGCAGCCCCTTGGACAATGAATGGAATATGTGGGCGCTCGGCTTGTCCTGGCAGCCCCTTGGGCAATGAATGGAATATGTGGGCTCTCGGCTCTGCTTGTTCTGGCAGCCCCATGGACAATGAATGGAATATGTGGGCGCTCGGCTTGTCCTGGCAGCCCCATGGGCAATGAATGGAATATGTGGGCTCTCGGCTCGGCTTGTGCTGGCAGCCCCATGGGCAATGAATGGAATATGTGGGCTCTCGGCTCTGCTTGTTCTGGCAGCCCCATGGGCAATGAATGGAATATGTGGGCTCTCGGCTCTGCTTGTCCTGGCAGCCCCATGGGCAATGAATGGAATATGTGGGCTCTCGGCTCGGCTTGTCCTGGCAGCCCCTTGGGCAATGAATGGAATATGTGGGCTCTCGGCTCGGCTTGTTCTGGCAGCCCCTTGGGCAATTAATGGAATATGTGGGCTCTCGGCTCTGCTTGTTCTGGCAGCCCCTTGGGCAATGAATGGAATATGTGGGCTCTCGGCTCTGCTTGTCCTGGCAGCCCCATGGGCAATGAATGGAATATGTGGGCTCTCGGCTCGGCTTGTCCTGGCATCCCCATGGACAATGAATGGAATATGTGGGCTCTCGGCTCTGCTTGTTCTGGCAGCCCCATGGGCAATGAATGGAATATGTGGGCTCTCGGCTCTGCTTGTCCTGGCAGCCCCATGGGCAATGAATGGAATATGTGGGCTCTCGGCTCGGCTTGTCCTGGCAGCCCCATGGGCAATGAATGGAATATGTGGGCTCTCGGCTCTGCTTGTCCTGGCAGCCCCTTGGGCAGTGAATGGAATATGTGGGCTCTCGGCTCTGCTTGTTCTGGCAGCCCCTTGGGCAGTGAATGGAATATGTGGGCTCTCGGCTCTGCTTGTTCTGGCAGCCCCATGGACAGTGAATGGAATATGTGGGCTCTCGGCTCGGCTTGTCCTGGCAGCCCCATGGGCAGTGAATGGAATATGTGGGCTCTCGGCTCGGCTTGTCCTGGCATCCCCATGGACAATGAATGGAATATGTGGGCTCTCGGCTCTGCTTGTTCTGGCAGCCCCATGGGCAATGAATGGAATATGTGGGCTCTCGGCTCTGCTTGTCCTGGCAGCCCCTTGGGCAATGAATGGAATATGTGGGCTCTCGGCTCGGCTTGTCCTGGCAGCCCCATGGGCAATGAATGGAATATGTGGGCTCTCGGCTCGGCTTGTCCTGGCAGCCCCATGGGCAATGAATGGAATATGTGGGCTCTCGGCTCGGCTTGTCCTGGCAGCCCCATGGGCAATGAATGGAATATGTGGGCTCTCGGCTCGGCTTGTCCTGGCAGCCCCTTGGGCAGTGAATGGAATATGTGGGCTCTCGGCTCGGCTTGTCCTGGCAGCCCCTTGGGCAGTGAATGGAATATGTGGGCTCTCGGCTCGGCTTGTCCTGGCAGCCCCATGGGCAGTGAATGGAATATGTGGGCTCTCGGCTCGGCTTGTCCTGGCAGCCCCTTGGGCAATGAATGGAATATGTGGGCTCTCGGCTCGGCTTGTCCTGGCAGCCCCTTGGACAATGAATGGAATATGTGGGCTCTCGGCTCGGCTTGTCCTGGCAGCCCCTTGGGCAATGAATGGAATATGTGGGCTCTCGGCTCGGCTTGTCCTGGCAGCCCCTTGGACAATGAATGGAATATGTGGGCTCTCGGCTCGGCTTGTCCTGGCAGCCCCTTGGACAATGAATGGAATATGTGGGCTCTCGGCTCTGCTTGATCTGGCAGCCCCTTTGGGCAAAGACTGGAGCTGCCGCCGCCCCCATCTGGGATCATGTCATTTCTCTGATCTCAGGTTGGGTGCTGCTGTCTGCACTATCACCCTCACATGATCTGCCAGTTATCACTTACCCACAGGAGCTTCTGGCTTTCATCACTTTGTGCCTCTCACATGCGATAGATGCTTTTATTTGAATAATTTTTATTCCATAAATAAATGGCGCACATGGACATGTGACCTCCTGGCAGGTCCAGTGTTTCATGGAGTGCACTGGAGGTCACAACTCAATACATCTCTATGGGAGCCTCGTTCTGGGTCTCCTGGAGATGCATGTGATGTGACGTCTGACTTCCGATCAGTCAGGAGCACAAGATGGCTCCACAAGAATGGAATAACGTTGGCAGCTGGAGGGTGAGTATATAACAGGGTGATGGAGACTTAGATTTAAAGCGCCACTCCAGCGCTGAAAAAAAACAACAACCCGCTGTAGTGTGGCTTACTGTGATTAAACTGGCAAATAGCTCAAGGTCCCAAAAGTTGTCACGTTTGCCCTTTAGGGTATGTGCGCACGGGGGCGGGTTAGTGGCGGCGGCGGCTGGGCGGGACCCGACAGGAAGCTCCGGAGCCGTCCACCGGCTTCCTGTCGGGTCCGTGCTGCGGGAGACGGGCGGGTGTGCGGCGGTGCACAGCGGGTTAGCGCCGGCGATTCTGCAGCGGCTGGAAGCAGCACATGATTCTGCTTGCAGCCGCTGCAGAGCCGGCCGGATTATAGGACATGCTCATTCTTTGCTAATCCGCTGGGAACCCGGCGGGTTAGCAACGCATGAGCATGTGTAAACCGCCGCTGTGTGCACAGCGGGTGTCGGTTTACATAGGTTTCTATGTTAATCCAAACGCCGGTTTGGATTAACATAAATTTGCATGAAATTTATGTAAACCGACCGGCGGTTTCCGCTGCTAATCCGGCCCTAAAACTCCCTGTGTGCACATACCCTTAAACTGCCGCCATACCCGCCCTACATGTCTCCAGTTCCCTGTCGGCTCCTGTTTACTTCCTTTCCAGTCTCTCCATCCCATCGTCCTGTAGCATTCGGTGACCAGTAACATAGGTGGCAATGCAAACAGGAATGGGTTTCTGAATTCTTGTTCATTTTGTTCCTAGTTTTTAAATTGAACCTGTCACCTTCCCTACCTAATATTCTCAATTGTAGAGGGTGTGACTAAGCAGGCTGGCCTGTGCAGTGGGTAGAACTGGTCCCATACAGTGGGAAGGTTCATTAAGGAAATAACCATTACTTTTACAATCCACCTAGATATAGAGTTCATTATAATAGAAGTGGGGATCTGGGGGTAACACCCCCAGATGGGGTGGGTGCAGGGGGAGGCAAATTTACTCTTCTAATCTTCGATTATGCAGCCCATTAGAAGAGTAAATTATGCAAGGGGGACTTTGCCCCCACTCCACCACCTCCCCTCCCTGTCTGGTGGTCTTACCTCCAGACCCCTCTTCTATTACAATGAATCTATGTGGATTGTAAAAGTAATGGTTATTTCCTCAATGAACATGCCCACTGCACAGGGCAGTCTGCTCAGTCACACCTTCTACAATAGAGAACACGCCCATCAATTTCAGGCGTTTGGTCATGGCCATTGAGCTCCTCCTCTGCCCATTATGTCCTGAGAGATGAGGGGTCCCCCTCACCACAAGTAACTTCTGGCCGCTTGTTGTAAAAGAATGCCTAAATAATTTCTTGTGTAAACCAACCGGAGAATGCTGAATCTTTGTAGCTGCATTGTATGTTCTGTAGTTTACCTTGCTGGAGCGATTGGGGCTAGTAATATACTCAAGAAGGAGCCGTGTCTGGAGTTGAACCTGTCCTTTATCTACCCAGGTGATGGCTCGACAAGTGATCCCTCCGCTCACTATTCTTCCAACCGCCCCTGAAACCTTCTCTGTGCTGGAGCAGCGGATGCGGGTAGCCGAGGAACAGGCGGATTCCCTGATTACTGATCTGCAGGCCCTGGGTGTGAGCAGCCATCGGTGAGGATGTTTGTGGATCTACGTTGCCATACTATAAATCATTGTGATCATTGTGGTCATAGATGTGATGGGATTGTGCTGTGTTTGCTGTTGTTATTGGGTTATATGGATTGATGTTCTTAGTTGTATGACGTATATTGAAACAGAACTGCTTCCCAAGGGCAGTTTGTCAATTTTGGCAAAATCAGCGAGTAGCATTACCTTACATAGAGGTGAAGTGTAGAACAGTCTCAATATTGGATATGTTTATATAGTATTTCTTATCAATCTTAGGCGCCTTTCTCTTCAGCATTTTTGCTGATTCGCCAACTTGCAGCAAACCCCCATTCATTCTCTATGGGACTTGCTGCAAGAGCGTGCAGGAGATTGTGTATCTTTGGGGGTGGAAACCCAGCTGTCAAACACTCCCCACAGAGAAGGTGTGGCCATGTGCACCTTCTAGGTGTCTGTATACACAAGCTGAACCAGTGTTGTACAGATTAGGAAGCACTGACATTGCTTCCTTCTCATGGCCCAGTAATCATGTGATCGCTCGGTCAGTCAGCTCTGCTATGAATCCTTTTATTCGAATATCTCCTAATGTAACAGCCCCAATAATAGGGAGTGCAAACAATAAAAATATTGTATTAAATGCCCCAAATATGCTCTTAAAGACTTTATATGGGGCTCAGTGTGTACAATAAATATATAAACATCGGCAGTTCGAGTCGGTCTTTTAGCCCTGTACACGTTACAAAAGTCCACTTGTATGATGAAACCTGAAAATGTGCCTGGTAGGGGACAGGTCTGAATGTCTTCGTTCTTTTGTAAAAGATAGTACCCCTCTAGGAATTGAGATACCTCACGAATGCCCAATATATTTGTATCAGCCCCCAACATATGTCAGACGGGAATGCTTAGCACCAGACGATTATACAACCTCTCAGTGTCTATGAGAATATTTTGCAGTCTGGACGAGTTTCATTCCATTCCACATTACGAGGATATGACTCTTAAGTGTTGCATTTAATGTAACTTTACTGTGTATGCCCCTGCTTTGCTTGCTTTGTTAGGACGGTAACTTATTTAGCTCTCTTTTCCTTGGACATCCTTTCATTTTTCTATGTTGTTTTCCGTTAGATTCAAGAATTTTGACACATTAAAATCTGCTCCATCAATGCGCCCAATCAGCCCAGTGAGGGCTCGGCCGGCATTTACTGGAGATGGTGATACCTTATGGAAAAACTGTGAAAATCTAGTCACCCGCATGTGTCACATAGAAAGCGTGATCCAGACTCTGAAACTTAATGTTTTCCGACTGCGCACAGATCGAGAATTGAGCACAAAGCACTCAGGTAAGTCGGCTCCAGGAGCCATTAATTTATGATGACTCTATGCAATTCCGCATACTGTGCCATCAATAGGATTAGGCTGTGTGATAGGTAATTGAATTAATTAGTTCAATCACGAAAAGCCTTAGGGTAGCATCACACTTGGCGATGCTCCAGTGATCCCGACAACGATACGATCTGGTAGGGATCGCTGGAGTGTCGCTACATGGTCGCTGGTGAGATGTCAGACAGTCAGATCTCACCAGCGATGCAGCAACGATACGGCAGTCGTTGGGACCCTGTCACTCTCGGGTGTAGTATTGAGGTCATTGGTCGTTGCCCCCGTCAAACACACTGATGCACACTGCCCAGGGGGATCCCAACGATCAAAAAATGGTCCAGGCTATTTCGACATGATCAGCAATCTCACAGCAGGGGCCTGGTCGCTGCTACTTGTCACAGATAGCGAGATCATTGGCGAGGTCGCTGTTGTGTCACAAAACCTGTGATGTAACAGTGATCTCGCTAGCGATCTCGCTATGAGTGACTTGGGAGTTAGGGCTGTGTTTAAGTACTCTTTCCGCATTTGGGCTGTTCTCATGACATCATGACTCTGGGGAGCCTCAGTGTCATGCGGGAAGCAGCACTTGTGTTTTTTTGCTCGTCCCTGTAGACCGGGGTGAGCAACTCCAGGCCTCGAGGGCCGCACCCACTGCAGGTTTTCAAGATTTCCTTAGGGCCCCGTTACATGAGGCAACATCGCCGCCCATAACAGAGGCAACGTGGGGGCGTGGCCTATCACCGGCGTCATCGCCCCTACGTCGCCTAGTGAAGGGGCGATGTCGCCGGTGCCTGGTGGTCGCCTGGTTTCAGAGCACTGCTCTGAAACCAGGCGACCATCATGGGGCGATGTGTACACATCGCCCCATGTAACCAGGTGCCGGCGACCTGTCAGGCGATGGGAGCCATAGGCTCCCATTGTCTTGCATCGCCGCTGGGGTTTCCAGACACCCCGGCGGCGATGCTGCCTGACAGGTTGCCGGTGCGGGGCTGGTGGTGTCGCCCCGTCTAAACGGGGGACGGGAACGCTGGCGGGCGCGGCAAGAGCGTGCGCGCCCCCGCCATTCACCGCCAACATCCCCATCGCCTCGTGTGGCGGGGCCCTTAGTGTTTGACAGTTAGTAATTTAATCTACTGAACAGGTGATGATTCCAAATGTCAAATGCTAAGGAAATCCTGAAAACATGAATTGTTTGCGGCCCTTGAGGACTGGAGTTGCCCACCCCTGCTGTAGACGGATCACTAATGCCTCATTCAAACATCTGTGTTTTTAAACTTGTGCAAAAAAAATAATGATGTTAGTGTCATCCGTGTTTGTACGTATGTAAATTGGACGAGTGCTATCTGTTTGTTTTTTTGTAGCTTTTTGACAATGTTTTTCAATGCAGTGCTGATAACCAATTTCTTTTCAGTGGCATAAAAAACAGCTGCAACTGCATAAAAAAACCATATATAAATGTGTCATTGCTGTAACCACACTGACCCGAAGAATATATCTATTTTATCACTTTTGCCGCACAAAACAAAACAAAAATAAGTGAATTACAGCCTTTTGTTCATTCTGCATCTGAAAAATGAAAACAAAAAGCGATACAAAAATTGGTATATACCTCAAAATAGTACCAAAAAGAAGATGGGATTAACCCTTTAAGCAGCCAGCTCTGAATCCACAGGAGGTGTTTTCAAATCATCCATGTCATCTGCAACTCATTTAAATTAACAGCCAAAAAGGTATAAAGGTGGGGTTACACGTTGCAATATCGTTCCGATATCGCATCGGAGGTTTAAACGTTGCGATTTCTGGATCCAACGTCCGTATGATGTCTACGCCCCCCAACCCAGGAACGACCATTTAACATGGGAGTGAATGGGAGACGTTGAACTTCACATCGGAGTTGGGCTGTCACACAGCACGATCCGGCTCCAATCTCCATTCAATATCGGAGCATTGAATAGCACGCTCATTCAATCCCCGATATCGCATTGACATCGTTCCTGCATCGTATTGGACGTTCACACCATACAACGCAGGAACAATATCGGCTCCAACGATCAAACCACGTGACTTTTCATTGAAATTGGACGCCGATATCGCAACATGTAAACCTACCTTAAGGGCCACTTTACACACACCAACTTATCTGTCCAACTTCTGACCAACTTTCTGGTTGCAGTGAAATCATGGACACATTGTTACATTTATACACAGCCACAAAATAGAACAATGTGTCCATGATTTCACTGCAACCAGAAAGTTGGTCAGAAGTTGGACAGATAAGTTGGTGTGTATAAAGCGGCCCTTACACACACCAACTTCTGTGACCAACTTCTGAACAGATCTCTGGTTGCAGTGAAATCATTGACACATTGTTCCATTTTGTGGCTGTGTACAAATGGAACAATGTGTCCATTCACTGCAACCAGAGATCTGTTCAGAAGTTGGACACAGAAGTTGGTGTGTGTAAAGCGGCCCTAAAACACAGAAAGAAACATTTTTCATCTTCATATTGTGATGGGAATCACTACAGTAATAACTAATCTCTGAGGTGCAGAAAACAGACTGTAATAACGGAAAGTAAATAAAATAATATTACTACTTACTGGTAGTAAAGAGAGGTCAAAACAATCTGAGGTCAGGTCCAGGAAATGGTGCAGTAACAGGTAGGGGTAGTCAGAAGCAAAGTCGTATTCAAGCTGAAGTCAGGAAACCAGATGGACAAAACAGAATACAGAGAAGTAGGCAGAAAGAGGAATTGGGTCACAAGCAGATAGTCAAGTCTAGGTAAGGTAAAGTCCAGGTAAGGTAACAATTCAGGAAGGGTCTGGCACAGAGCACTGAGAAATCAGTCCTACACATCCAAAGCAAGTGTACAATTGACACTGAATATGGCAGCAAGCTTGCTTAAGTAGAGTTCTAATCAATATGAGCTGAATGCGGGTGATTTGCAGTACAGAGCCAGCCTAGACTGACAAACTGACAACAAGCTAGTAATGAAGATTGCGACACATATTTTAATAATATTATATGTATCACCAGGTGAACTTGAGCATCGTTTACTTCAAATGCAAGAAGAGCATGATCATGAGCTGAAAGAATTACAGTTGGAGGTCATGAGGTTGCGCCAAAGGTTGAACTGTGCGATTGAGGAGCGACGAAGAGAACAAGAAGCCAAAGAGCGACTGAGCGCAGCTCTGGAGATTGCTACAACTACAAAGGTTCATTAAGAAATAAATCCAATAATGTTCTGGGGGTTTCCAAATTGATTAATTTTCTTATTTCCTATGTAACCTACACGTAGTTAATACTTTGTAGTCAATCAAAATTAAGTTGTACCTTCAGTTATAGAAAACGTTTGACATGGGATAAGGACAGATGAGAATTGTTTAAAACTAGAAGTCTATGCACTTTGATCCAAACTAAAGCTAGTGACTTTCGATTTGCGTAGTGAGTAGAGATGAGCGGATCGGTGGCTCAGTGGTTAGCACTGCAGTCTTGCAGCACTGGGGTCCTGGGTTCAAATTCTACTAGGGAGTAGATCTGGAAGGAGTTTGTATGTTCTCCCTTGTTTGCGTGGGTTTTCTCCGGTCACTCTGGTTTTCTGTCACACTTTAAAGACATCCTGATAGGATGTTTAGATTGTGAGCCCCAATGGGGATGGTGTTGCAAATGTGTGTAAAGTGCTATGGAATTAATAGCGCTATATAAATGAATAAATATTACTATATTACCTGTGGAAGTTCCAGTTCGGGTGGTGCTGCCGGACAGCTTTTTTTTTTTTTCCGCACACAATTTGAGAACCACCTTTAACCCAATCCTCATCGGAAGTCACTGAGTAGCAGTTCGTCTCTCCGCCCACATACGGCCTGCCATAAGCAATACACTTCCAGGGGTGGGGAGATGTATATTTTATTACATAATTTTCATTTTTTTTTTGGGAAACACACTACACCCAAAAACAGCTTTTAACCCCTTCACAATCAAGGGCATAGCAACATGTCCTGGGTCATGTCCCTCTCTTTGATGCAAGTTTACATGCTGAGCTCACATCATTCCCCACACATCAGCTGATCTGATCAGCTGATGTGTAGCTAACCGCTCCGATCGGTACTGTTAACCCTTTGGATCACGCTGTCAGTCACTGAGAGTGCGATCAAAAGCACCACGGCAGGGATTGTGCTAGCATCGGTGGCCACGTGATGTGACCACGGGGCCTCGATGCATTGCTATGACAGCCCAGGATCAGCTGATGAGCCCGGATGTTGTCATTAATCACTTCCTGTCGGCGATGCCTGAGTGACCGGCAGAAAGTGATCATTTGTGCTGTGCATGGGGATGCTAATGCTGAAGCATCTCTCAAGCAATTTCACTATGTAGAACTCAGGTGCCCTAAAGCAGTGTTTCCCAACTCCAGTCCTCAAGGCACACCAACAGGTCATGTTTTCAGGATTTCCTTATCATTAGACAGATGATGGAATTATCCCCTGTGCAAGTGATTAAATTATCACCTATGCAATCCTAAGGAAATCCTGAAAACATGACCTGTTGGTGTGCCTTGAGGACTGGAGTTGGGAAACACTGCCCTAAGGAGCCATGTCAAATAAAGAAAAAGTAAAAAAAAAAAAAAAAGTTGTGATAAAAAATAAAAATACATAAGTTCAAATCACCCCTTTTGCCCCATTGAAAATAAAACAATCATAAAAAATACACACATTTGGTGTCACCACGCTCAGAAATGCCCGATCTATCAAAATATAAAATCAATTTAATCAGATCTGTAACCTGTGTAACGGAAAAAAAAATTCCAAATGCAAAAATTAAATTTTTTTTGGTCGCCGCAACATTGCAATAAAATGCAGTAACAGGCAATCAAAAAAACAGCGCATCCACCCACAAATGGTATCGTTAGAAACATTAGTTCAAGATGCAAAAAATAACCCATCACACAGCCCCAGATGCCGAAAAATAACAAGCCATGGGGTCGCTGAAAATGGCAAAAAAGTGCAATTCTTTTACTTTAAATACTTACATTTTGTTTTCACCACTTAGATACCAGTAAAGGTACTTGTTTGGTATCTACGAACTCGTACTGACCCAAATCATCATATTCACATGTCATTTTTATGATATAGTGAACATGATCAATAAAAAAAAAATTGTTTAATTGCACTTTTTTTTGCAATTTCACTGCACTTGGATTTTTCTTTCCCGTTTTCCAGTACACTATATGGTAAAATAAATTACAACTTGTTCCGCCAACCCCCACCCTCACCCTCAAATGTCACTACAATGCCTTGAAAAGGAATTCGTGCCTTACTACCTTTTTCACATTTTCATCTTGTTACACCCACAAACAAATGTATTTTATTAAGATTTTTTGTGACATACCAACACTAAGTAGGAAGTGTTCGTAAAGAATAAAGGCATTTATACGGTTTTCTAAATATTTTTTTAAAAATATAAATCTGAAAATTGTGACGTGCATTTGTATTCAGCCTCCCTGCGTCAATACTTTGTAGGATCACCTTTTGCTTCAATTACTGCTACAAACCCTCTGGGGTATGTCTCTATCAGTTTTGCACATCTATAGACTGTAATTTTTGCCTATTCTTCCTTGCAGTGAAGCTCTCAGTGAGTGAGATTGGATGGAGAGCGTCTGTGAGCAGCAATTTTTAAGTCCAATGATTTTCAATGTAATTTAGGTCTGAACTGTGATTGGTCCTTTCATACTCATGAATATGCTTTGATCTAAACCATTCTATTATAGCTCTGGCAGTATGGTTAGGGTCATTGTCCTGCTGGGAGGTGAAACTACACCCCAGTCTCAAGTCTTTTTTTCAGCCTCTCACAGGTTTTCCTCCAGGATTGCCCTGTATTTAGCTCCATCCATCTTCCAATCTTCTCTGACCAGCTTTCCTGCCCCTGCTGAAGAAAAGCCTCCCCACAGCATTATGCAGCAACCTCTATATTTGAAGGTGGGGATGGTGATTTCAGGCTAATATGCAGTGTAAGAATCTTTTGGATAGATGCAAAACTGTGTGGCAGAAAACTACTACTTTGGTCTCATCTGACCAGAACACCTTCTTTCACATGTTAACGGTGTTCCTATATGGCCTTTTGCAAATCTCAAACAGGATTTCCTTTCATAAATGACTTTATTCTTGCCCCTCTTCCATAAAGGTCATATTTGTGAAGTATACAACTAATAGTTGTCCTGTGGACAGATTCCTCCACCTGAGTTTTGGATCTCAGCACCTCCTCCGGAGTGATCATAGGCCTCTTGGCTGCTTCTTTAGTTAGTGCTATCCTTGCTTAAGATGTCCGTTTAGGTGGATAACAATGTCTTGGTAGGTTTGCAGTTGTGCCATATTCCTTCCATTATTGTATGATAGAATAAACAGTGCTCTGTGAGATGTTCAGATCTTGAACTATTTATTTTTATCTATAACCTATCCTTGCCTGACCTATCTGGTGTGTTCCTTGGTTTTCATGATGCTGCTTGATCTCTAATGTCCTCAAACCCTGAACAGTTGTGGTTATACTGAGAATAAAGCAGAGCCGGACCGGCCCATTTCAGTATGGGGGCGGCCCTGGATGAGGCCATTATAGCCAGCCTGGGGGGCACTTGCCACCTGGGCCAGTCTGCCCCTGGCAATTGGTCACTCAGGATTTAATTTAGGGGTCTCTGACTACAGGGATCTGAATCCAAGTGCAGGTCACAACTATTAGATTTATATTTTAAAAATATTTAGAAAACCATGTATCATTTCTTTTATTCTTTATAAATATTTGTTACTTATTGGTGGTATATGACATAAAATCCCAATACAATACATTTAAGTTTAGGTGTGTAACATGGAAAAATGTTGACAAGTTCACAGGGTATGAATACGTTTTCAATGTAGTTGTTAGATTACTGTATATTACATATATAGGGTAGTCCGTCATTTATCATATTAATTTTTTCTGCTGCTATTAAAGACTACAATATATTGCATTTTATAGTCCTCAGTCCCCCAATATGTTATATTTCTTTATAGACTGATGTGACTATTGCAGCAGAGGAGCTCCGAGCTACAACAACTTGTATGAGCCAAAGGCTAACAAAGGTACTGGTGTCTCCCTTGTTCATAAAGTAAAACTGTGGGGTTATAATACCTATTGGCAGAGTAAACAGATATTATTTACAGCCAGTTTAGGATTTTCTCTCTCTTAAATCAATGAAATCTTGTCTAGGATAGGTGATCACTGTTTAATATATGGGGCTCCTGCTGGAGAGGTCCCTCTATTATCTACAGCTCATCTCTATGAGCAGTTCTGCCTGGTGTAAAAGCTTAATCTTATTTATATAAATTCAAAGAGACCAAGTAGTGGAAAAAAACGTGCACCACACCTACACAGCTTTACTTTGCTTGCCAGCACACTCAGCACAAATGGCTATTAATAATTGTGCATGTTTAGTAACGGGTTGCTAACCTAGGAACAGCATCATGGAGCAAAAATTGGAAGAAAAGGTGCACGCACCCCTTGATGACTTTTGCACATAAAATATTTATTTTCAGTGGAGGATAACATGAGGCAGGGAGGGTGGAGAAGGAGCAGACAACGAGTTGTTTTGCATCGGGATTGGTGCGTCCACTGGTCCTAGGACCAGTGGAAGCACCAAGCCCGGTGCGAAACGACTCGTCCGCACCTTCTCCTCCCCTCCCTGCCTCATGTAACCCTCCACTGAAAACAAATGTCTTATGTGCAAAAGTCATCAATGGGTTAATGCACCTTTTTTTTTTTTTCCAATTTTTGCAATATTTCTATAAATGTATTGAAGACAGCCATTCTTTAAACGCCGTCCTGCTTCTGTTAATTCTTGGTGGCTGAAGGATTTGACCACCAAAGCTCAAACATTGGTCGCCACTTTTTAAGATAGAATTTTAATGGTATTTTGACTTTTCTGCAAAAGTAGCAAGTGTGGAGAGGGCTAAATAGAACAATGAAAGACACATTACTAATCTATTAAATTTGCTGCCACTCTGTTGCTCCAGCCAGTAACATGGGTAGATGGGCACTTTGAAGCACCACTTGGCATTTTTATACATTCGCGAACCCGCCTACAGCGCCATTTTATGCCTGTAACTTCTGACTGGTCTTAAGAGGACCTGTCACCCCCTGGTGCATGGCAAAACAAATCCAGCACTGAATGCAGCATGTCTGATGCATTCAGGGAAGGGGTCCCCCATGTCTCTAGTCCACCTGTAAGCTTCAAAAAAGACATTAGAAAACTTACAGTTAAGTAGTCCAATGGGTGGGATCTTATTGAGGTCTTCACTGCTGGTACAGTCCTCCAGCCTCCGCCTCGTGTATTCTGCCCCCTTCTATGTCTGCCCTTCTCCTCTCCTAATAAAGCATAAACAGGGTGGGAATCTGGCGCTGACGTCAGGCCAAATGCTTTGCAGCCACTCTGTACAAGCTCTGTGCAGTAGGTTGAGTGACAGAGAGCAGGAGAGGAAGAGCCAGCAGAACAGGAGGCGGCGCAGAGACACAGAAGGGGGCGGAATACACAAGTAGGAGGCTGGAGGACTGTGCCAGCAGTGAAGACCTCTTAAGATCCCACCCTTTAGACCTCTTAAAGGGATCCTGTCACCTCCAAAACGCCTCCTAAGCTATCAAAACATGTCCCTGCAGCATCCCATCACTAATCTCACACTCCTTTTGTCTCCTAAAAGCATCCTGTGAAAGTGGAGCAAAACATTTTAATACTTACTCATTAGTGATTATAATTAGCAGGGGCTATATTCTTTAGTCACCAGGGCATGTTGTTTTGCAGCCTCGAGGATCCACCCTCCCTCTGTCTGTGCTGCTGTGATGTGGAGCTGTAAGTGATAGAGACGGGGAGGGTAAAGCCTGCACAAGCAGAGCAAACAGACAGAGACAGGGTGGATCCTGGAGCCTGCAAAACAACACCCCCTGGTGACTAAAGAATATAGCCCCTGCTAATTATAATCACTAATGAGTAAGTATTAAAACGTTTTTATGCACTTTCACAGGATGCTTTTAGGAGACAAAAGGAGTGTGAGATTAGTGATAGGATGGTGCAGGGACATGTTTTGGTAGTTTAGGAGGCGTTCTGGAGGTGACAGGATCCCTTTAATAAGATCCCACCCATTAGACTACTTATCTGTAAGTTTTCTAATATCTTTTTTAAAGCTTACAGGGGGGCTAGAGACATGGGGGACCGCTTCCCTGGCTGTAGTGATCATGGCGACTAAAAAACCCAAAAAACAAACGTGTAGTTGCACATTTTTTTTTTGCAATTTCACAGCACTTGGAATTTTTTACCCCTTTTCCTGTACACTATATGGTAAAATATGTTATTTCATCTAAAAGTACAACTCGTCCCGCAAAAAACAAACCCTCATGTCTATATTGATGGAAAAACTAAAAAAAGTTCTGGTTCTTGCAATAAGGACAGGGAAAAATGAAAACAGAAAATTGCCTTGGCGTGAGGAGGTAACGGAGCATGATAGATTTGTGCATGTAATGATTTCTATTGGTGATATTGCCCACTTATGTCTTGCTTTCCCAGTTACAAGACAAGCTATCACAAGAAGCTGCTCTGCGGGCATTGCTTGAGGAGGAGCAGGCTGCGCTGCTTCTTACAGTGCAGGACATGAAGAATATTGTAGAAGAGGAGCGGATGCAGGTTGGTATCGGATCCATCTTGACCACACCGACATATGTTGTGTAGCACTGAGTTGCTCTCTGTATGACTTGTAGGTTCAGGAGCTTCAGCAATACTGCCAGAAAATCAGCAAAGAAGACAACGATCTAAAAGGCAAACTGGAGAATGCAGAGTCCAGGTGCCAAGAAGCTGAAAAGGACAACCAGCACCTACGGAGTGAAATAGGTACTAAATTAGATTGCTTTACTAAACGTTCCATGTTCCTTCTTAAAGAGAGTCGGTCACATCCCAGTTGACCTACATTGATTACAGATTTATGTTTACAAACCGCATGCAACCATTTTTGTTATTTCTATAATTCATAAGAAAATGAAGCATCTTTGATAATGTTCTTAAATTAATGCTGCACGATCTGAGGAAAGCCTAACGTACAGACACGGACCCTGATTCCAGCATTGGGTCACCTACTGGGTTCCTAAGTGTGACAATGATAAACTGTTACTTACTTTGCTGCAGCTCTTCTAGTCCTCTGTTGAGATTGTAGTCCTCAATATTCATTACATTCGCTAATTCTGCCTCTGCGACTGCCTATGCACAGTATTTTAGTGGACACATTAATATTTTTTGGCATAATCTTTTCTGGGATATGGTAGACCTGAGAACAGCACATGGATTTCTCCTTCGCCTCATTGGGGGACACAGACCGTGGGTGTTTTGCTGCTGTCTACTAGGAGGCGACACTAAGCAGAATCTGCAAGAGAGTTAAGTGGCTCCTCCTCTGCAGTATACACCCCTGGAACAGGCACTGCCTCCCCAGTTTTTGCTTGGTGTCTTAGGAGGCTCACACAGTTTTTTCCTCTCTTCCGATCATCTAAATTCTTTACAAGGATGTTTCTCCAAGAAGAAAAGTGGGTCCGGCGTGACTCCCGGCATGCTCCTTTCTTGGCCCACCAATGTTTCGCTGGGTCAAAGTCGAGATATCCATACATATGCCGTCCTTCTTCCAAATACCCTATCACGGATAATGGGTTGAAGTCGAGATACTCACGGTACACCAGGCTCCAGGATCTCCATCCATGATGTCGAGCACAGACCCTACATCTGCCGCCCTCCTTCCTCGGCACCACATGATGTGATGCTGGGTTAAAGTCGAGATGCCCTCAGTACAGCATGCTACCCAGTGAGCATTAATTGTGTTTTTACAAGAGACCTACTGCAATCAAGCTCCTGCATCCCTAATGGACGTAGGGCACCTCAAGGTACGAGCTATATCAGCCACAATGCTAGCTTCTGGGGCAACATGGCTGCATGCTGAGACTCCACATGGCACAGTCTATATCAGCCACAACGACTGCAGGCTGAATCAACTGAGATACTGGGGGTATCAGCCATAATGGCAGCACTCACTGCCTAGGGAGTAGGACTTATTCAGGACCCTCCCTGCCCACCACCCCCAAGGGATTTGGTGTAACCTCTCTTTGCTAAGCCCAGCATGCACATAATCACCCCTCCCCACAGGGTACTTGGGTTGAGGTTATTGCCATGGTGGTCGCAGAGCCCTGCCATCCCAGGGTCTCCGGACGTCGGGGTCCCCGTACTCCGGGCAGTCCTCCTGTTTCTTCCAGGCTGCGCCTGCTTTCCTGGCTGGGGAAGACAGTGGTGGCGGCTTACCTCAGAGGTACCAGCAGTGCTGGCGGTGGCAGCGCTCCCACAGGCAGTATTGCGGACCTCCGCGCCGGCCTCCTTACATTCCCAGGGCCGCCATTTACGCAAGGCCCCAGCTTCGGCCTAGCTTGGATGGGTTCCGCCTCTCTGCCCGCCTCCGCCCGCCCCTGGGCTGACGTCACCTCTGCTCTATGTAGGCTCTCCTGCGCGCCTTTTTTCTGGTAGCTGGCTGCGCTTTTTCTGTCCCGCCCCTCGCAGTGGTCGCCATGACAGCGCCACTGCACTGATTATGTTAACAATTTCAGTGCACAGCACAGTATCAGGCAGCACATAGGTGTGCGATCATTCTATAAGCAGCACTCACACCTCGTGCATCTGTACACCGCTGGGCTCATACATTGCAGGAAATTAAAGACTTTAATATGCTTTTTACATTGCTGCAGAGCGCTGTGCTCATGAAGCACAAGAAGATTGAAGCGCTTGCTGGTCATCACATCTCTGGCACTGCCACAGACCGCGGTGATCATAGGACATAGGGCTATCCAACCCAACCCACCGCTCACACCAGCAAGGGATCCGGCATCAGTCACTAATAGAAGCGTTCTACTGGTTCCTGACAATATCCTAGAAATGGACCGGCTCACCCAAAGGTGGATCCCCGGTGCCCTGACTAGCAGTACGTACTTGCCACGCAGATTCTCTATGATGGACATGACTGCCAGGGAGAATGGATGGCAAATTCAGTCTTAGGAGCTCACAATCTTCTTAACCCATATTTTCGCTTTACTAACTGTGGCTAAGACCCTCACAGCTGGGCAGATCACATTCATACTATCCTAAGGTACACGAACGCTGACTCTACTCTGGCGCACCAAAGCACCTCGGGTTGCAACCAGGGTTGACCACTGGATACATGCAGCCCTTCATTCGGGTAATTGTGCAGCATTTGCAGCTGCCAATGCTAAAGTCATTGAACGTGCAATTTCGCTATGCGAATTGAAGGCATACGCGACCTCAAAAACCCTCACAGTCCTCCCATACCTCTGCGGACGTCTGTTCGAAGGATAACTGGACGATTGAGCCCAGATGCCACGGGAGGAAACTTGAGGAAAAAGCACTCCCCTCCCTCGGAACAAGCCCAGGCAGCCTTGCAATCGCCGCCAGCACACCAGATTCCGATCCCTTCGGATTTCTTTTGACTGGTCGACAGCTATACTAACGCAGCCAGGTAATCGGTCGCCACGCATTGAGCGGTCACAGTCTACCAAAAGATGTGGTTCTTCCTATCAGAGCCAGTGTCGCCAATCCAAGCTCAAGGGATCACCATCTCACAGGTTTTCTCTCTCCTGACTCCCTACGTCCGGAAGACATCCCACTAGGCGGTCTGCTGATTCATTTTCAGCATCTTGGGGTACCCGACATAGAAGACGAGAAGGAGCAATAGCTAGTGTCCTCTGGCTACATAATAGCGCTCAAGTCTCTACCGCCCAACCATTGGCTCCTTACTGTCCGATGGAAGAAAAAAGAAAAATTTTTCCAGGATCTCCAGTGAAGGCTTAAGCAATTCTTCGAAGCGGTCAAGTTCCCCCTCCACTTAGAAGCGTGCAACGTGAAGAATGTTTTCAAGGATTATGTTCCATTATTTATGTAGTTTTTAAAAAAAAAAAAAAAAAAAAACAGGAACAGTACGTACCGTATTAGACAGAAAACAGCTAACTACACAGACGTGTCCGGGGAAGTCATTTTCTGATCATCATAATGGGAGACCCAGACAATGGGGTTTAGGGCGCTGCCCTCCGGAGGTCACACTAGGTACTACAAGTTTGTAGCACCGCCTCCTCCGCTTATAAACCCCCACCGTAGGAGACATCCTCAGTTTTTAACTTAGTGTGCTCGGAGATCACGCTTTGCTTGCACTTCACTGCATTCTCACAACTTACGTGATGGCGTATGAAGACAAGGTAAAATGGTCCCATTCGGGACCCTCGACAGCCTCCCCGCTCACCCTCTGCGGAACACGCTGGTGGAGGTACCGGAGGGCTTTTAGCCTGGACACTTTAGTGTTCTCCCGGTACGCTGTCGTGCTCCTTTCCTTTCCATCCCTCCATGGAGGCTCTGGATAGGGGGAGCCTGGAGCCTTGCACAGCTCCGCTCCGTCCGAGGCCTCCCTAAATGGTGCTTACAGACCGGACGGAGCCAGCCCAGTCCGAGGCCTCCCTAAATGGTGCTTACACTCCGGACTGGTGCTGTACCCCCGTCCGAGGCCTCCCTAAAGGTGCTTACAGACCGGACCGGCACTGAGGCACCTGGTGTGTCTCCTGTGTGCCTGGGGGTAGTGTCTGTCACTGTGGTGTCATGACACTCAGACCGCGCGGTTACCCTCGGGTCCGCGGTTCTGGCGGTGGCCCTGTGCTGGGGCCTCCCTGGCTGACCGCCCTGTGTTTTCACAGGGGCTGAGGCTGTAGACTGCGGGTGTCTTATGTGTACATGCAGTCTGAGAGTGTGTGTGGTGATATTCACTCTCGTTTCCCGCGCTGCGGGCTCCGGCACCTCCATTGCTGAGGCAGTCTGGAGGAGGAGGAGGCAGCCCTTATGGTGACATCACCGCTGGGCGTGTTGTGTGTTCTTCCCGCGTGTTCCTGGCTCCGCCCACATCTTCACTGTCGGCGGCCATCTTCTCCCTCACTTCCCGGCTGGGATCTGAACTACAGCGCGTGTCTGCACTTGCAAGGGAGACCGGAACTCGCGGAGGTCACACACACACACCGCTTCCTCCTACCGCTTTACTGCGGTCGGTAAGCCACCGGGATTCCCGGTTTGTTTGTGAACTTTGGCTTATATTCCCCCCACTGTGGAGATGTCCTCAGCTGGGAAGCATGCTGCTAAGGCGGCGGTGGCCACCATTGTCTGTACTACATGCAACGGGACACTGGTGGAGGGGTCCTGCAATAACTGCGGACGCCCAGAGGCCCGATCTGCTACTATTGAGTCTGCAAATCCGGGATTATACCCTGAGGTTCAGGTGATCCCAGGGCCATGGGAAACGCAGAATAAGATCAATGAATCTCTGCTGTCCCAGATGTCCTCCATGTCGCAAACCCTGGAGGCACTGCATAGGAGACTGGAGAACCCAGCTACTCCTCCTAGTTACCCCCGGGTGTCTCTTACTTCTGCTGTAAGACCCCCTAAGCGAGCCCGTGAGGCTTCTCCTGAGCTCCAGACTCTCTCTGAGGAGGAGCGTTCCTCTGATGGTGAGGAAGATGATGGGGTTCTACTCTTGGGTCTATGTCTGAACCTCCAGATGGGGTGGAGGATCTGGTGTCCTCCATCAATGAGACATTGCGTCTTGTCACTCCTCCTGAGGAGGTGACTGTACACCCCAAGGAGATCTATCAATGGCTGCGGCCAGAGGCTAGACCAAGTGGCTCCTTCATGGACCACACTAATTTCGGAAGGGTGATTAAAGCTCCCAGGTTGCATCCTGGGCGGCGTTATGTCCGTAAAACTAAGGACAATCGCTTTCCCTTTCCCCAGGAGGCGCTCCAGGAATGGTCGCAGTCTCCCATGGTGGATGCTTCCATGACTAGGATTGCTGCGCGCTCCTTGTTTTCTGCCTCTGATAGCTCCTCGTTGAAGGATGCTACTGATAGACAGGTCGAGCAACTCGCCAAGTCTTCCTATGAGGCTGTGGGGTCTTCGTTTGCCCCTAATTTTGCCGCAGTCTGGACCCTACAAGCGATCACTATCTGTTTGGATGGTATCACTGATCTAGCTAGGTCCAGTCCAGAGGTCCTGGCTCTCACTGAGAGAGCAAGGGCCTATGCGGACTATGCCAGGACGGCATCTTTGGAAACTGCCACTCGCTCTGCTGTGGCCTCGGCCAATGCAATTGCGATCCGCAGGCTATTGTGGCTGCGTCTCTGGGACTCAGATGCCACATCTAAGAAGATTTTACAAAATCTTCCGTTCGCTGGTGACAGGCTTTTTGGCACCGAACTGGACAAATTGATAAAGGATTCTGCTGAGTCTAAGATACCGCAGAATAAGCCTAAGCCACGGTACACCGTGAAAAGGAACCCTAAGCAGTGGTCCTTTCGCTCCGGTTCACAGTCATCAACGGCGTCCACTCGCTCAGACCGAGGGGGCAAGCCTGCTACTCAGTGGCGTTCCAAGAGTCGTCAGAAGAAGCCGGCGGGGGCAGCGGCTGCCACCCCCAAGCCCGCCTCGACATGACTCGCTATCTCATCCTGCCTCCCCACAGGTGGGGGGCCGCCTGTCCCGCTTTCAGGACAAGTGGCTTCTTCACATTCAAGATCAGTGGGTTCGAGATGTAGTCTCAAGAGGTTACAGGATAGAGCTGACGTCACAACCAATACACCGATTCCATCGGTCGGTTCCTTCTCCAGAAAAGGCTCAGGCTTTTTACCTGGTGTTGGAGGGACTCCGCAGAGACGGAGTGGTGGTCCCTGTGCCCACGGAAGAGAGGTTCAGGGGTTTTTACTCCAACCTCTTTATTGTCCCAAAGAAGGACGGCTCTTTTCGCCCGGTTTTGGACCTCAAGTTGTTCAACCGTCACGTGTTGGTTCGGAAGTTCCGCATGGAATCCCTGCGCTCAGTGATCGCGGCTGTGTCACAGGGAGACTTCCTAGCGTCCATCGATATCAGGGACGCTTACCTTCACGTCCCCATTGCACCAGCTCATCAGCGCTGGTTGAGATTCGCAGTGGGGGAAGAGCACTTCCAATTTGTGGCACTGCCATTCGGGCTAGCCTCAGCACCACGGGTGTTCACAAAGGTGATGGCCTCCATGATGGCTCTCCTGCATGCGCAGGGACACGCCGTCATACCCTATTTGGACGACCTGTTGGTCAGGGCGCCATCGGAAGACCTTTGTCGGGTAAGCCTGGAGGTGACCATGAAGTCCCTGGAACGGTTCGGGTGGCTTATCAACATTCAGAAGTCGACCCTGGTTCCGACCCAGTCATTGACATATCTGGGCATGGACTTCCACACGGACTCGGCCCTGGTGTCCCTACCTCAAGCCAAGCAGCTTGCGATCCAATCAGGAGTGCAGAATGTCCTCCTGTCTCCACAGTCATCCCTACGGGTATTGATGAGACTGGTGGGTCGCATGGTAGCGGCGATAGAGGCGGTGCCGTTCGCACAGTTTCGCCTCCGTCCTCTCCAGCTGGAGATTCTTCGCAGATGGGACAAGAGGACGATCTCTCTGAATCGGCTGGTGACACTGTCACAACCAACCAGGGACTCTCTACAGTGGTGGCTCCAGCCACTTCACCTGTCACGGGGCCGGTCCTTCCTAAAACCGTCATGGTTAGTGGTGACCACCGACGCCAGTCTGAAGGGCTGGGGGGCGGTGTTCTTGCACCACAGGGCTCAAGGCCTCTGGACTCAGTCGGAGTCGGCGTTGCAGATCAACGTGCTGGAGATCAAGGCGGTCTATCTGGCGCTACTGGCGTTTCAGAAATTCCTGTCAGGACAGCCATTCGGGTACAGTCCGACAATGCGACGGCCGTCGCCTACATAAATCATCAGGGAGGGACCAGAAGTGCTCAGGCCCTCGCCGAAGTCCACCGCATTCTACTCTGGGTGGAGGAAAACGGCTGCCTGATCTCCGCAGTTCACATCCCAGGGGTCGAGAACTGGGAGGCCGACTATCTGAGCAGACAGGGGATGGACGCCGGAGAGTGGTCTCTACATCCAGACGTCTTCCGGGACATCTGCGGCAGGTGGGGCACTCCGGACGTGGATCTGATGGCCTCACGGCTGAATCATCAGGTGCCCCAATACATGGCAAGATCTTGGGATCCCCAGTCTCTGGGGGCGGACGCCCTGATTCTGAGCTGGTCCAGATTCCAGCTGCCATATGTGTTTCCGCCTCTGGCTCTGATTCCCAGGGTCCTGTGGAAGATCAGGACAGAATGCAGAGTGGCCATTCTAGTGGCTCCAGATTGGCCCAGGAGGTCTTGGTACCCGGACCTGTGGCAACTGTCAGGCGGACACAGGTGGGCTCTTCCAGAACGCGCAGATCTACTCGCGCAAGGGCCATTCTTCCACCTCAATTCCAGGGCCCTCAGATTGACTGCATGGCTCTTGAGGCCTGGCTGCTGACATCCAGAGGTTTCTCTCCTACAGTGGTTGCCACTATGAATCGGGCAAGGAAACCTGTTTCCAGGAAGATATACCACAGATCGTGGAAAATCTTTTTTACCTGGTGTGCCTCTGGTGGCCGCTCACCGTGGCCTTTGTCTATCCCGACATTGCTGGCCTTCCTACAGTCGGGGTTGGAGTTGGGATTATCCCTTGGCTCTCTGAAAGGTCAAGTATCAGCACTTTCAGTGTTGTTTGACAGGCGCTTGGCGCTCCTCCCGAAGGTACGTCAATTTCTGCAGGGGGTGTCTCGGGTGGTCCCGCCCTATAGACGACCTCTGGACCCTTGGGACCTAAACATGGTCCTGACGACATTGCAGAAACCGCCGTTTGAGCCACTGAGAGACGTCTCTCTCTCTCGTCTGTCCCAGAAAGTGGTCTTTCTGGTGGCGATTACGTCTCTGAGAAGGGTCTCAGAATTGGCTGCACTTTCGTGCAAGTCACCCTTTCTGGTGGTTCACCAGGACAAGGTGGTGTTACGCCCACGGCCTGAATTTTTGCCGAAGGTGGTTTCAACATTCCACTTGAACCAGGAGATTGTTCTCCCATCATTTTGCCCCGCTCCCGTTCATCAGGTTGAGCGCGACCTCCATACTCTGGATCTCGTGAGAGCTGTACGCATTTATGTGTCCAGGACCGCCTCCTTTAGGAGTTCGGATTCTTTGTTTGTCCTCACGATGGGTCGCTGTAAGGGGTCCGCGGCTTCAAAGTCGACCTTGGCCAGATGGATCAAGGCTCCCATTCAGGAGGCTTACCGGTCTTCTGGTTTGCCTCTCCCGGTGGGTTTGAAGGCACACTCTACTAGAGCTGTAGGTGCCTCTTGGGCCTTGCGACATCGAGCTTCTGCTCTACAGGTGTGTCAAGCGGCCACTTGGTCCAGCCTGCACACTTTCTCTAAGCACTATATGGTGCATGCCCATGCCTCTGCGGATGCGAGTTTGGGCAGGCGGGTTCTCCAGGCGGCGGTTGCCCACCTTTAAAAGGGAACCATGTGTTATCCGTCTTGTTGAGGAACTCTTCCCGCCCTGGGGTATTGCTTTAGGACATCCCCATTGTCTGGGTCTCCCATTATGATGATCAGAAAAAAGAGAATTTTGTTTACGTACCGTAAATTCTTTTTTCTTGAATCATCAATGGGAGACCCAGCACCCACCCAGTTGTTCCGTTGCATGTTTGCATTTGATCTGTTCTCTGTTGAGACAGTGTTTCCGGGTTGTTACACCGTCTGTGCACGGCATTCTTCCCGATGTTTCGGGTGTGGTTTATTTCTCCTCGCAGCTTATGGACTAAACTGAGGATGTCTCCTACGGTGGGGGTTTATAAGCGGAGGAGGCGGTGCTACAAACTTGTAGTACCTAGTGTGACCTCCGGAGGGCAGCGCCCTAAACCCCATTGTCTGGGTCTCCCATTGATGATTCAAGAAAAAAGAATTTACGGTACGTAAACAAAATTCTCTTTTTCCGCTGGAATCTTTCCGCTCCATAAGGGCGCCCAGGGAACAAGGACAATACCTTGCATCCATACGTATAAGGGCTGATTACCTTCATATTCCAATCGCAACTACACACCAAAGTGCAACACTACCACTTTGTGGCATCCCCATCTGGTTTAGCTACAGCTCCCAGAGTATTCACAAAAGTTATGATGGCTGTCGTGACTATCCTTCACTCCAGGAGTGTCATAATGCTTCCATACCTGCACGATCTGCTCGTAAAGGCACCGTCCGTGGGGGTACCTCGGAGACGTGACACTATTAGGTTCACCTCAATGCCAAGGTCCTGTCTTTATGGCCAGGCCCACGACTCACATTGGTTGGCAACAGACACGCTAGTCCAGGATTGGATCCGATTCCGACTCCCCTACATTTTTTTCCCCACCACTAAGCCAAGGTAGTGAGGGCGTTCAAACAAGAATGTCTCCGAATCGTCCTCGTGGCCCCAGACTGGCCCAGACACGCTTGGGAGATCCATCTCGTCCAACTCACAGCAGTTGTGCCATGGCGCCTGCCACACCATCCAGACCTGTTCTCGCAGGGCACGCTTTACCATCGGAATTCATCAGCTCTGAATTCAGCTGCGTGGCCCTTGGCAACTGAGTCTTAACCCACGCTGTGTTTTCTCCCAGGATGGTCGTAGCAACAATGCTAAAAGCACGGTAACCAGCTTCGGCGAAGATATACCTCCGAACATTGGAAATCTTCTTTGCTTGATACACCTCTCCGGGTCACTCGCCTTGGCGCTGTTAGCTAACAAGACTCTTCAGTTTCCTCCAATCGGGCCTAGACTCAGGCAGGTCCTTGAGTTCCCTTAAACAACGAGTTTCAGCCCTTTCCATCCTATTTTAGAAACGCTTCGCTACCAGACCTCAAAGGAAGTCCTTCCTTCAAGGGGTCTGTCATTTAACTCCTCCCAACAAAGGTCCACGGGATCCGTGGGACCTGCATCTCGCTCTCACGGCTCTACAACAACCACTCTTGAAGTCTCGGAAGGAAATTGCCCTTTGTATTGTCACACAGAAGGCGGTATTGTTGGTAGCAGTTATTTCTCTCTGGAGAACCTCGGAACCTGCGGCGTTTTCCTACGCTCGGCTTCATCCTTCATCCTTTCTTCCAAAGGTAGTGTCATCTTCCACATGAATGAAGACATTTCCCTGCCATCACGGTGCCCGACTATAGTTCATAGGGTCGAGAAGGCTCTACATATGCTGGACCTAGTCAGCGCCCTACGCATCTACGCATATGGAACGGCGCCCTCTAGGAAGTCGGACTCTCCCTTCTTTCTTCCAGAAGGGAAGCACGAAGGCATGCCAGCCTCTAACGCTACTCTAGCCTGATGTATTAGTTCAACAATACAAGATGCTTATATCTTCGAAACACGCCCCTTATGGCCAGTATCAAGTTACATTCTGTTGGGGCCGTGGGGGGGGGCCTCCAGAGCCATTAGGCCCCAAGAGTCAGCGCAACAAATGTGTTAGGCAGCCAAGTGATCCAGCCTGTACACATTTACAAACAATATGATGCTTAAACTCAGTCCGCGGCACTCACGGGTCTCTGTAGACGTGTCCTCCAGGTGGCAGTAGTCCACCTGTAGGTGCATAGTTCTTCGCTGACCATGTTCAGTGTTAAAAGTTACATTGATTTTCCCACCCAGGGACTGCTTTGGGACATACCACAGTCCTTTGTCCCCAATGAGGCGAAGGAGAAAAGGAAAATTTTGTGTACTCATTGTAAATTCCTTTTCTCTTAGCCTCTAATTGGGGGACACAGCACCAATTCTTGGCCCTTCCGGGCCTTTACTACTGTTCTCATGTCGCTTCTCAGCTGTTACATGGTTAACTGTTTACATATGCTTGCCTGTTTAGTTACATGCCTTGTTGTACTTTTATTAGTCTGTTAACTCTCCTACTACTTTAGCACAAAACTGGTGAGGCAGTGCCTGTTCTAGGGGTGTATACTGCAGAAGAGGAGCCACTTAACCCTTTTGCAGATTCTGCTTAGTGTCGTCTCCTAGTGGACAGCAGCATAACACCCACGGTCGTGTGTCCCCCAATTAGAGGCTAAGAGAAAAGGAATTCACGGTGAGTACACAAAATTCTCCTTATTTCCAGTAGTGCTATATATAGTAAATGGTGCAGATGTTGAGCATGCGCACCTCCTAAGCCATTCAAGGTTGGGCTCAAGATCGAGAGATGAGTCTTGGAATCATTGGGGTTGTCAGAGGTAAGACTCCCATGATTGGTAAGTAGTCACTTCTCACATGGATGAGGAATACATTTTGATTCTGGAAATACCACCTTAATTGCAATTTCGGCTGTTGCAGAATAGTGGTTGCTGTATGTTACTGCTGTCACCCACTGTGAATAGTGCTCTCCAGAGCTTGCCAAACCTATTATTTTGGTAAATTATAGTTTCTTAAACAGAGTTCTTGAAATGTGAATTAAAAAAAAGATTTTATTTTAATGCCTGGTGATTTATTTCTTCTTAGGGGCAAAAGTCTCACAAGTGATCCAACTGCAGGAGGCCATCAAGGTAAGAAATTTAGGTGACTATGAAATGTTAAGTGGGCTGTCCAGTAGTATGGGCATAGTAAATTAATGGCTGTAAATGTTGTGCAGATAGTCATCTGATCAATTATTGTGATCTTCTTTGCACAATGGTAACAATAATATTAGCAACTTAATGCAATATGAAATGGAGGTACATAATTTCAGGGATGCTTGTGTTGAAAAGGCTTAGGAGACGGGCACTCCCTACAAGCACTCCCAATATTACATAGCCAACATTTTGGGCTAACCAGCAGGGAGCAGAACTGAGCTGTGACACTGGCGTTTCGTTGGTGCTCACTTTTATTGTCTCCCTTCGGTACTGTTACGGCTCAATCGCGGTGCACCAATGGTTTACCATGGCAGTTGGTAGCCTCCTTAGGGTGCTTTCACATCAGCGTTTTATACACCAAAATTAGGCATTACAGAGGATGAGAACCATATCATCATCCATCTATTTCATGGAAATGAATGCTCACCCAAAATAGATATATCAAAAAAAGCACGGTGATTTTATGCAATAAATTACCGTATATACTCGTGTATAAGCCGACCCGTGTATAAGCCGACCCCCCTACTTTTGCCCCAAAAATCTGGAAAAACCTATTGACTCGTGTATAAGCCGAGGGTGGACCCCAGCACAGGTATACAGCCCCCAGCAGTGTGGTATACAGGCCCCCCCCCAGTGGTATACAGGCCTCCCCAGTGGTAGTATACAGCAGCCCTAGTGGTAGTATACAGCAGCCCCAATGGTAGTATATAGCATCCCCAGCAGCCCCAGTGGTAGTATACAGCAGCCGCAGTGGTAGTATATAGCAGCCCCAGCAGCCCCAGTGGTAGTATATAGCAGCCCCAGCAGTAGTATACAGCAGCCCCAGTGGTAGTATATAGCAGCCCCAGTGGTAGTATATAGCAGCCCCAGCAGCCCCAGTGGTAGTATATAGCAGCCCCAGTGGTAGTATATAGCAGCCCCAGTGGTAGTATACAGCAGCCCCAGTGGTAGTATATAGCAACCCCAGTGGTAGTATATAGCAGCCCCAGCAGCCCCAGTGGTAGTATATAGCAGCCCCAGTGGTAGTATATAGCAGCCCCAGTGGTAGTATACAGCAGCCCCAGTGGTAGTATACAGGAGCCCCAGCAGCCCCAGTGGTATATACAGCAGCCCCAGTGGTATACAGGCCTCAGCAGTATATACAGCAGCCCCCAGGGGTTATACAGCACCCCCCAGGGGTTATACAGCACCCCCCAGGGGTTATACAGCGGCCCCTTGGGGGTACCCAGCCGGCCCCAGGGGGTACCCAGCATCCCCCTGGGGGTACCAACAGCCCCCTGGGGGTACCAACAGCCCCCTGGGGGTACCAACAGCCTCCAGGGGGTACCCAGCAGCCCCCTGGGGGTACCAACAGCCCCCAGGGGGTACCCAGCAGCCCCCTGGGGGTACCAACAGCCTCCAGGGGGTACCCAACAGACCCCTGGGGGTACCAACAGCCTCCAGGGGGTACCCAACAGCCCCCTGGGGGTACCCAGCAGCCCCCTGGGGGTACCCAGCAGCCCCCAGGGGGTACCCAGCAGCCCCCAGGGGGTACCCAGCAGCCCCCTGGGGGTACCAACAGCCCCCAGGGGGTACCCAGCAACCCCCTGGGGGTACCAGCAGCCCCCTGGGGGTACCAACAGCCCTCAGAGGGTACCCAGCAGCCCCCTGGGGGTACCAACAGCCCCCAGGGGGTACCAACAGCCCCCACAAGCTGGCACTGTCCCCCCTTGTAAGTGCCCCCCCCCCCCGCTACTTATACATTACCATCCCGGTGTTCTGATCGGCGCCGCTCCTCCGTGCTGCGTCTTCATCCTCCCGCGCTAGCTGCATCCGGGTTCTTCAGCGGTCGCGCGATGACGTCACATCGCTGCGACAGCTGGAGATCACGGATGGAGCCAGCGAGGACGGGAGGATGAAGAAGCACCGAGGAGCGGCGCCGATCAGAACACCGGGATGGTAATGTATAAGCACCGGGGGGGGGGGGCCTTACAAGGGGGGACAGTGCCAGCTTTTGGGGGGGCCATATGCACTGCTTCCCCCTGCCGCTGATTGACAGGGGGATGCAGTGCATATTTAATGAGCGGCCCCACGTGACGGGGCCGCTCATACAGCAGCCCCCCCCCCCCCCGCCTCCTCCAGCCTCCACAGCCCCCGGGACACAGCCCCCCCGTATATGACCCGTGTATAAGCCGAGGGGGGGACTTTTCAGCCCAAATTTTGGGCTGAAAAACTCGGCTTATACACGAGTATATACGGTATATAAATTTATTAATCATATAGTATAAAAAATTACATATAAATAAGGTTTTAATACAGAGTACATAAATAGTGTTACATACAAATCTATGTTAAATGTAAACAATAGAATAAAAATCTATAGATAACACCCTATAACCTAAGAAAAACCCGTGGTCCTGGATGAAGGCGTAAGCCGAAACGTGCATGTAGAGTGCAGCAGAGTCTGTAGATACACCAGGTAATCACCCTTTAGATTGATTTTCACTGTTTGGATTTTCATTTTGTCACTTCTTTGGTCCCCTATGTGAGAGATAGGTGAATATTGGAAATTTATTGGTTGTTTTTGATACACATTTTGTGATTTTGGTTCAGTTTACCACACAAGAAGATCACGGGTTTTTCCTAGGTTATAGGGTGTTATCTATAGATTTTTATTCTATTGTTTACATTTAACATAGATTTGTATGTAACACTATTTATGTACTCTGTATTAAAACCTTATTTATATGTAATTTTTTATACTATATGATTAATAAATTTATATATTTTATTGCATAAAATCACCGTGCTTTTTTTGATATATACATCAGCGGTTTATGCTGATCGCGGCAGTTGCGGTGAAAAAAACGCAACTGCCGCATAACGGCCGCACTTGTGGCAAGCCCCATACAATGGCTGTGGGGCTTGCGGCAAGTGCGGTATCGGCAGGTGCGGCCGTAAAAAAAAACGCAGCATACCGTGTTTTTTTGCGGCCGCACCTGCCGCAAGTGCTGAAACCGCCCCTGCCGTACACTTACCGCAAGCCCCATAGACATTGTATGGGGCTTGCCGCAAGAGAACCGCAAGTGCGGCCGTTTATGCGGTAATCGCGACAGTTGCGTTTTTTCACCGCAACTGCCATGATCAGCGAAAGCAGCCATAAAGGGAATCTATCAGTAAGATTTTGCTACCTCATCTAAGGCCCCTTTCACATCAGCGGTTTTTAGAAATCGCGGCAGATGCGGTGAAAAAAACGCATCTGCCGCGATTACCGCATAACCGCGACACTTGCGGCACAGTTGCGGCAAGCCCCATAGAATGTCTATGTGGGCTTGCGGCAGGTGCGGCAAGTGCGGTATCGGCACTTGCGGCAGGTGCGGCCGCAAAAAAAAGCGTTTTTTTTTGCGGCCGCACCTGCCGCAAGTGCCGAAACCGCACTTACCGCACACTTACCGCAAGCCCCATAGACATTGCATGGGGCTTGCCGCAACTGTGACGCAAGTGTCGCGGTTATGCGGTAATCGCGGCAGATGCGGTTTTTTCACCGCATCTGCCGCGATTTAAAAAAAACGCTGATGTGAAAGGGGCGTAAGAGCACTTATTCACAAAAAAAAAACAACTAAATATATATTATATATATAACCAAAACAGTATAAATCTTCTTTAAATATATATTCTAAAGGGAACATGTCGGGCCCCTTATGCCTCCTAACCCAGGTGCAGTCATGTGTGCGCCAAAATTGTTTTATAGTAGACATATATGTGAAAAAAGGTGTGTGGGAGAATGAGTGTGACAAAAATTGTATAATAAGAAAAATAACAATATAGTTACAAAATACATAGGATGTACAGTATAAATGAGATATGTAATATAGGACACCATATATCAATCATATACATATATGTGTAAGTGAAAAATAAAAATTGGACAAGAACAATCCTCTAATTCTAAGCAGATATATGGGGGCTATATAACTATCATAATATATGATACAACAAGAGACCGAACCAGTATCAGACCTAAAATATACGGTAACTTTTATTGGACAATAGGATAATTTAAATTAAAATGCAGTAAAAATATGCACAGTCACGTTCGAGCGGTGAGCACCACAAGCAAAATATATGCAGCAAATGTACAATTATACACATATATTAGCATCATATTCACCTTCTAATTAAGTGGTACAGCCTAGAGCATAATATAGTTTACCTAGTAAATTATGCACTGTACACTTGGATGTACACACTGGCTCTGGAGCATGCACAGTGTGCATTCTGAGGCCAGATTGTACACCCAATACAACCCCACACAGCACAGGACCAGAAATGCTAGGAAGGAGGCCCATGGATTTCAAATGCAGGACCGCACTTCTGAATTAATTATCACACCCACCGGGTCGTGATAACACAGAGCGAGGGGCGGTATGGAGCCTTTGAAAACACCCACATGTCTAGACGATGGGGAAGGGGGAGGGGGGGAATGTAAGTTATAAACAGCGTTTTCTCATTCGCCTCATTGGGGGACACAGGACCATGGGTGTTATGCTGCAGTCATTAGGAGGCTGATACTAAGAGAACATGCCAAAACAATTAACCCCTCCGCTGCAGTATACACCTCCTGGCTGGCACAAGCCGATCCAGTTTCAGCTTAGTGTCTGAAGGAGGCAGATGCGGTCTACAGACCCTCATCTATTCTTTTCCTTTCTTCTTTTTTATCATTTTTTTAAATATTTTTAATCATTTTAATCCCTCTGGATGAAGATCTCATCGGGCGATGACTCCCTAGGGCGCCACTCTGCCACATCCACCAACAGACAGGAAAGTGGGGTGTTGCCTCCACATACCCCCTTCTGCAACAAGGGATCTTTGAGCAATGTTTTTTTATGTCTATTTTTAAATTTGTATTATTCTTATTTTTACTTCCAATAGAAGACAGTTCCCTCGGGTACTGATTTTCCACATTGAGCAGGACGACACGCAGAGTGTTACCTCCCCGTACACCCCACTGCACCCTTGGCTCCTCTCCTGCATAAACCCTGCTCTCTGGCTGGCTGCAGATACACAGGGGAGACCCATGGCTCTCCCCATCCTCCCATATCATGGGAGCCTTGGCGCCCCAGCAGCACTTCTATGGCCCTCCTCAGCCTCCCACTGGGAGCCTGGGTTCCAGGTGCCCAGCGCCCCCAGTAACATTCCATGGCTCTCCCCAGTTTCCTATGGGAACCTGGGCCGCAGATGCCCGGCGCCTGGTCGCTGCTTCCTAGGCTCCTCTGGATCCAGATCAGGTGAGGTGCAGGCGGAGGGCTCCCTCATGGCAGAGGGACCACTAGATGGCGTTTGGCTCCTCTGCACAGCGCAACGTACATCGTGCTGGCATACGCATTCATTTAGCCACCGGCGCCGCCCTGTATCCAAGTCCAGCTCCCTCCGGTGACGCGTCCCTTCTCTATACCGCCCCCGAGTGAAGTTATGTTTTGCCGCCGAAACACCGCCTGGCAGATCCCATAAGGGAATATTCTCTCAGACCATGCCCCCGTGTGACATCACCTTTGCCGTCGGAACGCCCCCTGGCGACTCTCATAGGGGGATTCTGTTATGGGACATCTCGCTTCCCCAAGAGTTCACTGCGCACCTCTCATGCCCGGCCACCCACCCTCCCTTCTGCACAGGTGGGGTCCATCTCTGCTGCTCTTCTCCCTGCAGTCGGCAACTTACACAGCAACTGGCACCATCCATCAGAGCTCAGCACTAACAGCACCTCGTTTGCTGCAAGGGGACACACGGACCACTGGGCATCAAGGCTTTACTGGAGACCTGATCTGCTCATCCACTGGGGTAAGGGGCTCAGCAGACCCTTTTCTGCTGCCGCCTATTCCTCCCTCTCCTGTGTCTTAGTTCCTGCCCTTAGTATACACCGTATCCCCCATACCCGTAGTGTATGGTTATACTCACACACATTAAGAAAACTACCATGCAGAGCTCAAAGGTCACAAAAAAGGGTCCCAGGATCCATACGGTTTTTTATACCTCCTGTGTTACATGCCAATCTGAGCTGCCGCGCGGCCATTCTACCCTGCACTGTCAGAAGTGCGAATCCGCAGCTGCTCAGGAGCCCTCCGCCGCCACTGCACCACCCTACTCCTCTAACCCACCCGACTCGGCCCTGTTCCTGTCACAGTCCATATCCCAATCCATGGACCGGTTTCTGTCGCAGTCTATGGACACGCTCTCTTCTACCCTGGTCCAGGCCCTGCAGAGCTGTCCCATGCCCTGCACTTCCAACCAGGCAAAGACATGGACGGACGCCCCTGCACAGGACAGTCCGTCAGATGGGGGCAGGCCAATCAAGGTTATCTCCGAATGGGATGGGCCACGTTCCCTGCCCGGGTCTACACGAAAGAGACAGAACAGGAGCGTCTCACCCGTGTCCTCACAGGGCTCCTATACCTACCCTATCAGGGACTCAGGACCTGGTTCACTCCCGCCCGACGCATGCCATCATCCGGGTTCTGACACTGAGCTGGATGCGTCTTTTGACCTGGATTCCCTAGACATGCAGGCTATGGTCAACGACCTAATCACTGCTCATAACGAAATGCTTAAGGTCGATGATTCCCCATGTAAGACTCCCGATCATACCGTGTCTTTCAAGAGTGCTAAGCTACTGCAAAACGTTTTTGCAGATTATCCTAAGTTTCAGTATATTTTGAAAAAGCACAGAAGTCGCCCGGACAAAAGATTCGGGAATCATAAAGGTACCGTCACACGCGGCAATATTGCTAGCAATTTCACTGGCAATTTGCTGGTTGCTGTGAAATCATGGATACATTGTTCTATGTTGTTGCCGTGTCCAAAATGGAACAATTTGTCCGTGATTTCACAGCAACCACCAAATTGCCAGTGAAATTGCTAGCAATATTGCCACGTATGACGGAACCTTAAGACTTTCGAAACTCACTACCCCTTTCTCCCCGACCTAGGCCAGGATTGGGCGGACTCCCCGCCGGTTGATCCCCCAGTTTCCCGTTTGGCCGCAAAAACTCTGCTTCCTCTACCAGATAGGTCCTCTATTAAGGATCTGACTGACAGATGGTTTGAACAGCTGACTCGCTTGGTTTTCGAGGCGTCTGGCTCTTCCCTTTCACCTTTCTTTGTCTCAGTGTGGGTTGCTAAGGCAATCATAACCTGGGTGGATACCGTGCAAAGCTCCATGCAGGACAGCAGCCTCCTATCGGAACTAGCGGATATAGCGATCCAAAAGTTTCAGTTGTCGGGGAATACCTTATTTAGGCGGCCTTAGATTTGGCCAATTATGCAGCGATCGCAGCTTCTAACGTTATCACCATTCGCAGGGCGCTCTGGCTCCGTGATTGGAGGGCAGATTCAGCATCAAAAGTCCTTGACTAGCCTTTTTGGTGAGTGTTTAGATAAGCTCATATCGGATGCCACCGGAGGGAAGAGAACCTCACTTCCCCAACACAAGCCACGATGACCCTTAGAAATCAGCAGGCATGTTTTTGGTCCTTTCGGAACTCTTCCGGCTGGACGGCTTCACACCCACCCTCTAACACGAACCGATCCACACACAGGGCAGGGGAACACAATCAACCAACCAGTCTAACTAATCCTGGCAATCACGGCCAAAGCAGTCCAGACATAGGGGATCCAGACCCATAGGTTCTCCTCGTCTTGACTCGCCCTCATCCACGGAAGACCACCTTAGTAGGCGGCCGACTGTCTTTGTTTCGTCATGTCTTGCTCGCCGTCGTAGAAGACAGGTGGGTCAGGGAACTGGTGACTTCCGCTTATGCCATCAAGTTTGTTTCCCGCCCACTGAATCGGTTTTTCCTCTCCAATCCCCGAAGATCTCTGCCAAACGCTAGCGCCTTTTTCCAAGCCATCGATTCCCTTCAACAAGCGGGTGTCATCATCCCCATTCCGGAGGCTGAGCAATTCAGAGGTATTCTATTCGAACCTCTTCGTGGCTCCCAAGAAGAACAGCTCCGTACGCCCCATCCTGGACCTGAAGCACCTGAACAGATACATCCGACTTCGCCAATTCAGGATGGAGTTCCTCCGTTCCATTATTACATCCATGGAGGGGGGAGAGTTCTTGACTTCGATAGATATTCAAGATGCGTATCTACACATTCCGATCTCCCAGGCACTCCGACAGTACCTCAGCTTAGCGGTACATGGGGAGCATTTCCAGTTTGTCGCCTTACCCTTTGGGCTCACCACAGCGCCCAGGGTATTCACCAAAGTCATGGCGGCCGTCATGAATATTCTTCATTCCCGGGGTGTAGTCGTTCTTCCCTATCTGAACGACCTTTTGATCAAAGCTCCCTCCTTCGCGGATTGCGAAGAGAGCATTCAGATTACTATAGACACACTCTCCCATTTGGGGTGGTTGGTCAATCTGAAGAAATCCTTCCCAATTTCGAATCAGACAATCACCTTCCTGGGGATGGTTTTCGATACCTCCTGCGGATTCGTAATTCTCCCTCGAGACACGTCTCGAGCCCTGCATCAGGGTGTCCACGTTCTTCTCCGTCCCTCATCTCACTCTATTCGTTTCGGAATAAGGGTTTTAGGCAGGATGATAGCTGTCAATGGAGGCGGTTCTATTTGCCCAGCTGCACCTCAGACCTATGCAGTTGACCCTTCTATCAGCCTGGGACAGGAGCCTGTTCACCCTCGACCGGAGTTTTCACCTATCCCCCAGGTGAGGCAGAAACTACGTTGGTGGCAGACGCCCTTTCGCGGGGGAGATCATTCCTCCCTGCTCATTGGGCGGTACTCGCCACTGACGCCAGCCTGCTAGGCTGAGAAGCGGTCTTCCACCAGCAAACGGCTCAGGGACGTTGGTCTCGCCACGAGGCCACCCTTCCCATCAATCTTTTGGAGATTCGGACTATATTTTTGGCCCTGCAGGTTTTTCATCACCTACGAGCGGGTCGCCACATTCGAGTCCAATCGGACTACTCCATGGCTGTGGCGTATGTCAATCATCATGGAGGCACCCGCAGTTGACAGGCGATGCGCGAGGTGGAGCCAATCCTTCGCTGGGCCGAGTCCTCCCGGTTCTCTCAGCAGTGCACATCCCAGGCGTGAACAACTGGGTGCGGATTTCTTCAGCCATCAGGGCCTTGTGCCTGAGGAATGGGTTCTTCATCCGAAGGTATTCCAGCAGATTTGTCATTGCTGAGGGACTCTGGATGCAGACCTCATGGCATCGCGGCTCAACGCCAAAGTACCCACATTCATAGCTCGGTCGCCACGTTCCACTGTCCGTTGGTGCGGACGCATTAGTCCAACCGTTGACTCCGTTTCGTCGGCCCTACATCTTTCCTCCTCTGCCCTTAATACCGAGGGTAGTGAGGAAAATCAAGACGGAAGGCATCCCCGTTGTTCTGGTAGCGCCAGATTGGCCCAGACGTGCCTGGTATGCCGATCTGGTATGGCTCGTCGCCGGCACGCCTTGGCGCCTACCGGACCGTCCGGACCTGCTAAGTCAGGGTCCAATATGCCACCAGAACTCGACGGTCCTGAGTTTGATGGCGTGCCTGTTGAGACCTGGATATTAACCCTAAGGGTACCTTTACACGCCGCTACTGGCGGGTGGATACAACCAGCTACTTCACGTGCACTAGCACGCACAAACGGTTACAAACGGTAATCGCACCACTTTACACGCCGCCAAAGGTGCGCTACGCTACGTTACATCTATCTCTGGATACACCGCCGGGTGCCATAAGTCACCTTCTGTAGCTCACCTTACCTCATTTACACACCGCTACAACAAGCTAATATGGGCGGCCCTGGTGCAGCAGGGACAACACATAGGCGTGCCACAATTGTGGATTACGAGACGTCCGTACGCTGATAGGACAAAGCCAGAACATCATGATTGGGCAGGCATCGCAGGAGGCTGTTTAATACATGACGCTCGAGCAATTGTGTAGTGTGACTGGTCAGCTCCTTAAATATGCCTCCCTATGCAGCGACTACCAATCGTCATGCAGGAGCTTCCTCCAATGATCGCTGATGGGGCGCGGTAACCCTGAGCCTGTGTCACGCCCCAGCTACATACCAGGTACATAGCCTGGTGTCGACACATCCCTTCTGTTGCTTCTTTACACGCCGATACAGCTCGCTACAATCGCCTGGGTAGCCACCTGTTTCAGGGCAGTGCTCGGAAACAGGTGCCGCTACTGCCAGGTGGCTACTACCGTCTTCACACGCCGCTACTACGGGGTATATTGCCGATGCAAGCTACATTTGTCGCATGTAGCTGGTTGTATCCACCCGCCAGTAGCGGCGTGTAAAGGTACCCTAAGGGAATTTATTTACAGGTGTAATGTTTATTTTGGACCCATGTTTTCCAGAAACAAGCAGCAATAGACGATGCAGAGTGAAAACGGAAATCTTCCACTATAATTCCCAGTAAACTGAAGTGCCCATACATTGTGCCCAGGTTAAGCTTCTGGAGACCTGCACCCCCTAAATTAAGTGGACTCTCCTCGCTACAGAAATGGCAAATATATGGACAGTAGCTTTGGTTTAGGCACACTGTGCTGCTCCGAATTTGGATTTGGGAGTACAGATATCGCTGGATTACTTTTGTGGGGCGAGCCACAGTAACATGAAGACCACCATTTTTTTGTTAACAAATGATGAACCTATTTTTATATTTTTGCAATTTTTTTTTCTTAACGTTTCCCTGAGTTCCTCTAAGGAACTTTTATTATTTTATTAATAAATGTATCATTTTATTATTTTATTAACTTTTATTCTTCTAATCATTGTACTCATGCATTGCAATATACATGTATTGCAATATTCAAGACCTATCAGGTTGCACTGACAATGTCTGTTAGGCCCTGCCTATTAAATGATTATTTTGCTCACTTGTGATCCATTTTCATTTTTTTACTCAGCAGTTGTTAATCATTTACAGTTTCCTATGCCACAGATTTGTAATGAATCTGTAAAGATCAGATGTTATACTGTGGCTCCATATGGCATCTGTTTTTTTTATCACACCTATCTGATTTTGAAGTGAAATCACAGCATGCAGCAATTTTGACAAATAGGTTCTGTCAGTGATTAAAAAAATGGATCTCAGCACTGCCCCATTAAATAACATTGGTCAGAGTGATATCCAATAAAAAAACAAATCGGATCATACTTGTCTGATTTATATGCTTTCATGAGTGAGACCTACTCTTGAGAACCTATAGAGTCTGTAGATCACACTGGACAAGCTGTTTTAACTTAGACGGCTCTCCAATCAAAGTTTTCTCCGATTGCAGCTCAGAGCATTATCTTCCTGGGAATGCTTATCAACACTGTTCATGCTCAAGAAAAACTACCGTAAGTAGAAAAATATAGGTACATAGATCATAAAGTGGCTGCCAGAATATTCTTAAATGAAACCAAACTCAGGATATTTCATTACATATCAATAAACATGCAGAGACATGCAAACAATAGCCATAAAACAAAACAAAATCATAGTCCCATATGTTCCAACCAAGGAATAGAAAATGCAAAGGTCTACTGAACTGTCCCAAGTGTATGACCTTACTCAACAAGGCTTTTCACCCTAATCAGGGGTGCCCTCATTCTTCGAAGGCTGTTCCTAAGATACTGCCTCTACACTTTCTTAGTACACACATAGCAGTATAGAAGGGTACTTAAAGTGTAACCGCCATTTAAATTTTTATTTCATAGTAACCTGGAACAAGAGATTTTAATAAACTTTCAAATATCCTTCATTAGAAAATTCTGGTTGATAACCATTCATAAGACTTTCACAGGGTTTCCCCATGTTGATTATCAGTCAGAACCGTCTTCACACTGATTATGGCCAAGGGGGGAAAAAAGGGGGTGTGGACTACACTGCGCGAGAGCCCCTGACTGCAGCTGGTGAGGAGACAATGTGTCAGATTACGTCAGCCTACAGCACAGTTACTAAACAGCCCAGTCAGGATCTCTGTAAACACCTTCTCTGCCAGCACATTGCACTGCTCCCTATGAGCTGCTGGCCACACTTGCCTCCACATCCATAAAATGCAGTTTTTAAAAGAGCACAGAAAAATGTGAGAAAATAAGTCGCATGCCACAAAAAAAGCATTATCTTAGCTGCTAAGTGACCCTTCATTAACAACCAGTGCAGTATTGTTTTTTTTTTTTTCATGAAATGACATTTACACTTTAAATATAGAGGCCTTCAAGTCAAGTATGGGGCAGATCCCAATATGGAGAAATAACATCTCTTCATATATGTGTAAGTTCTCATTAATCGACAAGGATGCTTCTGGGGGATCGCAATCAACCATTTAACATCTCATTTGAAGACTCCATGGCTCAACGTGTTTCCACCTACTCAGATTGCTGGGGTTCATCAGGAGATTGGAGCACGTCAAATGGCTAACCCAAAATAATAATATGCAAAATGGTCACAGGCCAGTGAAATATCTCAAGCTGCAGTAGCCATGTATGTCCATACTGTTGAAAGGCCACTGGCATACTATATCATCACCTGATGCCCCAATAAATAAATGAATAGATGAGTCCAATATACTCCAATACTCCGACCTCCTGAAGAAGTGGATATGAAATGTGCATGGACGCGACGTCATCTGCCGATGACGGAGTATGGACGTTATAGTGTTTTGCAAATGTATGCAGGTAGGACCAGGTTGCCGCCTTGCACACCTGTTCACCAGATGCCTGGTGACGAACAGCCCAGAATACTCCAACCGCACGAGTCGAGTGCGCCTTTAATCCATCTGGAATGGGCATGTTCCATAGCCGATGGGCTTCTTGGATGGTCGACTTGATCCACATGGCGAGCGTGGCTTTGGACACCGCCATGCCTTTCCTGTGACCTTCTGGAAGGATGAAGAGAAAATCAGACTTCCGGAAAGGTGCTGTCCTGAACACGTAGATCCTGAGAGCTCTCACCAGGTCCAGGGTGTGCAGAGCTTTTTCAACGCGGTGCAGCTGTGACGGACAAAAAGGAGGAAGAGAGATTTCCTCATTAAGGTAGAATGAAGAAACAACCTTCGGAAGAAATGAGGGGATCGGATGGAGCATGACCTTATCTTGATAAAAAACCAAGAAAAGATTCCTGCAGGAGAGCGCAGCCAGCTCAGAGACCCGGCGTATCGAGGTTATTGCCACGAGAAAAGTGACTTTCTGGGACAGAAAAGACAGCGAGATTTCTTTCAGAGGCTCGAAAGGAGGTCTCTGAAGGGCATCTAGAACCAGATTTAGGTCCCATGCCTCAAGTGGTCGCCGGTAACGGTGAACCAGGCAAGACACACCTGAATAAAAGTCCTGACTAGCGGTTTCGTAACGAGACGTTGCTGGAAAAGTACCGAAAGTGCAGGTATTTGTCCTTTAGGAGAGCCGGTAGAAAAGACAGAATCCAAGCTGGATTGAAGGAAACCTAGAATTACAAGAAGAGAAAAGACAAGGGGGAATGGCCCTGATCCTTGCACCATGAAAAAAAAAGTCTTCCATGTGCGATAATAAATGCGGGTGGAGGTGGGCTTCCTCACGCTGATCATTGTGTTGATCACCTCCGGAGAAAAAACCCATAGGGGTGTAGTTTGCAAAGTGGCATCGTATTTGAGGGGTCCTGCTGCAGTGACTCTCAGAAACTCTGCCAATGTGACACGACCCCTGCAAACCAATCTGGCCAATTCTGTACTCTGATATGGTGCGGCTTCTTTTCTGAGCTTTGCACTGTGCCTGAAAAGTAGTTTCTGACCAGATATGGTGTTTCTCAGGAGAAATTCTGTAACACATTTTGTGGTTCATTTTTTTCTAGTTACCCATCTGAAAATTAAAAATGTGGACCTTCAGCATAATTTTTGTTGGAAAAAGAAATATTTAATTTTATAGTCCAGGGCAGGAGAAATGAAATATGGATCAGATCAGCATCGACTAACCCCCAAACTGTGAACAACTTTCTTTTTGTGCCACCTAGCTTTTTATAGGTTTTCCTTTCGGCTCAGGTTTTCTAATCTCAGGTCTGTGACTGGACCATGGCTAATGTAGTAATGAATATATTACATATTAAAAGCCCTGTGTTTTACAAGCACCACTCTTCCTGTAGTAAGTTAAATAGAGAATGTCAGACCTTGCCATTAATCACTATTTGATTCAGTCTTGTAAAGCTGGCAGAAGTGTTGCAAATGACACCCACTGTTTTTTCATGGAAACCCCCCTTGGTTCTCAGTTCCTGTAATCAAGATAAGGAGATGTTCTGCCTCTTTAGTGTAGAAATGCAACCTTAAACAGATGTTAATTACCTGCTGTTGTGGTACTATCCCCTACAAATACACATTTCCTTTATGGGCTGTATAAGAAAAAATGTTAGTTTTTTATCTCAGGCACAGCGCTACTGTATTTGCTGTTTTGGGAATGAAGTGATTTTTTTTTTTGATGTTTCTAGAATTGTTTCTAAAGATCACTACTTTCATAGGGATTGCAATCAATGTGTTATTGGGTGAATATATTTTGTTCTTCGTCCTCTTTGTAACATTAGTAGACTTATGATCCTTCCTCTCTGTTAGATTATTAAACAGAAGTGTGAAGAAGATCAGGCTGAAGTAACACAAGTGCGAGCTGACTCGGTTACTCTGCGGGATGCAGCAGAAAATGTTCAGGTAACATACAGTTAATTGAATTACTTGCATTTTTTTGGTGCCAGAATATCTAAATAAGGTCAAATGGTAGAAGATTTTTCCTGATTTAATCAGTTACTTTTCTTTTTCTGTCTTTGGTGTTCATTGATAGTTTTATGTTTTGTTTTGGTTCAAACTCTTTAAATTGGCTCATGTGAATTTTCTACAAAATAAACATTTTTTTTTTATTGTTGCCTGTTATTGCGCATATTTCAACCAAAAAATATATGTTCTGCTAAAGCGTGGCATATTTTGTGCAAGAAATTTATATTTGCATAAAATCGCTTCAAAGGAAAACTGAGTACAATTGCCCCAAAGTTATGTGACATTAAAAAAAAAAGTGCAATTAATTAATCGGCTTCCTGCAGATGGAAAATAAAAAAACAGGCAAAAACTTAAAATAGTAAAAAATTTGGCACTGATTAAAAAAAGGGTAAATACACCAAAAAGTATACAACATAGGGACAAATGCAATAAAGAATCGGCTCTAAAGATTTTTCTGTTTGAAAATTCCGTTGGATGAAGTAATGACTTTAATATGGTTTATTAACCTCCCTGAGATGGGGTGTCTTGTAATCTTTGAACTTATTTGGTAATACCACTAGTACCTCCATAACCCAAAATTAAACAGGATTTCGAAGAATATCTTGCAGGATGTGCTTAAAGGGGAACACCTTCATGATGAAGCAGAGTTGTAAGCTGCAGTTCTAGGATCTATAGATCTCTTATAAATCAATAAAATCATACCTGCTCTTGCGCTTTTTCCCCCTTCCTCTTGGGACGTAGAATTTTAGGCTGACAATCTCGCGCTGTTGCAGAAAGCAGGAGGTGTGTTGAAGGCGTAGACCCTGGGGCCTGCAGGATCATCTTACATTCCAGCCCCCTCGCGCTTCTATAGAAGGATGGGGCGTGGGCGGCGCCCCATGGTCACAGTACAATCCCGTCCTCATATTCCATCCTATATGACAGGGGCGTTCTGGCTTGAAATGGCAATCATGTCACCATGGAGATAGAAATACACGCTGTTATCCTCTGCTATACAATGGTATAATGATGCATAATGTGTACTGTCATGTATGAGGCTGGGAGAACAGGCAAAGCACTGCATTGATCAGGTCTGCTGTGGTTTCCCCTCCCCCATAGGAACTTGGCAGCTTTCTGTTCCTGCAACTTTCAATGGATCATCACTCCTCAGTGACCGTCACATCAAGGCATCTGTTCAAAATAGTATAAATACACACACATTGTAGTACACACATGTATTATCAAGTAATATCTATTAAAGGTAAAAAAATGAGATATATGACAGACAAATTTATAGATGATAAATACACAGACATGTGGGACAGAGATATTTTTAAGCCCATATATGCACATAGGTGCACAGTATAAGGAACAGGTAAAGGAATAATAGAACTTTGGAGTTTATGGCATGTGTAACAGACTGAAGACTGATGAACCATTGAAATTTGCAGGGACAGAAAGCTACCAAGTTGTTATGGGGGAGGAGAGACAACGGCAGAACTGATCAATGCAGTGAATTACATTATGCTCCATCATATCATTGTACAGCAGAAGATCACAGCGTGTATTTGTATCTGCTTGGTGACAACATTGCTATTTCAAGCCAGAACACCCCTTTTACATAAGATGGTATATCAGGGGCTGGATTGTAGTGTGACAATGGGGTGGTGCATACGCCCCCTCCCTATACAGATGTGTGAGGGGGCAGGAAAGTAAGATGATCTTGCAGCCCCAGGGTCCATGCCCCGACACACCTCCTGTTCTCTGCTGCTGCATTAGACTGTCAGGCTGAAATTCTATGTTCCATGAGGGAGGGGGAGAGCAAAAGAGCAGATATGATATTATTGATTTATAAGAGATCTATAGATCCTAGAACGGCTCTGCTTCATCACGTAGCAGGGGAGAGACTGTAGTAAAATGTTTTCTCTCCCCGGACTTCCCCTTTAATCTTTTCCCAGCTCTTCAAGCTTTATAACACGATGCCTGCAGATCAGACAGTTTGACAGGCTCGTTTTAACAGAATATTTGTGCTAGATATATTGTCACATAATAGTGAATGGGATTTGTAAAATTGCGGCTTACAAACAGTTATGCCCGTATGAGTCCATATAATGTATTTGAAAAGGTTGAAATTTTCAAACCTTAAGTATTGATTGGTTAACCTATAAATATCCGATTGGTAGGGTCCAACAAACTGGCATTTCCACCTATAAATGAATGAACGCCACCATGTTCTTGCCATCGCGATAACCTATTTATTGATAGCCAGGACATCATACAACTTACACACTTTGAACTCTTCTTAAAAATGCGTGGGGCACCTTGTTAAGTAGCGTATCCTAGAGCAGCACTCTCTATGCTGTTAGAGGTAATCCAGTAACAAACACTGATATAGAGTATTTTTCTTCAGCACATTTTTTTTTATAGAAAACTTCAAAAATTGCAGTGCAAATATTGATGCAAAAAAATCCATCACTAGTCTCACTGAAGTGATCGCGGTCCAATAAGATGACTCATTCACCGCTCCATTTCAGCCATGTTCTGCAGAGTTACTCATAGCGGACATGCCATGTGCACCTGTTGTGACACTTGAGGAAGCAGAGAACCCCAAAACATTCCAACAGGTGCGGATGGAGTATTGCTAATGCAGTGTCTCTGCAGAACCTGTCTACAATGAAGCCGGGAACACCTCGTCTTATTGGACTGATTTCACTTCGGTGAGACTGGTGATGGATCTTCTTACATCATGTATTTGTACTGATGTTTTTTAAAATATCTATATAATGAAATATTGAATACTTTGGACTGGTGATTGTTAGTCAAGCACAGCTCTATACAATCTATAGTGTCTGCACCTGGTGCTGCAGCTTTCTGTAGCCCAGTTCCAATCAGTCACTACAGAATTCAGCCTTCACGTTGCACTAGCTGTGTATGCTGCACTGAGAATCCATAGACTACCGGTCACCAGACAGTCTATAAGGTCTTCATTATAGAAGCTTCAGACGTGCAATAACAAGTATGTTCTCAATTTTTTTGTGTGCAATTGAGAAGGATTATGAAAGTATCACCTTCATACTGAGCCAGAATTTGCTCTGCAGTATGGCATATAATATCATGTGTAATTTATTATTTTTTTTTTTTTGCTATTAAGAAAAAAAAAAAGGTTTCAGCGTATTATCAAGAATGTTTAATATCAGACAATATGACAATATTATCTCGCATAGATAGTGATATAGTTATTTATATTCTTCAGTGCCTCAATCAGCAGCTGGAGGCTCAGTGCTCTGAACTCGCTGAGACTGTGCAAAAAGTAACCGCTCAAAACCTACAACTGGTGAACCATCACCAGCAGGAGATCAAGGTACCCCAATACTAGGTGACTTGACTTTGTAAAGCTCCATTCTGTTTCTTTTAGCTTTTTATAACAAATATTTTTAATTTGACTTTCAGGTAATACAAGACTCCATGGCCAAAAAACTGAAGGAACAGGAAACCTTGTTGAGTGTTGTTCAGACAAGCCTGAGTGGGGAAGTGCAGAAGATACTTAGTGAGCGAACTGAGCTGGAGAGAGAACTGTAAGCTACCCGCCTCCATATTGTGAACACTGAGAAGTAAAATTAGGGCTGAGAAGTTTGGTTTTGCCCATAGTAACCAGTAAGATTTATTATTAGACTTGCGCCAGCCACCTCTGCATGATGTCAACAGGGCTCATGAATTGGCTTCAGCTTGCCAGGGCATACAGATGGCCAGCAGGTATCCAGCATCTGCCCTCCTCATTGTAATGGGACTCATGCACAACACATGTCTGCTGTACACATGTCCTGACAGGCACCTGTAGCTGGACTGTCATTAGTGCCATGCACCTCCAAATGTAAAAGAGAGTGTTTAACTTTAATTTGCAAAAGTTATATTTCAGTAGTCCAATTGCCGCCGATTTCTCTCTCTCCACACATCCGGAAATGAGAGCTATCAACAGGAAGCACAGCGCTCACTTCCTGTTGATAGCGTTTATGTCTGAAGGCAGGGAGAAGGAAGCCGGCGGTGATTGGACACGGGGCTTGTGTGACGTCACAATGTCATGTGATCCGAACCGTGATTATCGACAGTGCTGGAAGAGCGGCAGGATTTAATGTTTTAACTGGGGAAAATAAAACTATTCAGAAGGGGTTGGCCTAATAGTGGACAACCTCTTTAAAGTAGTATTTCCATCTTAAAAGTTATTGACATACAGTGGGGAAAATAAGTATTTGATCCACTGCTGATTTTGCAAGTTTTCCCACCTATAAAGAATTGAGAGGTTTCTAATTTTATCGTAAGTAAACTTCAAATGTGAGAGACAGAATCTAAAAAAAAATCCAGAAAATCACATTGTATGATTTTTACATAATTAATTTTCATTTTATTGCAAAAAAAAGTATTTGATACAATAGAAACAATATTTGGAACAGAAACCTTTGTTTGCAATTACAGAGGTCAGACATCCCCTCTAGTTCTTGACCGAGTTTGCACACACTGCAGCAGGGCTTTTCGGCCCACTCCTCCATACAGCCATACAGATTTTCTCCTGATTTTTCAGGTTTCAACTCCCTCCAGAGATTTTCTATTGGGTTCAGGTCTGCAGACTGGCTAGACCACTCCAGGACCTTGAAATGCTTCTTATGGAGCTTAGTTGCTCTGGCTGTTTGTTTTGGGTCATTATCATGCTGGAAAACCCAGCTGTGACACATCTTCAATGCTGTTACTGAGTGAAGGAGGTTGTTGGCCAAAAGCATGTGATACATGACCTCATCCATCCTCCCTTCAAAGTGGTGCATTCATCCTGTCCCCTTTGCAGAAATCCAAACCCACAGTATATTGTTTCCACCCCCATGTTTCATAATTCGGACAGTGCTCTTGGGGTTGTACTCTTCCTTCTTCTTCCTTCAAACACGCCAAGTGGATTTGATACCTAAAAGTTCTATTTTGGTCTCATCTAACCCCATGACCTTTTCCCATGCCTCCCCTGGATCATCCAGATAGTAATTGGCGAAACTCAAACAGCCTGGACATGTGCTGGTTTGAGCAGGGGGACCTTTCATGCCCTGCAGGATTTTAATCCATCACGTCGTATTGTGTTACTAACGGTAATTTTTGAAACTATGGTCCTTGCTCTCTTCAGGTCATTGACCAGGTCCTCCTATGTAGTTCTGGTTTGATTCCTGACCTTTCTCAGAATCAGCCTTACCCCACGAGTAAAGCTGTTATATGGAGCCCCAGATGGAAGAAGACAGACATCTTGTGTTGCTTTCATTTTCTAATAATTGTGCCAACAGTAGTTGCCTTCTCACAAAGTTGTTTGCATACTGTTCTATAACCACAGGTGTAAAATGTTGTCCCTGGTGTCCTTAGACAGCTCTGGTCTTGGCCATGGTGGAGAGTTTGGAGTTTGCGTGTGGACAGGTTTTACTTTATGCAGGTAAAGAGCTCAAACAGGTGCAATTAATACAAGTTATGCATGCAGAGCAGGAGGGCTTCTTAAAGGGAACCTGTTAGCTAATTTTTACCCCTAAACCTATCACTACCTGTCCTTGCACCTTGCTACTATATCCCTAACCATCCCTGTCTGGCCTAAAAAACGAGTTTGATACTTACATCTCCGTATGCTAATTAGTCTTCTAGACTACATACGTAGTCTGACTGGCGGTCTTCACGGGTGCATTCTCCCCCCTCGATGCTAGGATCACGCCCCCGGATATGAAGCACTGCCGGCTGAGCGTCATTTCCAGTCTGGTGCATTGTGGGGGGATTATTGTGTGTATGAGCCAGCTTCGGAATACACACTGCGCATGCTCCGGAGCTGGCCTGTACGCCAATACAACCTCCACACTGTGCAGGACCGGAACAGCGCTCGGCTGGCAGTGCATCATACCCGGGAGGAGGAACAAGAATATTGATTCAGGTATGCGCTCCTGACTGAATGATCGCATCCACCGGGGCGTGATTCCAGCATCGAGGGGGAGACAATACAGCTGTGGAGATCGCCAGTCAGACTACATATGTGGTCAAACAGACTAATCACCATACGACTATGTAAGTATCAAACTTATTTTTTATAATCATTCTAGGACAGTTTTAGGTGAGACAGGGGTGGTTGAGGATGTAGTAGCAAGGTACAGGGACAGGTAGTGATAGATTAGGGGGTAAAAACAAGCTGACAGGTTCCCTTTAAAGAAAAACTAACAGGTCTGTGAGAACCAGAATGTTTGCTGTTTTGTAGATGATCAAATACTTTTTTCATGCAATAAAATAATCATACAATGTGATTTTCTGGATTATTTTTTTTAGTTTCTGTCTATCACAGTTGAAGTGTACCTATGATACAAATTGCAGACCTCTCCATTTTTTGTAGGTGGGAAAACCTGCAGAATTGGCAGTGTATCACATACTTATTTTCCCCACTGCATGTCTGGTATATGATTATCACTTTATAAACAGGGGGAGGTAAAATTTAACAATGACACTATCCATCTGTAGAGGAGAATGGGCGAGGTGTTTCTGGGGTCCTAGTTCAGCTCCACACAATAGCAGAGGTCAGACCCACACCAACGTTACTTTTACAACCTGCATGATTTGACTGCTTTGAAAATTAAAAAAGGGCATTATCAGCCTTTGCTGAAATATTACATTGCAAAATGCTAGTTATAGTTACAATTCTTGCGTAAAAAAAAGTTGGTGTGAATTGTCATAGAAAAGGCCACACTCTGGAAGGGAAGGTTCAGCTGGCTATGCATTCATCATCAGAACGTCCACAAGATGGGTGAGAACGGTCTGATTTGCTAGAATTTTGTAGGACAATAGTCCTGAGTTATTGGCTACGCATGTTTAAAGGCATAGTAAGAAACAAATGCTTATATGTGATTATCTGATACTCAAGCAAAGTCATTGTGGTTCTTGAATGTTGATCAATTGAGCTTAGTATCACTTTACAAGGATCCACTAACACTTGTTGCACTGGTTTTAATTTGTCAATTTAATTTGGTAACTATGATAAACACCGGGTATCCAGGCAGCCCGCGCTGCCTGGATACCCGCTGTTTATCATAGTTACCAACCGTTCTCCCTGCTTACAGGCAGTGCTAAGCAGGGAGGACGCTGGCAACCATGGTAAACGCCAGGTATCTAGGCAGCGCGCGCTGCCTGGATACCCGGTGTTTACCATAGTAACCAGCCCTGTGAGGTTACAGATCGCTGGTTTCTCGTGATCACACGCAGCGATGCGTGCTGACCAGCGGGAAACCAACGATCAAAAAATGACCCACAGCACTCGATCAATGGCATCACAGCAGGGGCCTGATCGCTGCAAAGTGTTACACATAACGACATCGCTGGAGAGATCGTTGTAATGTCACAGTTACAACGATCTCTCTAACAATATTGTTTTGTTTGACTGGGGCTTTACTTTATCTGTTGTCGCCATTCACTGCTGGGCCTATTTGTTTATGTTGGTGACTTGTCTGCTCTTACCCAAGTGGTTAACAGTTCTCATGGCTTCTGCTTAGCGGCCGCAAATAACTCACATGGACCATGGACAAATCAATTTGCACCAACTCTGTTATCTAATTTTCAGAGAAACACTCCGTACTGAGCACAGCAAATGTAAGGAAAGAGCGCTACATACTGAACAGAAAAACATGGTCCACATGGAACTGCAAGAAAATACCATTGCTAGTCTGAGAGCTGATCTGGACTCTGCCCTTCAGAATAAGATGAGATTACAAAACGAAAAGCTGACTCTACAGGAGGAGGTATCACACTGTTAAATCTGTCTCTTACAGTCATGGCCAAAAGTATTGACACCCCTGCAATTCTGTCAGATAATACTCAGTTTCTTCCTGAAAATGATTGCAATCACAAATTCTTTGGTATTATCTTCATTTAATTTGTCTTCAATGAAAAAACACAAAAGAGAATGAAGCAAAAAGCAAAACATTGATTATTTCACACAAAATTACAAAAATGGGCCAGACAAAAATATTGGCACCCTCAGCCTAATACTTGGTTGTACAACCTTTAGCCAAAATAACTGCGATCAACCGCTTCCGGTAACCATCAGTGAGTTTCTTACAATGCTCTGCTGGAATTTTAGACCATTCTTCTTTGGCAAACTGCTCCAGGTCCCTGATATTTGAAGGGTGCCTTCTCCAAACTGCCATTTTTAGATCTCTCCACAGGTGTTCTATGGGATTCAGGTCTGGACTCATTGCTGGCCACCTTAGAAGTCTCCAGTGCTTTCTCTCAAACCATTTTCTAGTGCTTTTTGAAGTGTGTTTTGGGTCATTGTCCTGCTGGAAGACCCATGACCTCTGAGGGAGACCCAGCTTTCTCACACTGGGCCCTACATTATGCTGCAAAATTTGTTGGTAGTCTTCAGACTTCATAATGCCATGCACACGGTCAAGCAGTCCAGTGCAGAGGCAGCAAAGCAACCCCAAAACATCAGGGAACCTCCGCCATGTTTGACTGTAGGGACAGTGTTCTTTTTTTTGAATGCCTCTTTTTTTCTCCTGTAAACTCTATGTTGATGCCTTTGCCCAAAAAGAGAGAACATTCTTCCAAAACGTTGTAGGCTTTCTCAGGTACGTTTTGGCAAACTCCAGCCTGGCTTTTTTATGTCTAGGGGTAAGAAGTGGGGTCTTCCTGGGTCTCCTACCATACAGTCCCTTTTCATTCAGTCGCCGACGGATAGTACAGGTTGACACTCTTGTACCCTCTGACTGCAGGGCAGCTTGAACTTGTTTGGATGTTAGTCGAGGTTCTCTATTGACCATTCGCACAATCTTGCGTTGAAATCTCTTGTCAATTTTTCTTTTCCGTCCACTTCTAGGGAGGTTAGCCACAGTGCCATGGGATTTAAACTTCTTGATGACACTGCGCACAGTAGGCACAGGAACATTCAGGTCTTTGGAGATGGACTTGTAGCCTTGAGATTGCTCATGCTTCCTCACAATTTGGTTTCTCAAGTCCTTAGACAGTTCTTTGGTCTTCTTTCTTTTCTCCATGCTCAATGTGGTACACACAGGACAGCTTGAGCGGTTGAGTCAACTTTAATCCATGTCAACTGGCTGCAAGTGTGATTTAGTTATTGCTAACCCCTGTTAGGTGCCACAGGTAAGTTACAGGTGCTGTTAATTACACAAATTAGAGAAGCATCACATGATTTTTCTTAGGGTGCCAATACTTTTGTCCACCCCCTTTTTATGTTTGGTGTTGAATTATATCCAATTTGGCTTTAGGACAATTCTTTTTGTGTTTTTTCATTGAAGACAAATTAAATGAAGATAATAATACCAAAGAATTTGTGATTGCAATCATTTTCAGGAAGAAACTGAGTATTATCTGACAGAATTGCAGGGGTGTCAATACTTTTGGCCATGACTGTATATTAATGACATTATATTTGGTGTTTGGTAGACATACACGACATCTGAGATAATGAGGTGTAACAGACATTTTATGATATCATATGTTTGGCTTTTTTGTCTTATTTTGGATTATCTTGGCTGATTGTTCATATTAATTTAATGATGAGAGGGGACGAAGTCCTTGCCAGATATCTGGAAGTGCTCAACAAAGAATTAGTCACACTGAAATCCAATATGCTTGATTGTTCTTTCTCCATGCGCCTACTGCCGGAGTACAGTCTCGATGCATCTATATTGTCGAGTTACTAATTGTCAGGTAATGTTGTTGGGTATCAAATGTGTTGGAGTAGTCCTCAAAACATTCTGGCAATAGTATCCCAATTCATCATAGTGTCTGATTTTCCTCGAGTTATTGCCCATGTCCTGGTATATGCTCCATGCTTTTGAATCTGTGCTCTGAGACACCGCCTCCCTTCTTTTGATAGCACGTATTCATCCGCTATCAATGATGAATTGGGCCATCTATGCAAACCAAATGGGCAGCATATGCCTCCAAGAGTGACAAGAACACTAGCAAAATGCAAAACTAGAGAAAAATCGTTCAGAAAGGATGAGAAGAAAGTAATTGTGTGTGTGGCCACCACTTCCGAAACCATTCCATTTTGGGGGTTGTCTTGCTGTTGCTTTTGTTTTTACTTTAATTTGCCTCTAAGCAGAAGAAATTGATTCACAATCACTTATTTTTACTCATGTAAGAGATTGGTATCTTAGGTGTTTTATTAAAGGGAATCTGTCAGGTCAAAAATCCGTATGTCTAGAAAGTGAGATAAAATGCGCAATAGGGTCTTATCTCCTAAATGTGGAGAGTGGATGTATCAATGAGTAGAATCTGCTCACCTGTTCTGGTTGTGTATACCCACAACCAGTTTAATCGCTCAATAGGCAGCTGCTGCTGGATCCACACATCTGGTCACCGCGGTCCAAAAATAGCATATATAGGACGAAGTGTCACTCGATCCGCGCTGCTGCCAAAGAAGACCAGAAGACTGGAGTATCTGGATGAAGGTGTCTGTTTAATCTGACGCGTTTCGGAGCCAATACCCAGCTTCTTCCTCAGGGACAAACAGATTTGTCCCTGACGAAGGAGCTGGGTATTGGCTCCGACACCTTCATCCAGATACTCCAGTCTTCTGGTCGTCTTTGGCAGCGCGGATCGAGCAACACTTCGTCCTATATATGCCAAAAATCCATATGTAGCTGATATCATTTTCTAATTGAACTGGTGAAGCTTTTTCTATTCATGTATTTTTTGTTTATACGTCCCACCTATCCTCTGTAAACTGCAAATAGAATTAATCTCTTTATCTGTCAATCACAGTGAATGATCCACTTAAAGAGGACCTGTCACCCCCCGGTGCTCTCCAAACTCAAAGCACCACTGAATGCAGCGTGTCTGCTGCATTCAGGGAAGGGGTCTCCCATGTCTCTAGCCCCCCAGTAAGTTGTACAAAACACTTTTAGAATGTGTACAGATAACGAGTCCTGAGGGACTTACTCAGTATGGGGTCATCACTGTTCCCGGGTGTCCCCCCCACCTCCAGCCCTCTCTGTGTCACCTCCAGCTCCCTCTATGCCGCCTCCTTTACGTGTCTCCCATCCTTGCCTGCTCATGCGCCTTTGCGTCTGAAGTCACGTAGGTGCAGAGCGAGCAGTGGACTGGAGCGGGTCCCAGCAGCTGAAACGCCTCCTGCCGGTGACGTCAGCGCTGTAGCCAGCCCTGCATACAGTATAATATGGAGCAGGGCGGGCTCTGGCGCTGATGTCACTGGCAGGAGGCATTTCAGCTGCCAGGACAGCTCCCTCCCATTGATCGCTCTGCACCTGCGTGATTACAGACACAGAGGAGCATGAGCGGGCGAGGAGGGGAGACACACAGAGCCAGGAGGCGAAACAGAGAGGGCTGGAGGCAGCACAGGGAGTAAGGGACCGGAGGACACCTGGGAACAGCGATGATTTATTACTGAGTAAATCCCTCTGGACTCGTTATCTGTGCACTTTCTAAAGTGTTTTGTACAACTTACTGGGAGGCTAAAGACATGGGAGACCCCTTCCCTGAATGCAGCAGACACGAGTTCAGTGGTGCTTTCAGTTTGGTAAGCACCAGGGGAATGACAGGTCCTTTTTAATTCTCTGCAGCACACTCCCCAGGAAATGAATATTCATGTATAGTGAGTGACATGCTGCATCTGTATCCTGTTGTGTGTGCAGCTCTCCATGCTCATGTACAGTCCAGAAGAGACAAGAAGAGGGAGGAAGTGTGCCATTTTTGCAGCTGCACATCTGACATCTTCATTGTGTGTATCTGAGACGTGTGTCGTGGAGATATTTCTATGTGTTTTTAAGAACATTTGTTCATTTTCTTAGCAGATACACACATTATTTTGTATGTAGGAAAACCAAAGTTCATATAAACATCTAGAAATCTCTTACAGACAGCACACACATTGCATAACAATTCAACTCCCACCTCTCCTATCTCTCCCATCCCCTTTGAAGTTGCCTGCAGAAGCCTGAGTTTTTCAGTGTAACCAGCACAGAGGGGAAGGACAGAATACCAGCTTGGATAGATGTGGATATTTAAATAACGTTTACATACCCAGACTATTCACTAGTCCGCTCAACTACTTTTAATGCTGCACATAGCTGCCTGCAGGGCATGAAGATGCTTATAGCAAGAAAACGATAAAGGGTACAGTAATGATTTCTACATGTTTTAAAAGGGCTTCTCGAGCACTATTCAAGAATAGAGTTAGTATCATACTGAAAATTGACCTTTAATTGGAATAATACTTTAAAGGGGTTGGACACTTTTCTGTATTTCAATAAGTGCATTAAGGGCTTGATTTTATGGCACTTAGTAATGTATAAATATTCCAGGTTCTCCTCCTGCACAATTCACCTATCCTCACAGACTGCACAGCTCTCCTATTCACAAAATGGAAGTACATGAAGGATCTGAATCCTCCAAGTGAAAAACACTTCAGATGGGAAAGATGTTTAAAAATTGGAGAAGGACAGGACTGGTCACATGCTCCAGCAGCCATTTTATGAGGAAGGCAGTACTAACAAGTGCAGTAAAAGAACCTATAATATTTATATATTAGTAAGTGCCATAAAATCATGTCCCCAACAGTGGCGTAGCTTAAAACCCATGGACCCCAATGCAAAAGCTCAAATGGAGCCCTAAATTATTGCAATTCTTTAATAGTATTACTCTTTTTCTAAAGGCCAAAAGGGTTTTTGGGGCCCCCCAGGTTCTGGGGTGTGAAAGTATGACAGCAGTACTAAATTATGTAACCATGTTGGTGTGTTCACATTGGCAATGTGCTGTAAACAGTTGTTGGAAATAATATTGTGTTTTCTGCAGCTTTATAAGACTCTTAATGATTTCATGGAGAAAAAACAAAACCTGGAAGTTCAAATGACTGAAAGCAAGGTAATTATTTTCACTTAATCCTGGTATATATGTGTCCATACTGGTATTTATGTCCCCCATCCTGGTATGTTTCCTTATCTGTGGCCCATCATGGTATGTACATTTTTATCCTGGGCCAACCCTGGTATACATCTTCTTCATCCTGGTATGTATGTCCTCATCCTGGTATATATGGCCTCGTCGTGGGCCCATCCTGGTATATATATCCTCATCCTGACCCCCTTCTGGTATGTATGGTCCCCATCCTAATATGTATGTCCCCTCTGTGGTATATATCTGCCCCATTCTGGTATATATGTCCTTATCTTGGACCCATCCTGGTATATATGTTCCCCAATCTGGAATGGATGTCCTCATCTTGGACCCATCTTATTCATAATTTTATAGTTTTTAAGGTTGAAGGTAGATTTTATGTCCTTATCCAATTCAACCCATAGCCTAAAATGTTGATCTAAAGGAAGTGAAAAAAAAAACGATGGGGCAAAAACAAACTCAATATTGGGGAAACAAATTCCTTCCCGACTCGTTAGTTCCCTGGATCAACACCCTATCAAAGAATCTACCGTAGAATATACAGTGCGTTGTGAAAGTATTTGGCCCCTTGAACTTTTCAACCTTTTGCCACATTTCAGGCTTCAAACATAAAGATATAAATTCTAATTTTTTTGTGAAGAATCAACAACAAGTGGGACACAATTGTGAAGTGGAATGAAATTTATTGCATATTTTAAATTTTTTTTAACAACTTAAAAACTGAAGAGTGGGGCGTGCAATATTATTCGGCCCTTTTACTTTCAGTGCAGCAAACTCACTCCAGAAGTTCAGTGAGGATCTCTGAATGATCCAATGTTGTCCTAAATGACTGGTAATAATAAATAGAGTCCACCTCTGTATAAATGCACCTGCTCTGTGATAGTCTCAGGGTTCTGTTTCTAGTGCAGAGAGCATCATGAAGACCAAGGAACACACCAGGCAGGTCCGAGATACTGTTGTGGTGAAGTTTAAAGCCAGATTTGGATACAAAATGATTTCCCAAGTTTTAGGTGGCGCAGCAAAGTATTAACTCAAGGGAGCCGAATAATATTGCATTCCCCACTTTTCAGTTTTTTATTTGTTAAAAAAGTTTAAAATATGCAATAAATTTCGTTCCACTTCACGATTGTGTCCCACTTGTTGTTGATTCTTCACAAAAAAATGAAAATTTATATCTTTATGTTTGTAGCCTAAAATCTGGCAAAAGGTTGAAAAGTTTAAGGGGGCCAAATACTTTCACAAGGCACTGTATGTCCCCATCCTACTATATATGTTTACCATCCTGGTATATCTATATTCATCCTCACCCCATCCTGGTATATATGGCCTCATCCTGGACCCATCCTGGTATACATGTTTCCCATACTAGTATATATGTTCTTATCCTGGGCCCATTCTGGTGTATATGTCCGCATCCTGGGTCCTTTGCATGTATTGCAGCACAGGGATCTGACTGGTCTCTGTGCTGCAATACATTTCCACTGGGTGTGCATCCTCTGGGGCGCTGGGGTTGATGAGCCTTCTGGTGTCATCCTTGATCCAATGGAAATGAACAGATATGTCTGTGTGATAAGTCAAGTCTGGTCACAGCTTCTGCCAGTGGCTGGCTAAGTGGGCATTTCCAAGCTATTTTAAAGTATCATGAGGACAGAACCAGGGAGCTGGTAGCCCTTTTAACTCCTTTCCGCCATACTTATAAAGTGCAAGTCACATTCGGGTATATGGAGTGGGCTAATAAACTGAACCTGCATCATTCCTGGCAGACACTGATTGTTACATGACCACCATTTCTATTTAACAGCAGCATGAGCTAGCCTCTGGACACTGACGTTAACCCCTTAAATTCCCTGTCAATCTCTGATTGCGGTAATTAATTCACACAGTCCGTTGATAATACAATTTGGGTGCCCATTGACACCCTTTGATGCATATGTGGAGTGCTGATGGAATGCTCTGGCAGTCAGGGATCTGCTGGATGCCTCCATAGCTGCCATGTTGGTCCTGGGAAACCTAGCCACAGTCTGTTCTTCATTCTGTGCCATCATTTTAGCTAAAGCAAAGCTGTGGACAAACAAGCACAATGGGGTTTTACTCAATATTAAAGGAAGGTACTTTAAATGCAAGGGGCTCACATTATGTAACTTATATATGAAAGTCCAGCTCACCTTTCGTCCCTCTTCCACACCGTTTGAAGTATGGATTCAGGCACTGCTCTGGCCTGGATACTTAAATTCAAATGAAGAAATAATCCAGCTCTTTCTTTAATGGTGGTTAATTGCAGAACACATTAAGTGCAACTATATGGCAGGTTTATCCATGATAGGCGTTAGATGAGGCTACGCATTTCAGGTACATGCAGGCACCCTTAATCATGAGTTTCAGTTCCAACTCCGAAAAACTCCTACTACAAAAGAGGGAGGAAATTCCCCAAATCAAGAAGAGAAGAAAGAAAACATGGATCAAAATCCCATGCAAAGAACATAGCAACTGCATCAGAGAAAGAATCATTAACTTTGATGTCATTAATGTCTATAACACACTCTCATGGATCAGGAAAATGATGTTCTTTCACTGGGACTAAATTTTGTTCCGTGTACTAAGTTTGATTTATTTTCCACAATATGTGATATGAAGACATTTGTACATGATATTGTGCTAAAAAACATTTTGCAGACAAAGATGATGACCAGTGCTCTAATTCTAGTACTAAGATCCATAATGACTATGATCATTTAAGTTTCGGTGAACAAGTGGTTACTGTTGTTCTGAACAATCTGGATATTAAGGCTGGTGTTTCTACATCATTACCTCAACAGGGAAATAGAATTAACATCCTGAATCCCAAATTCTACCCTTTAAAGCAGAGATCTGAAGTAATAGACAGGTTTCAAGAAAAAATGGAGATGGCCCTGAAATATATATCAGACTCCAATTCCCAATCACAACATAAATCTAACTTGAAACCATGCCAAAAAATGCTTTAAAACTACTTCAAGACAATGACAATCTCGTAATTAAAAGATCCGACAAGGGAGGATTGGTGGTGGTAATAAATAAAAAGGATTATACCTTAGGCAAAATAGTTTGGTCAAGGCGAAAGACAATGTTATCGTCCAGGATCCAAAGGTAGGGCTACCGGATGGATGGAGCCTGGAGTTCACCCACTCTTCTGGCAGAGGTGATGGCAACCAGGAATGCCGTCTTGTGGGACAGCACTTGGAGATCCGAAGAAGACAAAGGCTCAAAAGGCGTCATCGTGAGACCGGTGAGGACAAGATTAAGGTCTCAAGGGACATGACACCGGAGGCTAGGCCTAAGTCTGCTGGCAGAGGTCATAAACCGCCGGATCCACGGATGAGAGACAAGACTTCAGTCGAAAAAGGAACTTAGAGCTGATATCTGCACCTTCAGAGTACTAGGGGTAAGACCCAGCTCCAGTTTGGCTTGCAAAAAATCCAGAATACGAGCAATATTCGGATGGAAGGGATCCAGAGGGTCTGCCGCATACCCAAGAAACAAATTTCCTCCAGACCTTCCCATAGATAGCATTGGTGACCGGCTTCCTATTCTTCTGCAAAGTAGAGATCACCCTGTCCGAGAGGCCTTTAGCCTGCAAGATCCTGGCTTCAACACCCTGACTGCTAGACTCAACCTGGGAAGGTTGGGATGAAGAATGGGCTCCTGGTGAAGCAGATTGGACCTCCGAGGAAGAAGAATAGGACCGTCCTGCGCCAGACTCATCAGTGCGCTGTACCAGCTGTGACCCAGCCAGTGAGGTGCCACCAGGATCGTGGGAACATTGTCCCACCTGATTTTCTGAAGGGTCCTGGGAATGAGAGTAATCGGGGGAAACGCATAAGCCAGGGAGAACTCCCAGGGATGATATAAGCTGGATCGATAATCCTCACAAATATCTGTGCCCAAAAGTCTGTTCATGGGTATGTCTGTGAGTTTGGCTTACACGAGGCACTTTAAGTACTGTTGGTGATGGTGATGGTATTAACTAGAGGGTAGCCTGGTGAGGGTCTGCTTAGGGCTAGCTGCAATGGAGTGGGGGTACGAGAAAACTAAGGGTGAAAATCTTCTGCTGTCAGGTAGGGGTCAACTTTAGAGGAACATACAGGTGCATCTCAATGAATTAGAAGATCATCAAAAAGTTAATCTATTTCAGTAATTCAATACATAAAGTGAAACGCATATATTATATAGAGTCATTACAGAGTGATCTATATCAAGTGTTTATTTCTGTAAATATTGATGATTATAACTTACAGCCAATGAAAACCCAAAGGTCATTATCTCAGAAAATGAAAGTTCCAAGAATGAAAGGTTAAAAACCGCACTGCCATATTCCACGAGACATCAAAGGGCAAATACAATGTAGATTTATTAGTCAACGCGTTTCAAGGCTCCCTGGCCCCTTCCTCAGGACTCATCAATATCACGTTGCCATGTTTAAGGGCGTTTCAGGGAATCCTGAAATGAGTTGACTAATAAATCAATATTATATTCACCCTTTGATATCTCGTGGAATATGTCAGTGTGGTTTTTAACCCTTCATCCTCTCTACTTTAATTTTCTGAGATAATGACCTTTAGGTTTTCATTGGCTGTAAGCCATAATAATCAACATTTACAAAAATAAAGACTTGAAATAGATCACTGTTTGTAATAAGATACCGTTCTTTTTGGACTATAAGACACACCGGACTATAAGACGCACCCAGATTTTAGAGGAGGAAAATAAAGAAGAAAAAAAAATTAAGCAAAAAATGTGGTTATAATGCACTGTTAAGGAGGGGGTGTGTGGTTGTGCTGCTGACAATTATGGGGGTAATGCCCCATCCTGGGCCCCTTCCAAGTAATCTAAGGCCCTGCCATCCTGGTATATAATCGCCATCCTGAAATATGACCCCCATCTTGGTATATAACATCCGCTATCCTGGATATGGCTCCCCATCCTGGTATACAGCCCCCTGCAGTCCTGGGATATAGCCCCCCAATCCTGGTATATAACCCTTCATCCTGGGATATAGTCCCTCCATCCAGAATATGGCCCTCCGTTCTAGTGTATAGCATCCCCCATCCTGTATATGGATCCCCATCGTGGGATACAGCCTCCATCCTGGTATACAGTCTCCCATCCTGAATATAACCCCCCATTCTGGGACACAGCCACCACCACCCTGGGATACAGGCCCCCATCTTGGAATATAGCCCCCCATCCTGGTATACAGCCCCCCATTCTGGTATGCAGCCCCCATTCTGGTATTCAGCCCCCCATTCTGGTATTCAGCCCCCCATTCTGGTGTATAGCCCCCCATCCTGGTATATAGCCCCCCATCCTGGTATATAGCCCCCATCCTGGTATATAGCCCTTCATCCTGGGATATAGCCCCCATCCAGAATATGGCCTCCCGTTCTGGTATATAGCATCCCCCATCCTGGGTATGGCTCCCCATCCTGGGATAAAGCCCCCCATCTTGGAATATAGCCCCCCACTCTGGTATGCGCCCCCATCCAGGTATTCAGCCCCCCATTCTGATATTCAGCCCCCATTCTGGTGTATAGCCCCCCATCCTGGTATATAGCCCCCCATCCTGGTATACAGCCCCCAACCTGGGATATAGACCCCTATCCAGGTATACAGCCCTCCACCCTGGAATACAGCCCCCCATCCTGGTATATAGTCCCCCACCCTGGCATATAGCCCCCACCATCCAGGATCATTAACCCCCATTTTTGATATATCCCCCCCCCCCCATCATCCTTTATGTGCTCCCCCCCCCCCTCCCCAATGGTGCCGAGCTCCCCCAATGTTGACTGAAACTCCCCGATGTCCCCCATTGTCCTGGATATGCGCCCCACGCTGCAGGAGAACAAAATAATAAACGATGTAAAACTCACTAGAGACAAGTTTGGTCCGTGGAAGCAGCGAGTCGCGCTGCGAAACGGCAAGCCGTCACCAAGTCTCTGCACTCTCTCCCTCCCTCGCTTGTCGTCTGTGTTTAACTTGCAAGGATTAAAGCTGTGAAGATTTACTCCGACAGCGGTGAGTTGCCGTGTTATTTATCTTATTGTCATTTCATATAGATATACTTTTATCTAAACAAAATATGGTTTAATCTGTTAATATATTCTTGTCTAGTAGGTGCTTTATCTGATATCCAAGTGGACGCAATCAGTTTCCTAGCAGCAAATAGCATTCTAGCAACCGTAATTTGAAGACATTCATCCCCCCGAACATAATCTACATAACCCAGGACACATACCACAGGGTCCCGAGGAATTTCCTGCCCTGTAGTCATATGGATAAGATTGAGGACTATAATCCAAAATGCCTGCAGGCAGGGGCATGTCCACAGCATATGTAAGATATCTGCCCCCTCCATTGAACACTTGGGGCAGCACGAATCTTGTCTCAGTCCCACGTCACACAACCACTTAGGCGTTCTGTACACCCTATACAACACGTAAATCTACGATAATCTACTGGGTTCACTAAGAGACAGCCTAGGAACCATCTGAAGGATATGCTCCCACTGCTCCCCTGAAATCAACCCCAGTTGCCGCTCCCACTTCTGCTGCGCTCCCATTGGATGTTTTGACAAAACCATACTGGACAGGCCATTGTATATAAATGATATAAGACCTCTAGTTGATGATACACCAAGGATATTAACTACGCAATCCTGCTGAATAACAATAGGGGAATTTCTATTCTGGATAGTATAGGCGTGTCGTAGCTGTAGATATTGGTAAAACATGCAGTGCTGCAAAGGGAACTCCTGCCGCAGTTCTTCAAAGGACTTGAAAGATTCTTTCCCCAATAGTTGCGACAACCACCATATACCAATCCTTCTCCATTGTGCAAACCCTTTCAATGACCTCATTGCCGGCAGATTGCTATTGTCCCAAATAGGAGAGTATTTTGTAAAAGCCGTGATATTTCGAATCTGTTTGATCTTGTCCCATACCCTCAGCATAAGGGCCATAGTCGGGAATCTGGAAGCTAGAGGGCGAAGCTTTCCCGCCTCTAAGCTAGTCAACACCGAACCCTGTCCCAGTAAGTATCTAAGGACAGGTCTCCCGCCTCCCTCCAATCTATCCTTGTTGTTTTCCATCCCCCCGCCAAGTGCTGACATTGGGATGACTTTTGATGATTTTCTAATTCATTGAGATGCACCTGTATATTGCCCCTGACTGTCTATTACACACTTGCATCAGCGGGTGTATTTATTTTCGCCAGTAGCATGACAACACACGCCTTTGATTGAAAATACCCCCAGGCCACAGTTTTCTGATGGGCTTTTGGACTCTGATAATTGTTTGTGAGTCTTGTGTATGATCTTTAACTATATTTCATTTAAATATTGACTTTTCAGTAGGTATTGTCCCTATTTCTGTTTTCTAGTTATTGTAGTTCTCTTCAATATTGTTCACATTACCATTAAGGCACTTGCAGCTTCATATGTTCGGCTAAAATGAATGCTGCATGCGAATGTATGTGAATTGTTGCTTTATTTACCGTAAATGCTCTCTGAATGCCAGTGCTTATATATGGGTACTTTTATTTGTGCTTTCTAAATAATTGTATCTTTGTGCACTTTGATAGTACTGTACAGTTGCATTGCCATAGAAATCTGAGGATTTCCTAAGGGAGCTAAAAAAAAAGTATGTTTTTAAAAATTTGAATCACCCCAGTTTTCCTTCATTAAAAATATTACATTTTCAATACTGCCAAGTCTAAAAACATTCATAAAATGAATAAAGCAAAAAAAAAAAAAAAAGTCATAAAATGCAAATGAAAAAATCATATGCAGAATTGTGTGTGTGTGTGTGTGTGTGTGTCTGTGTGTGGGGGAAGGGGGTTGTTGAATTTTTTCCAGTACATTCTATGTTAAAAGTTAATGGAGACTTTCAAAACTATAATCCTGCAAAAAAGAAATCAGTCCTGTGCAGCTCATACGACAAATAATTTTAAAAAATGCTATAGCGCTTAAAAGAGAGGAAGCAAAAAAATGAGAGTGCAAAAAATGAAAATTGACTATAAAGAACGCCTAACATAAGAAAGAAAATGTCTATTTAATATAATTAAGGATTTTTGTTGATATCGCCTATTCTAAGATATGATCGCTTGAAGTCAGATTATTATAGACTTTTTTTTCGATGGGACTTGGCACTTACTGGCAGGTAGTTGCTTACTATCCTGACTGCTGCTCTATGATGATCTCTCCTTTCTCAGATTAGTCACTGATCTCTCCTGACGGTAATTCTTTTACTTCCTGGACGTAATGTTAAAGGGAACCTGTCACCTGGATCTAAGCCCCTACACTATCACTACCTGTCCCTGCACCTTCCTAGCTGCTCCCTATCTATCCCTCTCTGAGCTAAATCCGCCCTATAAAACTGCAGAAAAATAACTTATAACTTACAGAAGTCCCTGAGGCTGGGGACTGAAAAGGCGGCCCCAGGCTCCATTCTTCCCCTCCTTGATGCAGCAGCACACGCCCTGCTGGGCGGTGTTATTCTTTCTTCATCGCCACCTCCTCCATTTGGAATCTCCCACCCTCTTTACACTGTAAGGTAGCGGTTAGGATCGGCACGACAGAAGGCAGTGACTCAGGTATTTACTCACACAGCACACAGTATAATGGCACAGTTCAGGTATTCACAGACCTCCAGATTCCGGTGTAACAGGTCAGACTAACCCCCCGACCAGAATATACCCGAGGTATAAACTGGGCTAGCCCAGAATATACCCCCTGGGCCAGAATATACCCTGGGTATATTCTGGCCTAGCCCAAACTATACCCCGGGGTATAAACAGGCCTAGGCCAGATTATAACTCTCCGTATACCACAGCAGCTGTAGATCAGGGCCCCAAGCAATGCATGAGGGCCCGAGGCAGCACAAGGTGGCCCCAGGCAGCAGAAAGTGGCCCTATGCAACATACAGGGGCCCCAGGCAGCGCATGGGGGCCCGAGGCAGCACACAGGGGTCCCAGGCTACACACAGGATCCCAGGCTACACACAGGGGCCCCAGCCAGCATACAAGCGCCCCAGGCAGTACACGGGGCCCCAGGCAGTGCACAGGGCCCCAGGCAACACAAAGTGGCCCCAGGCAGCACAAAGTGACCCCAGGCAACATACAGGGGCCCCAGGCAGTACTAGGGGCCCCAGGCTACACACAGGGGCCCCATGCAGCATACAAGGGCCCCAGGCAGTGCACAGGGCCCAAGGCAGCACAAAGTGGCCCCAGGCAACATACAGGGACCCCAGGCAGTACCAGGGGCCCCAGGCTACACACAGGATCCCAGGCTACACACAAGGGCCCCATGCAGCATACAAGGGCCCCAGGCAGCACAAAGTGACCACAGGCAATATACAGGGGCCCCAGGCAGTGGGCCACCTGGGGCCACTTTGTGCTGCCTGGGGCCCTTGTGTGCTGCCTCTGGCCCCCATGCGCTGCCTGGGACCCCTTTGTGCTGCCTGGGGCCCTTGTATGCTGCATGGGGCCCCTGTATGTAGCCTGGAACCCTGTGTGTAGCCTGGGGCCCCTAGTACTGCCTGGGGCCCCTGTATGTTGCCTGGGGCCACTTTGTGCTGCCTGGGGCCACTTTGTGCTGCCTGGGGCCCCTCTGCACTGCCTGGGGCCCCTAGCACTGCCTGGGGCCCCGGTATGTTGCGTAGGGCCACTTTCTGCTGCCTGGGGCCACTTTGTGCTGTTTCGGGCCCCCATGTGTTGCTTGGGGCCCTGATCTACAGCTGCTGTGGTATACGGAGGGGTATAATCTGGCCTAGGCCACTTTAACCCCGAGTATATTCTGGTCGGGGGGGGTTAGTCTGGCCTGTTACACCGGGGCGCAGCCGAGTAGAACCTCATACAATCCCAGCAGCTCCTGCTGCTGTCCTGACACACTCCACCCCCTCCCCACAGCCCAGGGCAGCTCATATCATCTCCTATTCACCCGCACACCTGGGGGTCAGTGCTTTCAATCAGCACTTAGCTCCAGTAGCAGCTCACCCTGTGTGTGCTGCTACCAAGCAGAAGATACAATCTCCCATATGCTGTGTCTCGGTCAGGGGACACATCGAGGTCGCATCACCACAACATGATAGGTGTAAAGCACAGATTCCAAATGGAGGAGGCGACGATGAAGAAAGAATAATGCCGCCCAGTGGGGCGTGTGCTGCTGCATGGAGGAGGGGCTGAATGGAGCCTGGCGCCGCCTTCTCAGTCCCCAGCCTCAGGGACTGCTGTAAGTTATAAGTTATTTTTCTGCAGTTTTATAGGGCAGATTTAGCTCAGAGAAGGATAGATAGGGAGCAGCTAGGAAGGTGCAGGGACAGGTAGTTATAGTGTAGGGGCTTAGATCCAGGTGACAGGTTCCCTTTAAGACAGCAGTTCCTTCTTTTCTGCTCTGTCGACAAGACATCACTGCTAATATCATGTTGATTGATATCCAGCTCCTGGCTGTGTTAAGGCCCTATTACACGCCACGATATCGTTAACGATATCGTTGCAACGTCATCGGTTTTGTGATGTTGCAGAGACGTCGAAACAACATCAATGCGTGTACACGTATCAACAACCAACGATAAGTTCGTTGATCGTGTAAGAATGGCCAGGACCACTTATTTATCGTTTGTCTCCCGCTGGGCGGCCAGCATCGGTGTGTGTGACAGTGGGAGACCAACGATAAATGACTTCTCAGCGCCGCACAGCACACACTGGGAGGCTGGTAACCAGGGTAAGCGTCAGGTAACTTAAGCACAGCGCTGCGCTTAGTTACCTGATGTTTACCCTGGTTACCAGCGTTCTCGCTGGTCGCTGATCGCTGGTGAGTCTGCCTGTGTGACAGCTCACCAGCGATCACAAAACTATGTCCCAGCGATCCCGGCCACATCGGATCGCTGGGACATCGTACTGTGCTTTAAGGGTTAACTTGCTGTCAATCAACATGCCACCGGTTGTGACGTTCCAACGATAGAGCAGAAGAGAAAGAGCTGCCCTGCTGATATTGCATCATAGGAAGAAGGAGAATCGCTGGCATAAACTGTCCATAACCTCTCTGAAGCCGAGGGATATTGGCACAGGGCAGCACAGGCAACTACTTGTCGATAAATGCCTAGCCCCATCGAAAATAATCTAATAAATCCTGGATAATCCAGTCAGCATATTTTATTTCATCTACCTCCTGTATTTTTTTTTTTTACTGATCTACATTGTTTTGCAGTTGGAACAGGAGTTGCTTCAGAGTTCCTTATGGGTACAAGAGAAGGAAAACAAACGTCTTGTAGAACGTGTGGCATTACTAGAGCAAGAACAGGTACATGTTTGTTTAAAAAATTATCTTAAAAGGATTGTCCAATAGTGATGGCCTATCCGAAGGATAATTCATTGGGTCTAACAGCTCTCCATCTTTTCGCTGATTACAACTCGTATTTTAGTGAATGGGCACTGATCTACAGTACCCGATAATGTGTGTATGAAGCTGAGCTGTTCCTGCTCTTTATACATTGAGCTGCAAACCGCTAATCAGATGTTGTGCCTTTAAATAGGTTGTCCACTATATTGCAGTATTTTCTAATACAGTACAGCTCTGGCAAAAATTAAGAGACCACCGCACAGTTTTCTAAAAATCACCATCTCTACATGTCTGACAGCCATTCCATTCCATTCCCAGTTGAATTCCAACCAAAGTCCACCTCATTCTACTTAATGTGCTTCTGATTAGGTGATCACCTGAACCAAATCTTATTTAATGAGGGAAAGTATAAAAAACACTGCTGTGGTGTTCACAATCCTCTTGCAATAGGACAAGCTGGATGGCAAAACAAGTGTTAGGAATAGCCCAAAAGTAATTTGAATGAAATAATAACTTTTAACCATGCCAAGGAGTTGAAAAGAAAAGTCTTGAGTGAGGAAAATAAGTGCTCAATTATGGCCTTACTAGCAGAGGGATACAGTGAGCATCATGTTGCCTCCATCCTTAAAATTTCGAAGACTGCAGTTCATTACAACAAAGTCAAGCAGCAGACACTGGGGACAACAAAGCTACAGACCGGCACAGGGCGAAAGCGACTCTCCACTGACCGGGATAACCGTTATCTTATTCAAATGTCACTCAGCAACCGCAGGATGACATCAAATGGAGTGGCAAATAGCAGCTGGGGTGAAGTGCACGGCAAGAACAGTTTGTATCAGGCTCCTAGGGGCGGGGCTCAAGACATGTAAATCTAGAAAAAAAACCTTTTATCAATGAGAAGCAAAGGAGAGCCAGGCTGAGGGGTGCCAAATACCATAAGGATTGGACCATAGAAGACTGGAGTAAGGTAATCTTCTCTGATAGATCATTCCATATCAAGTGATCCAAATATGATTTTTTTTTTTTTCCTGACATCTTTACAGTTTTTAAAAAAATTTTCTATATGAAGTACAACTTTAGTTAATTACAAATAAAAAGTTTTGAATTTTTTTTCTCTCCATCAGTTAATTTTTTACAGATTTTTAAATTTAAAAAAAACGCACATTTTGGCCTGGTATGACTTTACATTTTCTATCATATCTCGGACTAGGAATAAGATAGAGAAACAAAATAAACACCAATCTACTCAGAACTGTGCAGGCTTTCACCAGATATGTTACAAGAGGATCTTTGTTAATATTTTACCCATGTGAATGCAAACGCAAAATTTTAAACCGCATTTCCAAAAAAGCGTATAATTTAAAAATTCCCAAAGATGCACGTGTCTGCTATGCTCTTAGCCACAATCTGTACCAAAATTCAAGTTGGGATCTTGATGGGATCATATTTTAAAATATTTAACTATTATAGCGTCAATGGGTCATTCCATATCAAGTGATCCAAATATGAATATGTTTTTTACCTGACGTCTTTAGATTTTTAATTTTTTTTTTCTATATGAAGTACAACTTTAGTTAATTACAAATTAAAAGTTTTGAATTTTTTTCTTCAGTTAATTTTTTTACAGATTTTTAAAGTTTAAAAAAAGCGTGAATTTAGGCCTGGTATGGCTTTACATTTTTTATCATAATGACATAATGGAGTTAAACACATGCAATGTTTTTTGAAACACTCAGAGTGTGAGTAAGGGTGGTTTCACACTGGCGTATGCAAACGCAGCGCACTGAATGCAGCCAAACACTTGCGGAATCCATGTGCCTGCGATTTATCGCTGGTCGCAGGTTGACAGGTTTACGAGCATGAACGTAAACCTGTCAATCTGCAACCAGCGATTAGGCTGGATCGCGTCATCTGACACCGCAATAGCGATGTTGGCTGCGATCCAGCCTATACCGCAGCATTGCTGCGGATCGCTCGCTGGGTTGATCCCAGCCAAGCGAGCGATGGCTCCACCCGCATCCCTGCGGCGTCACCGGCAACATCCTGCCGTGTGACACCAAGGCTGCGATGTCGGAAGCGACCGCGCACCCGCACATCGCTTCCGACATCGCAGCCTTGGTTGACACGTGTGACGGGGCCTTAACCTTCTAGCGTTATTCCCGAGCCTGACTCGGGGATAACATTCACTACCAGAAGCGTTAACCCGAGTCAGGCTCGGGCTTACCCGCGTTCGCGGCAGATGCGGTGAGAAAACGCATCTGCCGCACTTGCGCCGCACTTGCGCCGCGGTTGCGGCAATCTGCATAGGAACCAACCACCTCGGATGACCCTCATACACTGTTAATATGTGCCCCTGCAGCCTAGTAAACCATTAGCAGCACTGTTTTTGTGTGAAAAGTGGCTGCAGTAGAAGTGAGATAATGATTTTATACACTTACATGCCTGCGTACTTGAGGGCGTCTCCCTGTGTGTGCTGGCACTTGTGGGCTGTGCTCATGTCTGCTCTCCCCCTCCCTTATGCACGCCCCTCTCAGCCTGCTATAGTGATGTGAGGCTGATTGCGTCATAAAGGGGCGGGCTACTGGGATGCCGCGATTTAGCCCCGCCCCTTTATGACGCAATCAGCCTCACATCACTATAGCAGGCTGAGAGGGGGTGTGCATAAGGGAGGGGGAGAGCAGACATGATGAGCACAGCACACACAGGGAGACGCCCTCAAGTACGCAGGCATGTAAGTGTATAAAATCATTATCTCACTTCTACTGCAGCCACTTTTCACACAAAAACAGTGCTGCTAATGGTTTACTAGGCTGCAGGGGCACATATTAACAGTGTATGAGGGTCATCCGAGGTGGTTGGTTCCCTTTACTATGCAGATTACCGCAACCGCGCCGCAAGTGCGGGCAAGTGCGGCAGCTATGCGGCAAGTGCGGCAGATGCGGTTTTTTTTACCGCATCTGCCGCGAACGCGGGTAGCCCGCTTTTAGCAAAAAATTCTAGACCTAAACAGACCGCCAGGGAGGCTACGAAGTGCAAAGCATTTGGCGAAGTTTGCAGCATTCTATTCAGACGCAACATTCAATTCAGCTCCTTTATTCAGCAACACTTAAAGTAAGTGGCCAGACGGATCGTTCAAATCCTGGAAGGATCCCAAGGCGGCTCTGCGTGCCTTTACAACCAGCCTGCGAGGAGGACCCCTAAGAAATCATAATGCAGAAGAGCAGGAAGACGAGCTTTGGCCTGGGCAAACATCGAACACACCGTGCAACGATCTCCTACTAGAGAGGTAAGTGCGCTCTGTAAGGTAGCTCCGTCGGATTGCACGGCAGAAGGCAAGGACCCAGGCACAGAAGTTCACAGCACACGGTTTATTATGCACATGTCCACAGTATGCACAAACCTCCGGGTTCTGGGATGCAGCCGGGCCCACTTCCTACATCCATAAGATTGGCACACAGTCCTGTATCACGGGTTCTCTCTGGTCCAGGTCTCACCGAGTACAATCCCTCCGGCTAGGCTGTGTTGTATCAGCACACAGCCTCTGCACTCTCCTGACCTGGCCGCTCACTAGCCTCATCATCCTCCATCAGACTGAAGCTCTCCTCAGAGAACCACACTCTGTGTTCCTGCCTAGCTTTTAACCCTCTGCTCACCTCCGGGGATGTCTCTATAAACCTGGAGTGGAGTGCTTCTGGAGGGAGCATAACCTGGGAGACACATAACGGCCGTCACAAATCATCCCGGTCACTGTCTCACATATCCCCCCCCCCTCAGTTCAAGCGTGGCGGGTTGAATTCCAGCCACCAAACACTGGCCACCAGCGTTGCCCTGCAACCTCCCGGCCCGGTGTTACACCATAAACCTAAAATTCTGCAGGGAATGGAACCACCGGGTGACCCGGGCGTTCGCTCCTTCGCAGACCTCATCCAGACCAGCGGGGAGTGGTCCGTCATGAGCCGAAACTGCCGTCCCAACAGGTAATAGCGCAAGGACTCCAAGGCCCACTTGATGGCCAAGCACTCCTTCTTCACAACGCTATAGTTCCGCTCGGGACGGGTGAGTTTCCTACTCAAGTAGGTGATGGGGTGTTCCTCCCCCTGGACCACCTGGGACAGCACCGCCCCCAGCCCGACCTCCGAAGCATCCGTTTGCACAATAAACTCCTTCCGAAAATCGGGGTTGACGAGAACGGGCTGTCCACACAGGACCCCCTTCAATGCTCGGAAGGAGTCCTCGGCCCAAGGGGTCCAGCGCACCATGACGGACTTCTTACCCTTGAGAAGGTCCGTCAAGGGGACCGACAATCTAGCGAAATTAAGGACAAACCGTCTGTAGTATCCCACGATACCTAGGAAACCCGGACCTGCTTCGTGGTCAGGGGTCGAGGCCACTTCTGGATTGCCTCAACTTTGTTAATTTGGGGCTTAATCACTCCTTGGCCTATCCCATACCCCAAGTAGTGGGCCTCCATGAGCCCCAAAGCACACTTCTTGGGATTGGCCGTCAACTCGGCTGTACGAAGCGCATCCACTACAGCCTGTACCTGAACCAGGTGGGTCTGCCACTCAGTGCTATAGATAATGATGTCATCAAGGTACGTAGATGCATACGCCTGATGGGGTTCCAGCACCAGGTCCATCAGCCTCTAGAACGTGGCCGGGGCGCCATGTAAACCAAACGGCAAGGCGATGTAGTGAAATAGACCCTCAAGGCATAGCAAACGCTGTCTTCTCCTTGGCTGATTCCGTCAGTGGCACCCTCCAGTACCCCTTGGTCAGATCGAGCGTAGTGAAATACCTTGCCTGTCCCAGCATGTCGATCAGCTCATCCACCGGGGCATGGGATAAAGATCAAATTTGGATATCTCATTGAGCTTCCTAAAGTTATTACAGAATCGTAAGGAGCCATCCGGCTTGGGTATCAGTACAATGGGACTGGCCCATTCATTCTTAGACTTTTCAATCACCCCTAAGTGGAGCATCTTTTTTACCTCCTCCGAGATGGCTTGTCTCCGAGCCTCCGGCACCCTGTAAGGCTTCAGGCGTACCTTCATGCGAGGTTCGGTGACAAGATGCTGTATAAGGTTTGGCCTACCGGGCAAGTCTGAGAAAACCTCTGGGTTCTGCTGAACCAACCGTCTGGCCTCTCGCCTCTGTTGCTTGGTGAGGCCGTCTCCTATCCTTACTTCTGGCTCATTCTTCCCGGGGGTCGCTGGACCCGGGGATGAGCGCCCGGAAGAGGAGAGAGGCGAACAAAGGTCAGCCATCAGGCCTTCCCGTTCCTTCCATGGTTTTAACAGATTGATATGGTATATCTGCTCTGGTTTCCTCCTTCCTGGCTGAAATCTAATATATAAAGCTGAATGTGTGTGTGTATGTATGTGTGTATGTATGTATGTATGTCCGGGATTGGCATCTACACCGTCGCAACTACAGCCACAAAATTTTGCACAGTCGCACGTCTGGACCCCGAGAGCGTCATAGGCTATGTTGTGAGGTGAAATTTTAACCCTGCGCGTTCCAGTTCACCAAACAATTTTGCCCCTATCTACATAATGGGGAAAAAGTGAATGGAAAATCGACAGCTGTCGGCTATAGTCACAAAATTTTGCACAATCACACGTCTGGACCCCGGCAGCATCATAGGCTATGTTGTGAGGCGAAATTTTAACCCCGCGCATTTCAATTCACCAAACAATTTTGCCCCTATCTACATAATGGGGAAAAAGTGACAGTTACCAGTTGACAGTTGTGAATGAGAGGGCCTTAATGATAGCGCCAAAGACTAACAGCACATACCAGCATATAGTCACTAAGGTGGGGCCCCAACATGAGATATTCACCACACTTGGGGACATGTATACACACACCACACGCACACAAACAGTAACAGCAAGTGTATAGTCGCTAAGGTGCAGCCCCAATATTGGATACTCACCACGCACCCGAACAAACACACACACCACAAAGAGACACACACAACACAGAGGCACCCCCACACACCCCCACGGGGACACACACCCTATAGCGACACATGCACTCACCCCACATGGACACACACACACAACACAGACACACACACCACACAGACCCCCCCACAGGGACACACACACATAGCCACCCTATAGGGACACATGCACTCACCCCACAGGGACACACACACACCACAAAGAGACACACACACACACCACACAGACCCCCCCCACAGGGACACACACACATACACACCCAATAGGGACACATGCACTCACCCCACAGGGACACACACACACACACCACAAAGAGACACACATACCCCACACAGACACCCCCCCCACAGGGACACACACACATGCACACCCTATAGGGACACATGCACTCACCCCCCAGGGACACACACACCTCAAAGAGACACACACAACACAGATACACACATACTACACAGACCCCCCCACTGGGACACACACACATACACACCCTATAGGGACACATGCACTCACCCCACAGGGACACACACACACCACAAAGAGAGACACACAACACAGATATACACACACCACACAGACCCCCCCACAGGGACATACACACCCTATAGGGACACATGCACTCACCCCACAGGGACACACACACCACACAGACAGACACAGATGTGCACAAATCACCTCACACAACTCGCCTCATACGTGTGCTATCTTTAATTTCCAAACATAAACATCTGATTAAAAACAGCCAATGTGCAACACGTGCCATATAGGGAATTAACAAATAGAAAACAAGCGGTGTCAGAGGTTTGGAGCGCTAAAGAAACCACGGGTTGGTGATTAAATTACCGATTAATTTATTGTACGAACAGCAGGGGTCCAGTATGCCACAACGCGTTTCGACGCACAGATGCGCCTTTCTCACCGCTTGTTTTCTATTTGCTAATCTCCTTCTCCCTTGTTGGGAGTGCGGTGTGTGAGCTGCTCTAAGATCCACAGTACCTGGCAGTACATCATAAAGACCCACCCTTGAATGATCAACTGATACACAGTGTGGAGCTGGGACGGAAGCCAGTGCAGCGAGTCTGCCTCTTCAGGTGGAGGAGTGAAGGAGCCCACCTCCATCTCCAGAGGAACTAAGGAGCCGATCACCAGGCCCGGAGTATCTGAGGAGGAGGGAATATTGGCCCTTGTCACTACAGTGATCCACATTAAGCCATCAGTCTGGTTGTGCGGGGTGTTGCACAACCAGTAAAGGTTAGTGCAAACATAGTAAAACCGTGTATTAAGTTCCTCCAGTTGCAGTGTGGCGCAATATCTGTTTTTTCTTTTAATTGCATATAGGGAATTAAGGCAGATGTCAGTCACATGAGCTGTCTATTATGTGTATGTGTGAGGTAACATATACTGCCCGGCCAGTGGGAGGGTTTACTGTTGGCTGGAAATTTATTAGGCTGCCTATAGCAACCAATCACAGCTCAGCTTCTATTTTCTTACAGGTCATTAATATGACATATTCAAATTCTATTTTGTTATAGCTAACATCAGTTATTTATTAACCCGGGCGTAGCCGGGTACTACAGCTAGTACTTTATAATTGACAACCCCGACCTTTTCCCGAATTTCATACGGCCCCTGCCACTTTGCTAGTACTTGCTTTCCGCTGTGGGAACCAACACCAATACCCGATCCCCTGGGTTAAAGGACCGTACCGTAGCCTGTCTATTGCACCTGGCACTTTGAGCTGCCTGCGCGGTCCTGCAAATGGCATGACCGCGGCTATTCGATTCTGCATCCCCAAAATGTGTTCAATCACGCTTTTACGGGCGGTTGGTTCCTGCTCCCATGTTTCCTTGGCCAGGTCCAACAATCCCCGGGGATGTCGCCCGTACATTTCAAATGGCAAAAACCCCGTGGACGATTGGGGTACCTCCCGGACTGCAAACATGAGGTATTTGGAGACTACCCTTTTTAACATCGATTTTAAGGTTTTATTGAACCGTTCCACCAACCCGTCCGTTTAAGCAGTTGCGTACGTCGGTGTACCATCCTCAATCTGGAGTAGTCTGCACAGCTCCTTAGTGACTCTGGACATGAATGGGGTCCCCTGATCCATAATAATCTCCTTGGGCAATCCCACCCGACAGAACACGGCAATCAACTCCCGAGCTATAAGCTTAGCTGCAGTATGTCTGAGGGGTATTGCCTCAGGGTAACGGGTGGCATAATCGACTATCACTAGAATGTGCTGGTGTCTTCGGGCCGACTTTACAAGAGGTCCCACCAGATCCATGGCTATCCGCTCAAAAGGGACTTCTATAATGGGCAAAGGGACCAAAGGACTGCGAAAGTGAGCCAGGGGCGCGGTGAGTTGGCACTCCGGGCAAGTCTCGCAGTACTTTTTCACCTCCCCAAGGACCCCGGGCCAATAAAACCATTGTAACCGCCGCTCCTGCGTTTTCTTAGACCCTAGGTGGCCACTCATGAGATTTTATGAGCCAAGTCGAGGACCTGCCGGCGATACGGCTCGGGCACCAACAACTGCTCCACAACATCCCCCCGTATATTATCCACTTGGTAAAGTAAATCCTGTTTTAGGGCGAAATAGGGGTACCTTACCTGGGCACCTGTGTCACCCCGACTCCGGGCGTGTACCAACGTAGGATCCTGGTGTTGGGCCATCCCAAAAGTACTTGGTGACGCCTCCAACTCCGGGATTGGCTCATCTATTCCGAGGTCGCCTGCCAATACCTCTAGGGACGACCTATCGGGGTCACACTCTGTCCCTTCTGTGGCGATCCCTACGGCAGGTGTCCCGAACTCGGGATCATCGGGCTCAGGCCCTGGACCGTCCTTGACCTGAGGGGTCCCGGAGGGCCCTTTGTATAGAGCCCAGAAAAAAGACAGATCCCTCCCCAAGATCACGTCATAGGGAAGGTTAGTCATCAGTCCCACTTCATGCTGTATCTGTCCACATGGAGCCGTGATGATGACCTACCCCGTAGGGTAGTCACAGAGGTCCCCATGTATGCACAACACCCCCACGGTACGCCCGGTGTCCCTCACCCCAGTGATTAGGGCTGTCCACACGAGGGTCACTAAGCTCCCCGAATCCAACATGCCTGTCACCGGATATCCGTTAACCTGTACTTGGCATAAATGCAGATCAGTCCCTGGAGTAATAAGGCCGGCTGTACACACCGTCTGAGCATACATTGACCCCCGCCGAGGATACCCGCAATCCATGGGCTCTGTGGTGAGTGGACATTGGGCTCCCAAATGTCCAACCCGCTGGCAGCACCAACATCTATGAGGGAAAGAAGCTCCCCTAACAGGTTGTCTTTTAGGGTACAGGCCTCTCCGGACCCCGGGAGCGGCGGGAGAGGACTCCTGCTGGACAGGGGTGGTCTCCTGCACAGGTTCCGGCGAGGGATTCTTAGGGGGTTTGGAGGAGGTAGGCCGCCGAGTGGCACGCAAAGTCCCAGTGTCCCGTATCAAGTCCTGCGTAGCCACATGTCGCTCCACCAGGCACACTAATTGATCCAGGGTACTCGGGTCGCCTTCTCCCACCCACCTTTGTGTAGGGACGGGAAGAGTGCGCACAAAGCGGTCGACGACCACCCTCTCTACCATTTGCGCAGGACTCAAGAGTCTCAAGCTGCAACCACTTTTTCACTAAATGCAATAAATCGTAAACCTGGGAGCGTACGGGTTTGGCTTCCTCAAAAAACCACTGGTTTACTCGCTGAGCTCGTACGTATGTGTTCACCCCTAACCGAGCAAGGATTTCACCCTTCAGGGCTCCATAATCCAGGGCGTCCTCGGTACAGAGGTCCAGATACACTTTTTGGGACTCCCCAATCAGATAGGGCTCTAATACTTCGGCCCACTGGCCGGTCGGCAGTCTCTCCCTCTCGGCCACCCGCTCAAACACAGACAGGAAAGCTTCTACGTCATCCCCCGGGGTCATCTTTTGCAACGCTCACCTTACCGCTGTCTTGATGTTCTACTCCTCGCCTGGTCCCGTGGATGAAGCCGCTGGCCGGTCCCAGAGCTCCGCGGTCAGGAGGTCCAATTATCGCATCAGGAGCTGATTGGTGTCCTGTTGCTGTTGCTGCTGACGGTCCAATGACTGGAGCAGATGTACATTGGTCTGTTGCTGCTGCACATTAGCCTGCTGTTGCTGGGCATTTGCCAGGGCCAACTGCTTTAGAATGTCCTCCATGGTTGCAACAGGAATATACCGGAGCCTAGCTGGTTGGATCACGGACATGTGCCACTGGACATGCCAGGTTGCTACACCTCACTGGGCTACTGCCCACAATTCTCCACCATATGTGAGTTAGCGCCGTTGGATTGCACGGCAGAAGGCAAGGACCCAGGCACAGAAGTTCACAGCACACGGTTTATTATGCACATGTCCACAGTATGCACAAACCTCCGGGTTCTGGGATGCAGCCGGGCCCACTTCCTACATCTTCCTGAAAATTATTGCAATCACAAATTCTTAGGTATTATTATCTTCATTTAATTTGTCTTCAATGAAAAAACACAAACGAGAATGAAGCAAAAAGCAAAACATTGATCATTTCACGCAAAACTCTAAAAATGGTCTGGACAAAAGTATTGGCACCCTCAGCCTAATACTTGGTTGCACAACCTTTAGCCAAAATGACTTCGATCAACCGCTTCCGTTAACCATCAATGAGTTTCTTACAATGCTCTGCTGGAATTGTAGACCATTCTTCTATGGCAAACTACTCCAGGTCTCTGATATTTGAAGGGTGCCTTTCTACAAACTGCCATTTTTAGATCTCTTCACAGGTGTTCTATGGGATTCAGGTCTGGACTCATTGCTGGCCACCTTAGAAGTCTCCAATGCTTTCTCTCAAACCATTTTCTAGTGCTCTTTGAAGTGTGTTTTGGGTCATTGTCCTGCTGGAAGACCCATGACCTCTGAGGGAGACCCAGCTTTCTCACACTGGGCCCTACATTATGCTGCAAAATTTGTTGGTAGTCTTCAGACTTCATAATGCCATGCACACGGTCAAGCAGTCCAGTGCCAGAGGCAGCAAAGCAACCCCAAAACACCAGGGAACCTCCGCCATATTTGACTGTAGGAACTGTGTTCTTTTCTTTGAATGCCTCTTTTTTTCTCCTGTAAACTCTATGTTGATGCCTTTGCCCAAAAAGAGAGAACATTCTTCCAAAACATTTTAGGCTTTCTCAGGTAAGTTTTGGCAAACTCCAGCCTGGCTTTTTTTTATGTCTCGGGGTAGAAGTGGGGTCTTCCTGGGTTCCTACCATACAGTCCCTTTTCATTCAGATGCCGATGGATAGTACAGGTTGACACTGTTGTACCCTCAGACTGCAGGGCAGCTTGAACTTGTTTAGATGTTAGTCAAGGTTCTTTATCCACCATCCGCACAATCTTGCGTTGAAATCTCTTGTCAATTTTTCTTTTCCGTCCAATCTAGGGAGATTAGCCACAGTGCCATGGGCTTTAAACGTCTTGATGACACTGCGCAAGGTAGACACCGGAACATTCAGGTCTTTGGAGATGGACTTGTAGCCTTGAGAGTGCTCATGCTTCCTCACAATTTGGTTTCTCAAGTCCTCAGACAGTTCTTTGGTCTTCTTTCTTTTCTCCATGCTCAATGTGGTACACATAAGGACACAGGACAGAGGTTGAGTCAACTTTAATCCAGGTCAACTGGCTGCAAGTGTGATTTAGTTATTGCCAACACCTGTTAGGTGCCACAGATAAGTTACAGGTGCTGTTAATTACACAAATTAGAGAAGCATCACATGATTTTTTCTTACAGTGCCAATACTTTTGTCCATCCCCTTTTTTATGTTTGGTGAGGAACTATATCCAATTTGGCTTTACGACCATTCTTTTTGTGTTTCTTTCATTGAAGACAAATTAAATGAAGATAATAATACCAAAGAATTTGTGATTGCAACCATTTTCAGGAAAAAACTGAGTATTATCTGACAGAATCTCAGGGGTGTCAATACTTTTGGCCAACACTGTGTATATATTGTATATATATATATATATATATATATATATAACACATATAATAATAATAAAACTTTATTTGTATAGCGCCAACATATTCCGCAAGCGCTTTATAGTACAACGGTACATATAAGAAAAATATACGGTACAGAAGGGTAATGCAGAACAGTAGTTACATACAATAAACATAGAATCAACTTAGGAAATACAATAAAAAGGCAAAAAATGAAGGTGACCCTGCTCGAAGGAGCTTACAATCTAAGACTGGATGGGAACCCAAAGTACAGGGGCTTATAACAATAAATATCTTATGTCTAAATGACTACTGTTAGGGAGAAGGATAGGCCGCCCTGAAGAGGTGTGTTTTTAGGGAGCGTCTGAAGCTATGCAAGTTGTGGATGGTCCTAATTTCTTGGGGTAGAGCATTCCAGAGGTTTGGTGCAGCTCGAGAGACGTCTTGGAGTCGGGAATGGGAGGTTTGGATTAATGCCGATGTTAGTCTGAGGTCACGTTCAGAGCGAAGGGGACGGGTGGGGTGGTAGACAGAGATGAGATTGGAGAGGTAAGGAGGTGCCGCACCATGAATAGCTTTGTGGGTGACAACGAGCAATTTGAATTGGATTCTATAGTGTACGGGTAGCCAATGTAGTGACTGGCACAGAGCAGAAACATCTGAGTAATGGTTAGCTAGATAGGTGATCCTGGCTGCTGCATTGAGGATAGACTGGAGAGGGGATAGCTTACTGTGGGGGAGGCCAGCTAATAAAGAATTACAGTAGTCAAGGTGGGAATGAATCAGGGCCACAGTGAGGGTTTTAGTTGTTTCCATAGTGAGGAAAGGGCGAATTCTGGAGATATTTTTCAGGTGCAAGCGACAGGAGCGGTTGAGAGATTGTATATATGGGGTGAAGGAGAGATCAGTGTCCATCAAAACACCGAGACAGTGAGCCTGCTGACTAGGTGTTATCGTGGTGCCGCACACCGAGAGAGAGATGTCAGGTTTAGGGAGGTTGGACAGAGGGTGGGAGCAAAAGAAGTTCAGTTTTGGAAAGGTTGAGTTTCAGATAGAGAGCGTATAACATATATAAACAAATAGATATGTGGCGCCCCTGCGGACTAGTCGTCACAAGATGGCACAGCAGCTGGGATTGGTAAGTCGGGTCACCCCACCCACACACCCAACCAATCCCCCGATCCCAAGTCTAAGTTACTTCATGTCTAGCAACGGGATAGCGGGAGGAGCCAGGTGGAGGGTGGAGAGTTAGGACAGAACCCGGTAAGGGGTGGAGACGACACAACAAAAAGGGAACACACAACACCAAGAGACAGTCAGTGAAGTAGTCAGTCCCAGTAGTCTAGTCTTATATATGTGTCCCTGCTATGTACTGTGTAATGGATGTGTCTTACCGTACAGGGACATGGTATGATCATACCACACTTCCTGTGCTGAGATAATCTTATATATGTGTCCCTGCTATGTACTGTGTAAAGGCCCCGTCACACACGTCAATGTCGCCAGCGATCTGATCGCTGGTGAGCTGTCACACAGGCAGACTCACCAGCGATCAGTGCCAGCGAGAACGCTGGTATCTATGTAAACAAGTGAGTAACTAAGCGCCGCGCAGTTACCCGCTGTTTACATGGATACCAGCTCCCAGCGCTTGCTGAGAGGCGCTGGGAGCTGGTTGATCGCGTGTCCACCGGGCGACCATCGACCAAGTTTACGGACCTGTCCGAAAACCTGGCGATAAATCGCTGGTTCATTCACCATGTCACACGCGTCAATATCGCTGCAACATCACGTGCAGCAGCGATATTGACGCGTGTGACGGCCCCTTAATGGCCTTGTCTAATCGTACAGGGACATGGTCTGATCATACCACATCTCCTGTGCAGAGATAAGTGTTATATATGTGTACTGTGTAATGGCCGTGTCTGACCGTACAGGGACATGGTCTGATCATACCACATCTCCTTTGCTGAGATAATTTATATATGTTGTGTACTGTGTAATGTCGTGTCTGACTGTACAGGGACATGGGTGCTGATCATGAACAAACAATATCCTGGGACTGAGGGTAATCTGATTATTGTGCTCCCATGCTGTTTTTAAATGTTTAAGGTATGTGTCTGTACTGTTACAGGAACAAAAAGATATTACGCTAAGCAATTTGTGCTAGATAATCTTATTATATCATATCCCTTAGTACTGGGTATATGGTGTGTCTGATGTACAGGTGACATTGTTTGATGACACATCGCTTACTGTTCTGTAATCTTATGATTATGTGTCCTCTATGTACTGTGTAATGGTTATTGTGTCTGTCTTAGTACAGTGGCACATCTGAGTTGTCATACTCTCATCTCTGGTTTTTGAGATAATCTAGTATTTCCTGTGCTAATGTCCTGTTATTTTCTGTTTCGCGCCCGGACAGGTTCTTCTCTACCTTCTCGCGTGAAACGGGTGATGAAGGAAAGTAAAACAGGACAGAAAGAGATCACATCTCGTATTTTTTGGACGTAAAACCCTTTATGCTGAAAAATAGTTTTGACTAAACCCAGAAGAAAAACGTTTATTGGGAATCCAGGTTTTCTAATATTACTAATGTAATAACGCAGGGGAATAAATGTCATATTTAAAAAGCTGACTGAAAAGGACAAAAATTTACCAAAAGATCAAACTGATGTAATAATATGGGTTGGGTTATTATCATATGGGTCCATATTGTGGCTCTGTGTACATGTGTTCTGAGCTTTGTTTAGATGACACTCAGCTTTACTGTTCTTCTAATTAATGATAATGTGCCTTTCTCAGAGCTCGGACTATACTGAGCTTGGCCTGGTCTGTCTTAGGCTATGTGCACATCTGACTTTGTGCTTGATCGTCAAAACCTGGTTTTGAGAATGATTCTGTGTCACATGTCCTCTTTTGCTCGTTTCGCACGTTTTACAGCGTTTCTCGGGGTTATCTCGCTTTGAACTAGTTTTTGTGCACTTGATCAGCTGAAACGCTGGAAACGTGAAATGATCATTTGCTCTATTTTTGAATCGTGAAACTCATTTGACTAAAACTCAGTTTGACTGAAACGACCAGAAGAAACGTTAGTGAACAGATTTTAAATCTGACTAGATGTATCAAGCAGGTTGGATTAACAAATACATAACGAGCGAAACGCCGACGAAAACGTCAAAAGAGCCACTAAGACCTGATGTGATACCCTTATGCTTCTTTACTTGTTGGTTACTTTCACATCTGCGGTTTATAAAGACCGGCAGAATTCTTGTATTTTTGCAGAAACCGGATCCATCAAGATTGCGTTTTTTCTAATGCATTTGTATAGGACGTCCGGACATGTGTGGTCACTTGCGTTTTCATCCAGATCCGGCACTTCCAGCTTGTCTTAAAACTACAGTTAGTGGCGGATTTTGTCCGGTGCCACAAGTACTGGATTTGCCAGATCGCAGTGAAAACCCAAGTGCCACACATGTCCGGAACACCAATAGAAAATTAATTAGGCAGAACGCAATCCTGCTGCAAATTTAAGGCTACTTTCACATCTGCGTTGTAGTGTAATTCGCGGCAGATCTGGCAGATGTCGCTGCATCTGCTGGATCTGCCGCGTAACGGCTGACTTGCGGCACCGATCTGCAAGCCCCTTCATTTTCTATGGGGCTTGCGGTAAGGTGCGGTATTGACAAATGTTATTTTGCGCGGTCGCAAGTGCCGGATCTGCTGGAATCAGCAGTACCGCACTTGCCGCACCTGACCACAAACCCCATAGAAAATGAATGGGGCTTGCAGATTGGTGCTGCAAGTCGGCCATTACGCGGCAGATGCGGCAACATCTGCCCTATCTGCCGCAAATTACACTACAACCAAAAACAGAAGCTTCTGGAAGAAGCTGTGGGAGCAGCCTAATTCATCTGTTTTTTACAAAAAAGGTGGAATTCTGCTGCATTTGAAAAATGGCAGATCAGGTAGACCTGAAGATCAAGAGTTCAGGTTTACCTGATCTGCTGGAACTGAACAGAAACGCTGATCTGAACAGCAGCCTTATGCTTGCTGGCATCATTCTTATCCTGACAATCATTACTGCCTTCCTGGCTAATGTTTTCCATTCTTTTTATTTTAGCACACCAAGAGACAAGTGGAGACATTGTTGAATGAACTGACAGATAGTAAGAACAAACTGGCATATGAGAAAGGGAAACTGCAGGTGAGATCTGTCAGAGGTGGTGAAAATATAAAAGGAGGGGGAGCACACAATAGAGGGGTAAATGTGGAAACCAGGGAACAATGCCGCAGGGGTCCACTCACCTATTTAGGTTGTGAGAGATTCACAACCATAAGGCTGCTTTCACATCAGCGTTTTTTGCCGATCGCGGCAGATGCGGTGAAAAAAACGATTACCGCATAACCGCTGCACTTGCGGCACAGTTGCGGTAAGCCCCATGCAATGTCTATGCGGGCTTGCGGCAGGTGCGGCAAGTGCGGTATCAACACTTGCGGCAGGTGAGGCCGCAAAAAAAAACGCGGCTGACCCCGGTTTTTTTTCGCGGCCGCACCTGCCGCAAGTGCCGAAACCACACCTGCCGCCCACACTTACCGCAAGCCCCATAGACATTGCATGGGGCTTGCCGCAACTGTGCCGCAAGTGCAGCAGTTATGCGGTAATCGCGGCAGGTTTTTTTCACCACATCTGCCGCGATCGGCAAAAACCGCTGATGTGAAAGTACCCTTAAAACACAACTGGTCGCTGCAGATCCCATCCAGGAAGTTTAGAGCAAGGGTTTTTGTGTTACCGGGATATCCTCTGCGCTGACCACAGGAGACAGATGCGATTTATTTTATTCCACAACTACATGAAGATAGCTTTCGTAGCCACATGGCACTTCATAGCATATTACAGAGAAGAGATCAATTGATCTCCAGTTAGCTCTGTAATTAATGCCCTGATGAAGTGGCCATATGGCTACGAAACGTGTAGGCTTCTTTCCGATGTGTGTGGTGAATAAAGAATAAATCGCATCTGTCTCCTGTGGTCAGCCGGAGGATATCCCGGTAACACAAAAACCCTTGCTCTAGAGTTGTGGTGAGAAAGAAATCAATGGTAACCATGTTTACTGGATACTTGTATTTACAGGTTATAAATCTACAAAACCTAAGATGAAAATACTACCCTGCATTAAATAATAAATAAAAGCAAGTGCATATACATGATATAGGGTACTTAGTAAATACATTTTCGATGAAAAAAAAGTAAGTATGTAACCCTTCCCACCATAACAAGGTGTTCCCAAATCGGGGCATAGCTAACCACTCCCGATTATTAAAATCTTACCATGTGTCAGCACAGACCTCAATATGAATAAGGGTGGAGAGTGACCAAGTCCCGATAATGGGGACTCGGCCATTGGAAAGTATTATAAATGAAATGCCCAGCTCAATGAAAGGGGGCCACAACCCATTTGTACTGAATATAAGAGACTAAATCAAGTAAGCTACATGCTCCCGGCTCAATTTTTTGCTTTGATGTAGGTTATAAATCTAGTTTATTTTCAGGTCCACCATGGTAATTTGCTTGTTTCTAGAGGTTGTCTAGAACACTATGGACTCCATTCATTAAGACTGGCATTGCGTAAGCTAGTCTTAATGCATGGGCTTTCTAGACTATTATTTGCCTAATTCATTAAGGGGCACATACCACTTAGTGAATTAAGACATCCCTTTACTGGTGTGTGCCTCTGCCAGATATGTGGAAGGAAATACAGCACACCTGGGATATTCAGGTGCTTGAATAGGGTCCTATACCATAAAATTCAAGAGTAGAAAGAATTGGCACTCTATTAAGGTGCTAAAGAAATTGTTTATTCACAAGTCAATCTAAACACTAACACAATTACATTAGTGTCATTTCGGACTTGAAGATATTCAGTAGATATACATATATTTATTAAGACCGGCAATTTCTCCTTCGCCTCATTGGGTGACACAGGACGATGGGTTATGCTATTCTGCCACTAGGAGGCAACACTAAGCAAATGAAAAAGAAGCACAGTGGCTCCTCCCAGTAGTATATAACCCCCTGACTGGTACAGTTCAGCCAGTTTTTTGCTTAGTGTCTTAGGAGGCAAGACCTGTTTGTTTTGTTAGTTTGTTATTTTCTCTCTTCACTCCCCAGCCCCACAGTTGGGACTCTGGGTTGTAGCCTGCGTTCGGACCGCTGCATTGTCCCTATCCAGACCCCACAGATGGGACTCTGGGTTGCAGGTTGATGTCCGGCTCCTGCAGCATCCCTCCCCAGACCCCATAGTTGGGAATCGAATCTGGGTTGCAGGAGATCTCCCTTGGCCTCTGGCCCCTGCAGCACAAGGAAGAATCTGCTTCGTACTGACCTGGGATGGATGGTCCGCTCCCCTGCCCCTTATGGGGTCCAGGGATGGAGTGCAGTCATAAGGTATGGTGCTGCGCTGCCCTCCGGTGCTCCCCGTGGTCCCCTGTGCCCATCACATCCCCCGCTGTGTGCTCCGCACCAGACCCCTCTCGGTCGGCGGCCTGCTGCATTAATTTAGGTCCCGGCTTCGAGCCTACACAGTGTGAGCCGCTCTTCCCCGCCCCTCGTGATGATGTGGCCTGGTCGGGAACGCCCCTAGCCGGCCCCTCGGCCTATGGCATCCACCCTGGACTCTGCATAACTGGGGGGACGTGGCCTAGCGGCTTCCCGTTCCAGGGTGCGTGGCCTAGCGGTTTTCATCATTTTGGCGCTTCTTTGTCGCTCTGGGCGCCATTTTCAGCACCACAGGGATCTCGAGTGTGGGCACAGTAGTATTTCTGCAGGGGGACACAGGATTCTGGGCCAGCGCTTCTTTCCCAGCGACTCTCAGGTGACAGGGTTCAGCAGCGATCTATATTTCTGCTGTAGCCCTGAGCGGTTTGTGTGTGTGCTTAGCAGCGATTTATTCTTTCTGCTGCAGCATTACTCTGTGTGTCTGTGCCTCACATCCAGCAGTGTATACTTCTGTGTGTAGCAGGGGGAGTTTTGCTGTGATGTCTGGCAATAAAACAAGAGGGCACTAAAGACCTTTGCTGTGTATTATGCTTTTTGCCTTGCATGCAAGGCTGCACTGCCATGCGGTTGTTCTACTCCGCTTTGCCAGGTCTGTGCCTCTGTTTCACTAGCCTTGTGCTCTCCCTGCAAGCCCGTGATGAGATACGTCTTTAGGGCCTTGCAATCCCCAAATGGGCGGTTGCGTTATCGCAGTCCGTGAGCCCACGCTATACAGCGATTTTCTGAGACACTGATCCACAGCACCTCAGAACCTGGCTCCCAGGACGACCTCTCCGGTTGCGAGGAGATACGCTCTCAAGACGAGCTCGTATCCCTACTCTCTTCCACGATTCAGGTAGGAGAGGCTCCGCAGGAGCTCCTCCACAGCCCCATCTCAGGGCTCTCGGGTCTCCCCTATAAGGAGCAGGCCCCATGAATCACGCTTGTCTGGTGAGCTCCGTGATTTGATTCGGATCCGGACCAGGAGGCCCCCTTGATTCGGCCTTTTCTGATACTCTTGCATGGTGGACGACCAGGTTTCAGCCGTTAATCAGGCCCTGTCAGTGGCTGACGCAGCCCGGGTCGCATCCTCAGATCAAGTGGTCTCTTTTAAGATATCCAAAAGATCTCATAAAGTATTCTCAGACCACCCTGAGATTCAGGAAGCTCTGCAGAAACATTGGTCTCAGCCTGATAGACGTTTTGGTAATCGTTAACTTTTCTTGCCAGCCGTATCACAAGCCTGGGCACATTTGCCGCAGGTGTACCCTCCGGTGTCCCTGTATGGTCTCTGAGGGTGCGTCTATCATGACCGCCACTGACCGTCAGACAGAACACTTGTCGAAGTCGGTGTTTGAGGCTTCATGCTCGTCCCTATTCCGTCCTTTGCCTCCATATGGGTGGCTAAGGCCATTGTGTCCTGGGTGGGTGATTTGCATTCCGTCTTGCTCCCCGGGATTCAGATCCAGAGTTGTTTGGATCTGACCGCTCAGATTTCTGTAGCAGGGGATTTCTTGGTCACGCTTCTATTGATATGGCCAACTGCACTGCGGAGGCGGCCTCAAACGCCATTGTGAGCCGCGCACCCTCTGGTCGAGAGTGGAAGGCGGATTCGGGCTCATGAAGTCTCTCTCTAGCATGCCTTATTTAGGCGGGCGTCTTTTTGGGGAAAAGCTTGATAAGCTATCTGGACACCACGGGAGGTAGGAGTACCTCTCTTCGTCAGCAGAAGCCTAACGTAGTTTGCTAAGGGTCAACAGACGTGATTCCGTTCTTCTCCGTTTCCGTCCGTCAGCCATTCCGTGCGCCTCGCACAGACGGGTTCCCAGGCTACCAGCAAGCCGGGTTCAAGCTGGCAGCCACTCGCAACCGACAGGCCAAGTCGAAGGAGTCCGGTCTCAGAGGTTCTCCTCTTCCTGACTTGTTCCTCCAGAAGGCACCTCCCAAGTTGGCGGCTGACTTTTTTCATTTGCGGCACGCCTGCTCGCTGTCACAGACTACAAGTGGGTTCGGGAATTGGTGTCCTTCGGCTACAGCATAGAGTTTAACACTCGCAAACCCCCCCCCCCACCCCAGCAGAGGCTTCTTTTCCAAACCTCCGGGAATGCGCAGAGGCACGCGCCTTCTTTCAGGCCATCGACTCTCTCCAGCAGGTGGAAGTCGTCGTCCCAGTCCCTCGGAACGAGCGGTTCCAGGGATTTTATTCGAATCTGTTTATCCAAGGTCATGATGGCTGTCATGACCATCCTGCATTCACGGGGAGTCTCTGCTCTCCCCTACCTGGACGACCTATTGATCAAGGGTCAGTCCTCTGGGGACTGCGAGGACAATGTCCGCGTCTCGTAGATACTCTCACGCGCCTGGGATGGCTGCTCAATCTACCAAGTCCTCGCCAACACCGAGCCGCAAGCTCACTTCCTGGGGATGATTCTTGACTTCTCTCAGGGACTTGTGCTTCTCCCCCAGGAAGGCTCATTCCCTGCGCTGTGCAGTTAGGATTTTCTCCCCTTCCGCACTCCCTCCGGTGTGCAAGTGCGTGTTCTGGGAAAGATGGTGGCGACATTGGACGCAGTACCATTTGCCACTCCAACCTCGGTTGGCCCTTGTATCTGCCTGGATTCCAGTCCGTTCACCCTTCACTGGACATCCATCCGTCAGCGAAACGAGGCAGTCTCTTGATGGTGGCTGATTTCGTCATCTCTCTCTCGGGGGAGATCCTTATCCCGGCTTGGTGGGATGTGCTGGCCACTGACCCAGTCTCCCTGGCTGGGGAGCGGTTTTTCGCTTCCACACAGCCCAGGGTCGGTGGACTCTAGCGGAGTTTTCTCTGCCCATAAATCTCCTGGAGATTCGGGCCATATACTTGGCGTTGCAAAGTTTTCATCATCTTCGAAGGGCCGTCCCATCCGCATTCAGTCGGACAATGCCACGGCTGTGGCATATGTCAACCATCAGGGCGGAACCCGCAGCAAG